>CM028342.1:248867-355851 GCA_016618105.1 Dendrobium huoshanense | reverse complement strand
GTGATGAAAGGAGAGACTTGCGATGAATATAAAGCCTACAAACATCATCCACCCACTAAATGATGATAAAGACTCATGCAACCAAATGAAACTAGAAGGGTTTGATGTGTAACAAGCATAACAAGTCTTCATGTTCAATGGAATGTGGATATCAAGCAAATGTTGAATATTAAGCCCCTACACATATTGCAAATCATCTCCAAGGTCAAAGAACTTGCACGATCTATTTACTTGCAAGTGATAAGAAGATTCGAATGAGGGTTGGTTTGTAGCTAGTCTCAAGGGAATCATAAACAAATCTATCAACCCGCTTGCAATTGATGGGAGGTAGCAATAAATGCAACACATCCACAAGCAAAGTGGAGAGGTCACAAGGAAAATAGTCCACCTACAATCAATGATAACTAATGGTTATATATCTCACAAATATATAACAGTTTTCACAAATACAGAAATGCATGCAAGCAAATACACCAATCTTCTATAATACGTGGTGGATATAATACAGCTCAATTAACTTGCAGCATCCGAACAAAGTGTAGGCAAACAAAGACTCTTGGTGTGGAAAATCCCTAGCATTTCATCTACGAATAATAAGGTTGAAATAGTTACATCAAGCCTTTGTGGACTACTGAGGTTATTGAGTTCAATGAGGCATCAATAAACTTGAGCAAGAAAGTTATGATGAACATGAACCAAACTTATCCTACCTATGATTAATGAAATGGGAAGCGACAGAAGAACACACTTTGATTGCCAACGTTAGTCTGAAGTTCTCTTCAATGAATATCATTGTAAGCAATGATGCAGATATTTCGATCAATAGTAACGACCAATATGGAGTGAACAAATGGTGCAAATAGGTGATGTTGATTGCAAGCAAACATCAATTATATAAGTCTAATATACACAATGCATGTCATTTATAAGGAGAAATGCATAAAGATCTGCAACACATACGATCTCTTTACAAAGACAGATGTATGTGCCACATGTCACTTATGGGTAGATGCAAAAAGACTTCAGTAAGTGCAGTATCCTGAAGTCAATTTCAATATATGGAGTACATCTACCTGCCCACCTATAGCAGTAGCGGATATACTATACGAGATCAAATACCACAACAAAATACATGAAGAATACGACAAGTGCAATCTCTTATGACCTAAGGCAGAAGATTAGTTAGTGCACTATAACCCGCCTATGAAAATTAACAAGTAGTGCACGACAGTCTACCTGTAAGAAGCAGCGAATAATTCTATCCAGAAGCTGCTACGCCACCGGATCTGCAACACTGCTACAAGCAGACAGAAGGCGTCTACAATTATTTCAAAGTACCCCTGCACGTGCACTATAAATTGTATACACATAGGTACACTAAAAGGGGTAAAAATAATTATAAAACCCGCATGGGCCCCGGCGAGCGTGTTATTGGTACACACGTGACGTCTAGGGATGCTGCGCAGGTTGACAAGTGAATTCTAGTTTGAACCCGATCCTCCTATATGGGTCAATAGGAGTCGACAAGGTTCGAACTCTCAAACAAATATACAGTTGCTACGACCTGTATATTTGTCTTAATACATTCATATTTGGCCTTTAAGGCCTATAAAAAAGAGAATTCACTGATGAAGGCTCAAAGCCTACGAAACCCAATCCTCTATCAACAGTCCGACAGAGTTGATAAGGTTCAATCCATAAAAAAAAATAACCCCCTAACACCCCGATGATGGCCGTATTGATCGCTTATCTCAACCGGAGGGGTTTACAAATATTTTTGAATGCCATCCAAGCTCCACTCAAATATCCAAAATCCATTTCAAACTATTCAAAATGTCCTAAAATTTCTACAAAATCCCAAAAATCCAAAATATTTAAAATTGAAATAAATCCATCAACGCAGTTAAAGCAAAATCCATCCGCCCTCCGCAACAGTTTGCCGAGACGGACAAATTCAAATAAACTCTAGCTCACAAAGAGCCAAATGCCTAGTCAAAAATATCACTAGGATCCATTCTCAAACAATCTCTTGCCAGTAAGGACGTGGTACGTGTCCTCTAACCGGCAGTTTCGCCGCCAAATGGCACTGCAGGTAAACGGTTATGACCCGGGGCCCTCTGAACCGAGTGGTTTTGCCGCCAAATGGCACCACAGATTGCAGTTATGGCCAGAGCCAATACGCTCCTTAATGGCGTTAAATCCTTGAGATATGAATCAATAGGATATGATCAATAGGGCACAAAGCCCTCTGTTAGCTAAGGTGGATTCAAATTTGTCCCCTTAGACAAACATTCAACCCCGGTCTACAAGGTTCCCTTGGACGAAGCAACCCATGGCTGCCGACAAGGATCTTTCTGTCAGGTTGGGTTGACTACCTCCTCTGACTAAGTAGACCAGGGACCATGATGGCCTGGGACGACGGAACCATGGGATCTTGATCGGGTCCATCATCCATTCCCCCACTATCCGCTTTAAGTGCTAGATGGTGAAAATTTCTATTTTAAATATTAAACCTTTAAATTTCAAATCTTTAAACCCTTCAAATTCTAAACCTTCAAACATTTCCAAATCCAAACCTATGCTGCTACTATATACCAGATACACGTATCTCTATACGTATCTGATCGACGACTAACCTTAATCGAAAGTTCTCTCTCGTGATCGGGAGAGGTAATTAACTATAGGGGCTTGCGCCTATAGGAAACCAGAACTCAGATCATAAAGTCCTCACAAAATGAGGGCGAAATCTCTGGGTAGTGTCTTATCTACAAACCCATCTGCCTTCCAAAATTTACCCCGGAACTTAGTCCGTTAAAACTCCCTCGCCGAATAAGAAAAAGCGAGCGGAGGCCGGGGCCGAATTTTCGGAGCCCACAGATTTCTGGCGACTCCGCTGGGGATTGATTTCTCTTTCCATCTTTGGCTAGTTGTCTCAGTGTTATAGTAGTAGCAAAAAAAAATATATATAATGATAATATTGAGCTCTGTACGGTGAACATCAGGATGTGACATTTGGTCCCTGTATCCAAAGATCCATCACTGAAAGGTCCCGATAGAGCCAAAAGCCAACAATCGGAGTCGCCCCCAGATTTTTGGCGACTCCGCTGGGGATTGGTTTCTCTTTCCATCTTTAGCTAGTCGTCTCAGTGCTATAGTAGCAGTTATATCAAATCGTACTCAAAATTTTGAGTTTTCCAAAATGATCTTTTAACAATTCAAAACTCTGAATTTTCTAAAATGATCATTCAAAAAATTTTTCCATTGAGATAACATATTTAGCAGTATTTTAGATTTATATTATTTGAACTGCTTGCTAATGTTATTTTCTCTTATTTTTGTGTTCTGTGTAAGTCTCTGCATTTTGAAAGTGCGGGGTGATGTATCAGAATCTGATTACTAACCCTTGCCTTTCATTTATGCAGATGGATCTACAGAACACGCCGATGACTGTCCAACTGGGACAAGGAGCCAGGATTCAGCTGGCGAATGCTATTATTGAGACCGGAAACACCGGAGCTACCATCCAGTTTGGTAGCGTTGACTTCCCGGCGATTGCTGCAAGGAATGCTGCCATTCCTGTGAATGGTAGGAATGTTGAGAAGTCTGCCAGAAGACTCAATGCTGATGAAGCTGTCACCCGTCGTGTGCATCTGCCGGCACAACGACCTATTGCTGAAAATTCTCGTGGGAGAATTTCTGTGTTCGAGAGGCTGTCACAGCCTGAGGCCCTGACCACTAGAAGAATTGTGGCTGGCGGAAGAATCTCTGTGGTGACTACAAACACCACACCCCTGTCGACCAGGTTATCTGCGCCTGGAGAGTACAATGCTGAAGCCTCCTCATCTAGAGGGAGGCCTACAAGAAGACAAAGGAGAAAGATGATTGCTGAACTCCGAGCTCAGCAACAACAACTCCCTGTTCACCTTTCCAATATGTCGGCTCAAAGTGCCTGAAGCCAATGTTCCTACCCGGAACAAGTTTTCTGACTTAAAATGGGTGAAAAGGAATAGCTCCACTGGTGAGCTAAAGAAATCTTTTTGGGAGCAACGACAGGAGGTCCTAGCTCCTCCAAAGAGAAAGGAACCTGAAACTCTCTCAGCCCGGGTCTATCGGGTCTTGAAGACTGTAAAGGAGAAAGGTCTGAAAAAGAAAAAGTTCCAACGGCCCTTAGTGATAGAGGCCAGAAGAACTCCGCCAAGAGAACGTCTATCTGCTGTGGCGGAAAGAAGAGAAAGAAGATATGTCCCACGCGGTGAACATCGGGGTGTGACACCTGAACCATATGTTCAGGGATCCACTGCTGAAAGGTCCCGGTGGAAAGGAAAACAAGTCTGGAGGCCAAAGCCTCGAAGAAATGAAAAAGAAAGAAGAGAAAGAGGAACTGATCTGGGTGTAACATCTGGTGAGGCTCCCCGGAGATCAGTCCAAGTCTATAAACAACGTCAGAAGTGGGCCCCGAAAAGGACCCATAATGATACTCCTCAAAACGGTAGACACCTTGGAGAATCCTCCAGGGGATCCCGTCGCCCTCCATCTCCTCCAAAAGAAAAGGCTAACTTCGATCGCAGCCCACTAATCGAAGAAGTCCCCGTGCCTAATCAAGAACCGGAAATCCAATGGCGTCGTCGTTCGGAGATCCGAGTACTGGAGAAAAATATAGATGATCAAAATATGGAGGGAGAAGAATTCCTTGAAGGAGAAGAAAATATTGAAGAAAATATTGATGAATTTATGGAGGAAAATATTGAAGAAAATATTGATGAATCTCTAGAGGAAAATCTAGAAGAAGAAATCAAAGAAATAAATAATACTCTGGACATGGAAATTGTCTATATGGTGAGACACACCAATGTTAATGAGGAAACCTATTATGATGAGGGTGAAGATGAAGACGATCAACAACCGCCGATTAGGCGAGTTTATCACCGTCGTCGTGAAGCTGGGTCCCCCACTGGCAGAGGTGGTCATTCTCAAGTTGAAGAAGAAGGAGAAGAAGCCGAGGAGAATCCCTTCGCTGACGAAAATGTCACGCTTGCAGACATGCAAAGACATATGAGGCGACAAATGAGAACTAAAGATAGAGAAATCTCTCAGTTGAATGAGAAGATGACTGAGATGATGGCTCAGATGGGGGCAATGATGCAGATGATGCAGAGAACTGTTGCTGTTGGTGCCATTCCCAATCCTCCTCCTGATCCTCCAAATTTTCAGATGCCTCAAGTCTCGGGAGTACGAGGTATTCCTGAAGGTGGTCACGATGCTCATAATGTGATCCGTCAGCCCACTCCACAAAATGTTGCAAGTACTTCTGAACCTGTGACCGCTGCACAATTGGAAGGAATAATCACATAAAGGATCAGGGCCATCATAGCCGTTGATCAAGCAGAAAAGTTGGTGGGCAAAGGTCGTCCGTATCCTGCTGAATACGACCAAGTACCGTACCCAAAAGGATATTCTGTACCAAAGTTCAACACTTTCAATGGTACTAACAACCCCCGACAACACCTGGCACAGTTTAAAGCCACATGTGGGAATACAGGAGGAAATGACGCCCTACTCTTCCGACAATTCGTCAGCAGTTTGACAGCAACAGCTTTCGAATGGTATGCTGAACTACCGAATGATTCTGTGAAGACCTTCGCAGAATTAGAAAATATGTTCGTGAAGAGATTCGCTAGTGCAACTGAGAAGATTACGATCGCTGACCTCGCTCTGGATAAGAGAAAAAGAGAAGAATCAGTGACTAAATATATCACTCGCTGGCGAAATTTGAGCATGAAATGTGAGCAGCAGTTAGAAGAAGAGCATGCCGTACAGTTGTTATCGGGCAACATTGATGACAAGATGCAACCCTTCCTGTGCATGGCTACAATCAACACATTTCAAGATTTGCTCGATAGAGTGGCTAAGTTTGAAAAGCTGAATTTCTCTAAATCAGAAAATCACTCTGATAAGCCCAAGAAGGCTAAGGCCCCAGGTGCTAGAAGGGGTGATGCTGACTCTACATTCTTCTCCAAAGCTGATAGAGAAAAGCAGGTGATTTATAATGTAGACAAGGGCAAGCAGCCGATGCAATATCAAGAAAAGCTCAAACAGGCCTACAACCCCAACCCCCAGCCAAAGTTGATACTAGGGGGAAATGATAAGCCACGAACTTATCAAGCGGGAGGCCAGAGACAGGCAATAGGAACTGGTGATAGAACGTTCCAATCCCTCAAAGATAAAATGAATAAAGAATATTCATTCAAAAGGGAAAGTGTCGCCAAATTATTTCGACAAGTGTTGAAATCGGGTCTAGAACTGCCTGAATGCAAGAGACCCGAAGAGTCGAAGCACACTGGTGACCCAAATTACTGCCCATATCATCGGGTGCTGAGCCATCCTATTGAAGATTGCTATATCTTCAAGGATTGACTTGAAAGAAAATATCAGAAGGGAGAGATCACATTGTCCGACAATGTATTGTCTCACCCTAAAAAGGAATCAGCTCGGGTAGTCACGTCCTCTTCCGTACCCCTGGTTGAAGAAAGAAGAAATAAAAAGAAGCCAATTCAAGAAGAACAGTGGGAGACTGCGATCTCTAAGAAGACTGTGAAAATTTTGAAGCAGCTTGAAGGACTTCCAGGTGTAAAGTGGAAGTCTCCTGTTGAGCCCATGATAAATTTGAAGGAACTGCCGATGGTGCGAGCTCCTATTTCTAAACAACTCTCCAATCAAGCTAGCACTTCAAAATCTGGTGGGGTGAAATCATCTAAGAAGAAGACCAAGCTGAAGAAGCCTAAAGAGAAAAAGACTGTAACTCAGAGAGTTATCAACAGTTTGGATGAGTACTACCAGACTGTGAGGCGACCTATCAAGCTTGCTGACTTCATGTCGGAGCTTAAAATAGATGAAGCTGAAAAAGGAGATGAAGATTCTCTTCCAAAAGAAATATGTCGGGTCATCTCGGTGACATCGAGTACTTTGACAGAAGAAGAACATGCTGAAGAAGTACCCTCTGAATCCTGTATGATGGTTTTGCCAATGGATTACAGTTCAGAGGAGGATTTGTATTTTTCAGAGGAAGACGAATCAGACCCTAGCATAGCATCTCGGATGGGACATGTAAATCTGGGTGGTGATTCTGAATCAACAGATGAGTCCCTAGATGCAACAATGGCTGATTCTGAAGAAAATGCTCCGTTAAATGACTCTGAACCGGAGGAGATTGCTCAAGTGCAGTTAAGAAGCGGCAAGATACTACCGCCTCCACCGAAGAAAGGGGTCTCCAACAAAGACAAGGAGAAAGAGATAATTATCAACGATGACATTATCCCTGAAGATCCTAAGAAAAAGAAGACTTCAGCCAATGGGATAGATTATAATATCTTATCCCATCTAAGAAAAATTCCAGCACAACTCAGCATATACGATGCTTTGGTGATGTCTAAAGACCTTCGGGAGACTCTGATTCAGGCTCTCAAAGATCCCGAAAGATACGAGACGTATTTTGCTGAACGTAATTTGACTGAGGTTCTACAAGCTCGTAATGAGCCATTTATGACTTTCTCCGAAGAGGATATGATGCTCGAAACTGCAGACCATAATCGTCCTCTGTATGTTACTGCAGAGAGCGATAAGCTAATTATCAGTCGAATCTTAATCGATCCTGGATCCTCCGTGAATCTGATAAGCTTGAAAGCACTGAGATCCCTCTGCCTTGATGTAGAACACCTCGGGCCAGATAAGCTGATGGTGCATGGTTTCAATGAGAAAGGGCAGAAGACCCTTGGATCATAAATGCTCCCTCTTGTATTTGGAGAGCTCCACACAGAAGCTAAGTTCCATGTGATTGATGCGGATACTTCATTCAAGGCGCTACTAGGTCGTCCCTGGTTGCATGAATACGACATTGTCCCGTCAACACTACGCCAGTGTATGAAGTATCTCAAAGATGGAGAAGAGTTCAGGATCTCTGGTGACATTCAGCCCTTCACAGTTCATGAAGCCACAGTTTATGAAGATGCACGGTACTTCATGCCAAAGAAGCAAAAGTCTTCGAGCTCCCTCGAAGCTAAAGCATCAAACTCAAAGGCTGCAAAGCGACCTGAACGAGAAGGTGAGAAGAAGCAGGTGGGGAGAAAGAAGGCAGTGCCGACTCTTCCCAAAGTGCCAACCATTCCAAAAGGAAAGAAGCATGTACCTCATCTTGGAAGTCACACAGATGAAGATGAGGATACTCCTGCCAAATCTCGAAGAGTGTGCCAGTCAACGGATGAATGGAGTAGGCATGTTGAATTTTCAAATGATGATTATGACTACGACTCCATTTACATGAACACGGTGCAGAATGTGTTCTCTAGAAGAATTGACAGCTTATCAATTTCAGATAGTGTACTCGTAGTCACGCGTGTTCCTTTACAACATTTCAAAGAAATTATTCCGCGCGAGGTGCATAAAGTTGAAGAACTCGCCACCCTCTATCTGCCTCCCCGTAAAAATGGGACTATTCCAAAGAATGTGTTATATTCTACGGGAGTTCGTGACGAGGAGAATCATGATTGAGATTGCATGATCCTCGATTCTGAAGAGTTATTTCCTACGAGGCTACCTAGGTTCAATACCAAAAATATTCAGAGAATGCTACGAAAGCAAGTCAATATTCCTACTACCAAGAGACAGCTTCGTACAAGTTTGGGCCTCTGGTATGGGAGGAGTCCGCGTCCGTTACAGCAGAAGGATACAGACGCATATAAAGGTATTGGATTCATCAAAAGAAAATTCCTCCGGAAGGAAACTTGCCGGGCAATCACATGCATGGAAATTGAATCCGACGATGGTGATGCTGAAGAGACATACGAGGCTGATGATTATGATGAACAGCCCGTAGAAGCCGAGCCTGCACCAGAAGAGCTTGAAGATGGTGGACAGGCAGCCACTATGGATGAACTAAGAGAAGTCAACTTGGGAACTGAGGAGGATCCTCGCCCAACCTTCATTAGTTCTCTGCTACCCGAAGAACAAATAGAAGAAATAAAAGAGCTTCTCTGTGAATTCAGGGACTGCTTTGCCTGAACATATGCTGAGATGCCCGGCTTATCCCCTGACGTAGCAGTTCACAGATTAGCAATCAAACCGGATGTAGCACCCGTCAAGCAAGCTCCAAGGAGAATGAGATTGGAAATTGAAGAACAAGTGATTGCTGAAACAAAGAAATTAATAGAGGCAGGCTTCATCCGAGAAGAAAAGTATGCCGATTGGATTGCCAATATCGTCCCAGTGAAGAAGAAGAACGGGCAAATTCGTGTCTGTATTGACTTTCGGGACCTTAACAAAGCATGCCCAAAAGACGATTTTCCACTCCCTGTATCCGAACTCCTTGTGGACAGTACATCCAACTACGACATGTTCTCCTTCATGGATGGATCATCAGGATACAATCAAATCAAGATGGCGCCCGAAGATGAAAAGCATACATCGTTCAGGACGCCCATCGGGATTTTCTGCTACACAGTCATGCCCTTTGGCCTGAAGAACGCTGGTGCCACCTACCAGCGGGCGATGACTCATATATTTGATGATTTGATACATCAAAAGGTCGAGTGTTATGTGGACGACCTTGTTGTCAAGAGCATGGATCGAAAAAATCACCTAGATGACTTGAGGATTGTGTTTGAGAGAATCAGAAAATATGATCTGAAGATGAATCCTCTCAAATGTGCCTTTAGAGTCTCTTCTGGAAAATTTTTGGGGTACGTTGTCCGTCATCGAGGTATCGAAGTTGACCCCAATAAGATCAAGGCAATCATGGAGATGCCACCTCCAAAGAACCTTCGACAGCTTCGCTCGCTGCAAGGACAACTGGCTTTCATTCGGAGATTTATATCAAATCTATCGGGTAGGTGCCAGCCATTTTCAAAGCTAATGAAGAAAGATGTTCGTTTCAAATGGGACGCAGAATGTAAGGAGGCGTTTGATAGCATCAAGAAATACTTGTTAAATCCTCCCATTCTCACAGCGCCGATTCCGGGGAAGCCTCTCATATTGTACACAGCTGCACTAGAAGAGTCCCTCGGAGCACTATTGGCACAGAATAATGAAGAAGGCAAAGAAAATGCGCTCTACTACATCAGTCGAAGGTTGATAGGAGCAGAAATCCGCTACTCTCCAATCGAGAAGCATTGCTTGGCCTTGATCTTCGCAGTTCAGAAGCTCCGCCATTATATGTTGTCTCACAAAATCACCTTGATATCAAAGATCGATCCGTTGAAGTTCTTGATGACAAGACCAGCGTTGACAGGTCGTTTGGCAAGGTGGGCAGTGATACTGCTGCAGTTTGATATCACATATGTCCCTCAAAAGGCAGTGAAAGGGCAGGTGTTAGCAGACTTTCTTGCAGCACATCCTATCTCTGCAGATTCACCGCTCAACGATGATCTACCTAACGAGCAGATCATGAACGTTGAAGAAGATGAGATGCTACGAGTATGGGAAATGTACTTTGACGGAGCATCGTCAATCAAGCGTGCTCGGCCTCCAAATCTCGAAAAGGCTCAAGCCGGAATTGGAATCATTTTCATAGCACCCGAGGGAGGCATAATGAGATTTTCATTCAGTTTGACTGAACCTCGGACCAATAATGAGGCTGAATATGAAGCCTTAATAGCAGGATTGGAGATTGCAATCGATGTCCGAATTCAAAATCTCCAAATTTTTGGTGATTCTCAACTTGTTGTAAATCAAGTGTTGGGAGTTTACAAAATCACCAAGTTTGAGTTGGCATGTTATCATCGGCGAGTTCTTGAGCTTATGAAGCAAATTTCAGTTGTCAAAATAACTCAAGTTCCCCGAGGTCAAAATGCCAAAGCCGATTCTCGTGCCAAATTGGCTAAAGAAATGGCGAATATGGACGACGAATGGCCTATAATAATTATGGTGCACAATCGACGGATCTTAGAGCCAGCATTACTACAATTCCCGCAGGAAGAGGGAATACCAAATTCAAGCCAGCATGATGCAACTCCGGTTGATCCTCAACCTCCCCAACCAGTTGATCTCGTAGATCAGTCTGAAGAAAATCAAGTTCCTAAGAAAAGACGCAAGGTCAGTCAAGCTTCAGAATCATGGTGGCATTGCCTAGATGTGAAAGAAGAAGATGACTGGAGGCAGCCTTTCATTGATTACTTTAAAGAAAGTAAATTGCCAACAGACAAATCATTAGCTGCTCAAATCAGGAAGAGAGCGCTACGATATGCATTCGTCAACAACACATTGTATCGGCGTGCTTTCGATCAAATATGGCTAAGATGCTTAGGGACTCGAGAAGCTGATAAGGTGGTAGCAGAAGTTCACGAAGGGCTATGTGGAGTGCACCAATCAGGTCCCAAAATGGCAGTCAAAATCAAAAGAATGGGCTACTATTGGCCGACCATGGTCAGAGATTGTATCAATCATGCTAAGAGGTGCCATGAGTGTCAGATCCATGGTGATATTATACATCAACCGCCAAATCCGCTGCACCCTACAATAGCATCCTGACCATTTGAATGTTGGGGTACTGATATTATTGGGTCGATAGATCCGCCGTCATCAGCAGGACACCGCTTCATCTTGGCAGCAACCGACTATTTTTCTAAGTGGGCAGAAGCGGCTCCATTTAAAGAAGTTACGTCCGAGCATGTGATCAACTTCTTCACCCATAATGTCGTCTACAGATTTGGTGTGCCACGCCGCATAATCTCAGACAACGGAACTGCTTTCAAAAGTACAAAAATCTATAAGTTCGTTGATCGGCACAAAATCGATTGGCGATATTCATCCATATACTATCCAAGAGCAAATGGTCTGGCAGAAGCCTTCAACAAGACACTGGTGAAATTATTGAAGAAAATTCTTACCAAGAACAAAAGGGAATGACATACGAAAATGGCAGAAGCGTTGTGGGCATATCGTACAACTTACAAAACGCCAACCAAAGCCACTCCTTACACTCTAGTATTTGGAGTTGAGGTCGTACTGCCACTAGAAGTTGAACTTCCATCTCTTCGAGTTGCTGTCCAGAATAAGCTGACTCAAGAACAAAATGCTCGTCTAAGAATGGAGGAGCTCGATGCACTCGATGAAATCAGGTTACAAGCTCAGCAGAACCTGGAGATCTATCGAGCAAGAATGACAAAATCCTTTGATCGAATGGTGCGTCCTCGATCATTTCAAGAAGGAGAATTGGTCCTGGTGCAGAGAAGACCATTCATCCCGCACAGAAAAATTGGTGGCAAATTTGTTTCCAACTGGGAAGGACCTTTCGTCATCGAGAAGGTATTTCAAGGAGGAGCTTATCAACTCATCGATCTGAATTGTCAGAGGCCCATGCCGCCGATCAATGGCCGATACCTGAAGAAATACTACGCATGAAATTTTTCAAAGAAATATTGTGCTTAATGTATTATGTTTTCATACATTATTGTTAGCACATGCATTCCATATTTTGAAGTTCTCTTATGTCATGAGAACACATTTCAAAATTCCCCTGTTAGACTGGGGGCATTTTAAATATTTATTCGGGTCGACATCGCGCTGCATGTCGAGATCCCCGAATAAATATTTAAAATT
The DNA here is from genome assembly GCA_016618105.1 of Dendrobium huoshanense. Classification (NCBI taxonomy): domain Eukaryota; kingdom Viridiplantae; phylum Streptophyta; class Magnoliopsida; order Asparagales; family Orchidaceae; genus Dendrobium; species Dendrobium huoshanense. Next base: position 343,263 of record CM028342.1, on the reverse strand, counting down.
TCAAGATTCCAATTCTATTCTGCTCTAAAATGTCCCTGCAAGACAGGGGGCATTTTAAATATTTATTCGGGTCGACATCGCGCTGCGTGCCGAGATCCCCGAATAAATATTTAAAATTATCAATTCAAATGCTACTTTGTGCTAAAGAATACAAAGACTTCTTTTTTAAAGCCTATGCAGGTGATCTCTCAAAGATCGAGACAACACCTTCTCCAACAAAACCAAGACTCAAAGGTCAAGAAAGAGACTTTTGTGGCTACACACTCCTACAAAATTGAGCCGAAGAAGCTTGAAGTCTTCCAATAGCCTGAAGCTTAAGGTTCGAATGGGTGTAAAAGGTCGGATCCAACACACCCAAATATGGCTGGATCGCTGGCAGCTCTGTCTACTCAACAAGCCATAAGAAAGGCCGTAGTAGCGGAACCCCCACTTCGTCAACCCATCAGTAGGGACTGCAGGAAGTACGAAGGCAAATTTGACTCGACAAGTTCAAGTGATCTAGTTTACAAAATTCTCCTAAATGACTGGAGAATCAAAGTTATAGTGGAAGGATGAGTCTCGATCAACTACTGAATGTTCGTAGGCTCCAAAATCTACAACCACGAAGGATGACTCTAAATCTACCAACTTCAGCAAAATCAGCGTTGGGAAGCGCAATTCCCATAGCTCAAGTCTGAAGCCTGAATGGGTGTAAGAGGTCGGATCCAACAAGCCCAAATATGGCCGGATCGCTGGCAGCTCCATCTACTCAACAAGTCATAAGAAAGGCCGCAGTAGAGGAACCCCCATTTTAGCAACCAGAGGACAAAGAGCTATCAAATTCTAGCTCTCCCGATCTGATGAACTCAAGTGATTCAGATTAAAGCCTTCTCAAGTGGTTAAGGATCAAGATACTACCTACGTTCGGTACTATCAACTGAATCCAGAACTTGCAAATCCTTCAATAAATCCGTAAAGCATAAAGCGAGGATCGAAGGAATTTTTCTTCAACAAGTCCGCCAAAGCACAAAGCAAAGGACCGAAGAAAATTATCCCAAAGTTCACACAAAGCCCAAGGCTGAACTAAGTGGATTCCGTCATCAACAAGTCCGCTATGCACAAAGCTCTGGACCGATGACTTTTCGCCACCGACCTAATACAAACCTAAGGGTTTAGGTCACCGGCATCCACTCCTTCATCAAGCCTGCCAAAACAAGAAAGCATAGGGCCGAAGGTACAAAAAACCACCTGACATGTCAACAAAGACAAATCAGGTAATCCTCCTTCAATGTCCGCAGCACAAAGCACAGGGCAAAAGAAATCAGTATCTCAACCATCTATTGATACATCTAAGAGCTCTATAAAGGAAAGCTTTAGTGTGACATCCAAGCAAAATTTTGGAGATCCACTAAATAAGATTCTTAGTGTGACATCCAAATAAATTTTTGGAGATCCACTAAAAGAAGATCTTAGTGTGACATCCAACTGAAATTTTGTTAAACCCTAAACCCTAAAGATCCACTAATAGAAAGCCCTAGTGTGACATCTAGAATAAATATCTAGAGATCCACAAGGACAAACAGCTTACAACAAACGTGATTCGCTCTGGACGCGAACCACATTTGTTGGGGGGCATTTGTTGACCTTCGTATAATACCCAAAGGAAGACAAAATCAACGACGAAAAAATACCTCGTATCCCGTCAGATCCACGAATCCCGCCAGAAATCCCGGTTGGAATCCTCGTATCTGTCGAAGACGTCCGCGAATCCCGCTGAATTACTGTGCACTCGGCGCCGCTCGCGTCGCTTCCCGCGATCTCTGCGGAAATCCAGCCCAAATCTCGCATTTCGCTCTCGATCGCCTCCCGTTTGCGCCTATAAGAAGGAGACGAGATCTCTGCTTTGAGGACCACTCCCATACGCTACTTCTCGCTCCATACACGATCTCTCTTCCTCCCTCTATCTCTCCCGACTGACCTCCATAGCCAAACAAGCTCCTCTCGCCAATCTCTCTGGACTCCCAACCCCGTCTCCTCCCCGACTCCTGCGTGGCCGTCCGACTTCGCACCTTCTGCGACCTTCCCTTCCGCCGATCTTAAAGGATCGAAAGTTATGCCATTTTGATCGGAAGTTGCAACGGGTGCCCGCTTGCTGTGGAGATAACCCTCTCCATTTCACGGCTACTTCGGCCGAATCCAGAGAAAGAGAGAAAGAGAGAGAGAGAAAGAAAGAGAGGAAGAGGTAGACCTCCCTACCTCTTGTCCAAGAGGGCGTCTTCTCTGACCCGCTCCTCTTCTGACGACCCGCTCCCGACGACGTTCCCTATCAGTCGGATCGGAGGCCAGAATGGGAGCATGCTTACTGTGAGGGTAACTTTACCCCTCACGCCTTCTTCAGCCAAATCCCGTGAAGGGATTTTAATATTATATATAAAATATGATTTTAACTATAATTATATTAATTAATTAAAATTAATTATAATAATTATTATTAATTAGTTATATTTATAAAACTAATTATTATTAATTATTATTAATTAATTACTATTTATTAAAATTAATTAATAAGTTAGCATTAATTCTAATTTAATTAGAATTAATTATAACTTATGATTTTAATTAATTTTAATTATTTTAATTAATTATAATTATTTATAAATAATTAATTAAGAATAATTAGTTAATTAATTTTGGTTAACTAATACTAATTATAATGTGCCACATTTTTTTTCGCCTCGACATCCGTGCCCTCCACCGCCAGTCGTCGGCCCCGAAGGTATAACTCCTAAACCCTAAAACTCAGAGAGCTCATTTCGATGCATGCGGCGAGACAAAACGACCACCCATGCATGCTTTTCTTAGCGTGGTGGGAGGGAGTGCGTCCCGACGCTTGCAACGAAGCGGGTAATCATCAAATTCCTTCTTCGAAGTTCGTATCGCCTAGGAAACCCCGCCTATGCACGCTTTTCTTAGCGTGGTGGGAAGGGATCCCGGTGCGATGCGCGCGACGAAACGGGGATACCCTTAAGTACCCACTTGCGGGGAAATAACTGTTCTTGCAAAATATTTTCAAAAATAAAAAATACTTTTCTACAAACAAAAAAATACCCATGCATGCTTTTCTTAGCGTGGTGGGGGATCGAAAAAAATTACACGGCCACGGTGTCCTCGAAAGAGAGCATCTACCATGCACGCTTTTCTTAGCGTGGTGGGAAAGGCCCAGTTTTCCGTAGTTTTTCCCCTAAACGGGGGAGACGACGGAAGGCTGCCGAAATTTCGGGTGAAAATAATGTTACACTTGGACTTGATTGCACTCGAATGACATGCAAGAACAAAGAACTAGAACTTGGTTGAACTCAAAGGACGATCGAACTTGGACTCGGACTTGTGAACCTTTGAACTTGAGAAGACATTGGACTTGTGGACTGGTTTCAATTGATCTAAATGAACTTGAACCCAATTGAATTCAGTTCTAAATGAATATGAACTTGGACTCTCATTCGAACATGAACAAGGACTCATTTTGAGCTCGAACGAACTCAATGGATAACATGGGACATGCACTTGAACAAGGAGCTCACACTTGAACTTGCAAATGAACTACAACAAAGACCTGAATTCTATAAGATAGCATGAGACTATTTGAACTTGAATGAGACAACAATTCTAAACTCAAACAGTAATCAAATGTCAAGTAAATGAGCATGAAGCAATAATCAACAAGGAGATCTTGATGAACAAAATGCAAAGGAACATACATGAGACTTGTGATGAAAGGAGAGACTTGCGATGAATATAAAGCCTACAAACATCATCCACCCACTAAATGATGATAAAGACTCATGCAACCAAATGAAACTAGAAGGGTTTGATGTGTAACAAGCATAACAAGTCTTCATGTTCAATGGAATGTGGATATCAAGCAAATGTTGAATATTAAGCCCCTACACATATTGCAAATCATCTCCAAGGTCAAAGAACTTGCACGATCTATTTACTTGCAAGTGATAAGAAGATTCGAATGAGGGTTGGTTTGTAGCTAGTCTCAAGGGAATCATAAACAAATCTATCAACCCGCTTGCAATTGATGGGAGGTAGCAATAAATGCAACACATCCACAAGCAAAGTGGAGAGGTCACAAGGAAAATAGTCCACCTACAATCAATGATAACTAATGGTTATATATCTCACAAATATATAACAGTTTTCACAAATACAGAAATGCATGCAAGCAAATACACCAATCTTCTATAATACGTGGTGGATATAATACAGCTCAATTAACTTGCAGCATCCGAACAAAGTGTAGGCAAACAAAGACTCTTGGTGTGGAAAATCCCTAGCATTTCATCTACGAATAATAAGGTTGAAATAGTTACATCAAGCCTTTGTGGACTACTGAGGTTATTGAGTTCAATGAGGCATCAATAAACTTGAGCAAGAAAGTTATGATGAACATGAACCAAACTTATCCTACCTATGATTAATGAAATGGGAAGCGACAGAAGAACACACTTTGATTGCCAACGTTAGTCTGAAGTTCTCTTCAATGAATATCATTGTAAGCAATGATGCAGATATTTCGATCAATAGTAACGACCAATATGGAGTGAACAAATGGTGCAAATAGGTGATGTTGATTGCAAGCAAACATCAATTATATAAGTCTAATATACACAATGCATGTCATTTATAAGGAGAAATGCATAAAGATCTGCAACACATACGATCTCTTTACAAAGACAGATGTATGTGCCACATGTCACTTATGGGTAGATGCAAAAAGACTTCAGTAAGTGCAGTATCCTGAAGTCAATTTCAATATATGGAGTACATCTACCTGCCCACCTATAGCAGTAGCGGATATACTATACGAGATCAAATACCACAACAAAATACATGAAGAATATGACAAGTGCAATCTCTTATGACCTAAGGCAGAAGATTAGTTAGTGCACTATAACCCGCCTATGAAAATTAACAAGTAGTGCACGACAGTCTACCTGTAAGAAGCAGCGAATAATTCTATCCAGAAGCTGCTACGCCACCGGATCTGCAACACTGCTACAAGCAGACAGAAGGCGTCTACAATTATTTCAAAGTACCCCTGCACGTGCACTATAAATTGTATACACATAGGTACACTAAAAGGGGTAAAAATAATTATAAAACCCGCATGGGCCCCGGCGAGCGTGTTATTGGTACACACGTGACGTCTAGGGATGCTGCGCAGGTTGACAAGTGAATTCTAGTTTGAACCCGATCCTCCTATATGGGTCAATAGGAGTCGACAAGGTTCGAACTCTCAAACAAATATACAGTTGCTACGACCTGTATATTTGTCTTAATACATTCATATTTGGCCTTTAAGGCCTATAAAAAAGAGAATTCACTGATGAAGGCTCAAAGCCTACGAAACCCAATCCTCTATCAACAGTCCGACAGAGTTGATAAGGTTCAATCCATAAAAAAAAATAACCCCCTAACACCCCGATGATGGCCGTATTGATCGCTTATCTCAACCGGAGGGGTTTACAAATATTTTTGAATGCCATCCAAGCTCCACTCAAATATCCAAAATCCATTTCAAACTATTCAAAATGTCCTAAAATTTCTACAAAATCCCAAAAATCCAAAATATTTAAAATTGAAATAAATCCATCAACGCAGTTAAAGCAAAATCCATCCGCCCTCCGCAACAGTTTGCCGAGACGGACAAATTCAAATAAACTCTAGCTCACAAAGAGCCAAATGCCTAGTCAAAAATATCACTAGGATCCATTCTCAAACAATCTCTTGCCAGTAAGGACGTGGTACGTGTCCTCTAACCGGCAGTTTCGCCGCCAAATGGCACTGCAGGTAAACGGTTATGACCCGGGGCCCTCTGAACCGAGTGGTTTTGCCGCCAAATGGCACCACAGATTGCAGTTATGGCCAGAGCCAATACGCTCCTTAATGGCGTTAAATCCTTGAGATATGAATCAATAGGATATGATCAATAGGGCACAAAGCCCTCTGTTAGCTAAGGTGGATTCAAATTTGTCCCCTTAGACAAACATTCAACCCCGGTCTACAAGGTTCCCTTGGACGAAGCAACCCATGGCTGCCGACAAGGATCTTTCTGTCAGGTTGGGTTGACTACCTCCTCTGACTAAGTAGACCAGGGACCATGATGGCCTGGGACGACGGAACCATGGGATCTTGATCGGGTCCATCATCCATTCCCCCACTATCCGCTTTAAGTGCTAGATGGTGAAAATTTCTATTTTAAATATTAAACCTTTAAATTTCAAATCTTTAAACCCTTCAAATTCTAAACCTTCAAACATTTCCAAATCCAAACCTATGCTGCTACTATATACCAGATACACGTATCTCTATACGTATCTGATCGACGACTAACCTTAATCGAAAGTTCTCTCTCGTGATCGGGAGAGGTAATTAACTATAGGGGCTTGCGCCTATAGGAAACCAGAACTCAGATCATAAAGTCCTCACAAAATGAGGGCGAAATCTCTGGGTAGTGTCTTATCTACAAACCCATCTGCCTTCCAAAATTTACCCCGGAACTTAGTCCGTTAAAACTCCCTCACCGAATAAGAAAAAGCGAGCGGAGGCCGGGGCCGAATTTTCGGAGCCCACAGATTTCTGGCGACTCCGCTGGGGATTGATTTCTCTTTCCATCTTTGGCTAGTTGTCTCAGTGTTATAGTAGTAGCAAAAAAATATATATATAATGATAATATTGAGCTCTGTACGGTGAACATCAGGATGTGACATTTGGTCCCTGTATCCAAAGATCCATCACTGAAAGGTCCCGATAGAGCCAAAAGCCAACAATCGGAGTCGCCCCCAGATTTTTGGCGACTCCGCTGGGGATTGGTTTCTCTTTCCATCTTTAGCTAGTCGTCTCAGTGCTATAGTAGCAGTTATATCAAATCGTACTCAAAATTTTGAGTTTTCCAAAATGATCTTTTAACAATTCAAAACTCTGAATTTTCTAAAATGATCATTCAAAAAATTTTTCCATTGAGATAACATATTTAGCAGTATTTTAGATTTATATTATTTGAACTGCTTGCTAATGTTATTTTCTCTTATTTTTGTGTTCTGTGTAAGTCTCTGCATTTTGAAAGTGCGGGGTGATGTATCAGAATCTGATTACTAACCCTTGCCTTTCATTTATGCAGATGGATCTACAGAACACGCCGATGACTGTCCAACTGGGACAAGGAGCCAGGATTCAGCTGGCGAATGCTATTATTGAGACCGGAAACACCGGAGCTACCATCCAGTTTGGTAGCGTTGACTTCCCGGCGATTGCTGCAAGGAATGCTGCCATTCCTGTGAATGGTAGGAATGTTGAGAAGTCTGCCAGAAGACTCAATGCTGATGAAGCTGTCACCCGTCGTGTGCATCTGCCGGCACAACGACCTATTGCTGAAAATTCTCGTGGGAGAATTTCTGTGTTCGAGAGGCTGTCACAGCCTGAGGCCCTGACCACTAGAAGAATTGTGGCTGGCGGAAGAATCTCTGTGGTGACTACAAACACCACACCCCTGTCGACCAGGTTATCTGCGCCTGGAGAGTACAATGCTGAAGCCTCCTCATCTAGAGGGAGGCCTACAAGAAGACAAAGGAGAAAGATGATTGCTGAACTCCGAGCTCAGCAACAACAACTCCCTGTTCACCTTTCCAATATGTCGGCTCAAAGTGCCTGAAGCCAATGTTCCTACCCGGAACAAGTTTTCTGACTTAAAATGGGTGAAAAGGAATAGCTCCACTGGTGAGCTAAAGAAATCTTTTTGGGAGCAACGACAGGAGGTCCTAGCTCCTCCAAAGAGAAAGGAACCTGAAACTCTCTCAGCCCGGGTCTATCGGGTCTTGAAGACTGTAAAGGAGAAAGGTCTGAAAAAGAAAAAGTTCCAACGGCCCTTAGTGATAGAGGCCAGAAGAACTCCGCCAAGAGAACGTCTATCTGCTGTGGCGGAAAGAAGAGAAAGAAGATATGTCCCACGCGGTGAACATCGGGGTGTGACACCTGAACCATATGTTCAGGGATCCACTGCTGAAAGGTCCCGGTGGAAAGGAAAACAAGTCTGGAGGCCAAAGCCTCGAAGAAATGAAAAAGAAAGAAGAGAAAGAGGAACTGATCTGGGTGTAACATCTGGTGAGGCTCCCCGGAGATCAGTCCAAGTCTATAAACAACGTCAGAAGTGGGCCCCGAAAAGGACCCATAATGATACTCCTCAAAACGGTAGACACCTTGGAGAATCCTCCAGGGGATCCCGTCGCCCTCCATCTCCTCCAAAAGAAAAGGCTAACTTCGATCGCAGCCCACTAATCGAAGAAGTCCCCGTGCCTAATCAAGAACCGGAAATCCAATGGCGTCGTCGTTCGGAGATCCGAGTACTGGAGAAAAATATAGATGATCAAAATATGGAGGGAGAAGAATTCCTTGAAGGAGAAGAAAATATTGAAGAAAATATTGATGAATTTATGGAGGAAAATATTGAAGAAAATATTGATGAATCTCTAGAGGAAAATCTAGAAGAAGAAATCAAAGAAATAAATAATACTCTGGACATGGAAATTGTCTATATGGTGAGACACACCAATGTTAATGAGGAAACCTATTATGATGAGGGTGAAGATGAAGACGATCAACAACCGCCGATTAGGCGAGTTTATCACCGTCGTCGTGAAGCTGGGTCCCCCACTGGCAGAGGTGGTCATTCTCAAGTTGAAGAAGAAGGAGAAGAAGCCGAGGAGAATCCCTTCGCTGACGAAAATGTCACGCTTGCAGACATGCAAAGACATATGAGGCGACAAATGAGAACTAAAGATAGAGAAATCTCTCAGTTGAATGAGAAGATGACTGAGATGATGGCTCAGATGGGGGCAATGATGCAGATGATGCAGAGAACTGTTGCTGTTGGTGCCATTCCCAATCCTCCTCCTGATCCTCCAAATTTTCAGATGCCTCAAGTCTCGGGAGTACGAGGTATTCCTGAAGGTGGTCACGATGCTCATAATGTGATCCGTCAGCCCACTCCACAAAATGTTGCAAGTACTTCTGAACCTGTGACCGCTGCACAATTGGAAGGAATAATCACATAAAGGATCAGGGCCATCATAGCCGTTGATCAAGCAGAAAAGTTGGTGGGCAAAGGTCGTCCGTATCCTGCTGAATACGACCAAGTACCGTACCCAAAAGGATATTCTGTACCAAAGTTCAACACTTTCAATGGTACTAACAACCCCCGACAACACCTGGCACAGTTTAAAGCCACATGTGGGAATACAGGAGGAAATGACGCCCTACTCTTCCGACAATTCGTCAGCAGTTTGACAGCAACAGCTTTCGAATGGTATGCTGAACTACCGAATGATTCTGTGAAGACCTTCGCAGAATTAGAAAATATGTTCGTGAAGAGATTCGCTAGTGCAACTGAGAAGATTACGATCGCTGACCTCGCTCTGGATAAGAGAAAAAGAGAAGAATCAGTGACTAAATATATCACTCGCTGGCGAAATTTGAGCATGAAATGTGAGCAGCAGTTAGAAGAAGAGCATGCCGTACAGTTGTTATCGGGCAACATTGATGACAAGATGCAACCCTTCCTGTGCATGGCTACAATCAACACATTTCAAGATTTGCTCGATAGAGTGGCTAAGTTTGAAAAGCTGAATTTCTCTAAATCAGAAAATCACTCTGATAAGCCCAAGAAGGCTAAGGCCCCAGGTGCTAGAAGGGGTGATGCTGACTCTACATTCTTCTCCAAAGCTGATAGAGAAAAGCAGGTGATTTATAATGTAGACAAGGGCAAGCAGCCGATGCAATATCAAGAAAAGCTCAAACAGGCCTACAACCCCAACCCCCAGCCAAAGTTGATACTAGGGGGAAATGATAAGCCACGAACTTATCAAGCGGGAGGCCAGAGACAGGCAATAGGAACTGGTGATAGAACGTTCCAATCCCTCAAAGATAAAATGAATAAAGAATATTCATTCAAAAGGGAAAGTGTCGCCAAATTATTTCGACAAGTGTTGAAATCGGGTCTAGAACTGCCTGAATGCAAGAGACCCGAAGAGTCGAAGCACACTGGTGACCCAAATTACTGCCCATATCATCGGGTGCTGAGCCATCCTATTGAAGATTGCTATATCTTCAAGGATTGACTTGAAAGAAAATATCAGAAGGGAGAGATCACATTGTCCGACAATGTATTGTCTCACCCTAAAAAGGAATCAGCTCGGGTAGTCACGTCCTCTTCCGTACCCCTGGTTGAAGAAAGAAGAAATAAAAAGAAGCCAATTCAAGAAGAACAGTGGGAGACTGCGATCTCTAAGAAGACTGTGAAAATTTTGAAGCAGCTTGAAGGACTTCCAGGTGTAAAGTGGAAGTCTCCTGTTGAGCCCATGATAAATTTGAAGGAACTGCCGATGGTGCGAGCTCCTATTTCTAAACAACTCTCCAATCAAGCTAGCACTTCAAAATCTGGTGGGGTGAAATCATCTAAGAAGAAGACCAAGCTGAAGAAGCCTAAAGAGAAAAAGACTGTAACTCAGAGAGTTATCAACAGTTTGGATGAGTACTACCAGACTGTGAGGCGACCTATCAAGCTTGCTGACTTCATGTCGGAGCTTAAAATAGATGAAGCTGAAAAAGGAGATGAAGATTCTCTTCCAAAAGAAATATGTCGGGTCATCTCGGTGACATCGAGTACTTTGACAGAAGAAGAACATGCTGAAGAAGTACCCTCTGAATCCTGTATGATGGTTTTGCCAATGGATTACAGTTCAGAGGAGGATTTGTATTTTTCAGAGGAAGACGAATCAGACCCTAGCATAGCATCTCGGATGGGACATGTAAATCTGGGTGGTGATTCTGAATCAACAGATGAGTCCCTAGATGCAACAATGGCTGATTCTGAAGAAAATGCTCCGTTAAATGACTCTGAACCGGAGGAGATTGCTCAAGTGCAGTTAAGAAGCGGCAAGATACTACCGCCTCCACCGAAGAAAGGGGTCTCCAACAAAGACAAGGAGAAAGAGATAATTATCAACGATGACATTATCCCTGAAGATCCTAAGAAAAAGAAGACTTCAGCCAATGGGATAGATTATAATATCTTATCCCATCTAAGAAAAATTCCAGCACAACTCAGCATATACGATGCTTTGGTGATGTCTAAAGACCTTCGGGAGACTCTGATTCAGGCTCTCAAAGATCCCGAAAGATACGAGACGTATTTTGCTGAACGTAATTTGACTGAGGTTCTACAAGCTCGTAATGAGCCATTTATGACTTTCTCCGAAGAGGATATGATGCTCGAAACTGCAGACCATAATCGTCCTCTGTATGTTACTGCAGAGAGCGATAAGCTAATTATCAGTCGAATCTTAATCGATCCTGGATCCTCCGTGAATCTGATAAGCTTGAAAGCACTGAGATCCCTCTGCCTTGATGTAGAACACCTCGGGCCAGATAAGCTGATGGTGCATGGTTTCAATGAGAAAGGGCAGAAGACCCTTGGATCATAAATGCTCCCTCTTGTATTTGGAGAGCTCCACACAGAAGCTAAGTTCCATGTGATTGATGCGGATACTTCATTCAAGGCGCTACTAGGTCGTCCCTGGTTGCATGAATACGACATTGTCCCGTCAACACTACGCCAGTGTATGAAGTATCTCAAAGATGGAGAAGAGTTCAGGATCTCTGGTGACATTCAGCCCTTCACAGTTCATGAAGCCACAGTTTATGAAGATGCACGGTACTTCATGCCAAAGAAGCAAAAGTCTTCGAGCTCCCTCGAAGCTAAAGCATCAAACTCAAAGGCTGCAAAGCGACCTGAACGAGAAGGTGAGAAGAAGCAGGTGGGGAGAAAGAAGGCAGTGCCGACTCTTCCCAAAGTGCCAACCATTCCAAAAGGAAAGAAGCATGTACCTCATCTTGGAAGTCACACAGATGAAGATGAGGATACTCCTGCCAAATCTCGAAGAGTGTGCCAGTCAACGGATGAATGGAGTAGGCATGTTGAATTTTCAAATGATGATTATGACTACGACTCCATTTACATGAACACGGTGCAGAATGTGTTCTCTAGAAGAATTGACAGCTTATCAATTTCAGATAGTGTACTCGTAGTCACGCGTGTTCCTTTACAACATTTCAAAGAAATTATTCCGCGCGAGGTGCATAAAGTTGAAGAACTCGCCACCCTCTATCTGCCTCCCCGTAAAAATGGGACTATTCCAAAGAATGTGTTATATTCTACGGGAGTTCGTGACGAGGAGAATCATGATTGAGATTGCATGATCCTCGATTCTGAAGAGTTATTTCCTACGAGGCTACCTAGGTTCAATACCAAAAATATTCAGAGAATGCTACGAAAGCAAGTCAATATTCCTACTACCAAGAGACAGCTTCGTACAAGTTTGGGCCTCTGGTATGGGAGGAGTCCGCGTCCGTTACAGCAGAAGGATACAGACGCATATAAAGGTATTGGATTCATCAAAAGAAAATTCCTCCGGAAGGAAACTTGCCGGGCAATCACATGCATGGAAATTGAATCCGACGATGGTGATGCTGAAGAGACATACGAGGCTGATGATTATGATGAACAGCCCGTAGAAGCCGAGCCTGCACCAGAAGAGCTTGAAGATGGTGGACAGGCAGCCACTATGGATGAACTAAGAGAAGTCAACTTGGGAACTGAGGAGGATCCTCGCCCAACCTTCATTAGTTCTCTGCTACCCGAAGAACAAATAGAAGAAATAAAAGAGCTTCTCTGTGAATTCAGGGACTGCTTTGCCTGAACATATGCTGAGATGCCCGGCTTATCCCCTGACGTAGCAGTTCACAGATTAGCAATCAAACCGGATGTAGCACCCGTCAAGCAAGCTCCAAGGAGAATGAGATTGGAAATTGAAGAACAAGTGATTGCTGAAACAAAGAAATTAATAGAGGCAGGCTTCATCCGAGAAGAAAAGTATGCCGATTGGATTGCCAATATCGTCCCAGTGAAGAAGAAGAACGGGCAAATTCGTGTCTGTATTGACTTTCGGGACCTTAACAAAGCATGCCCAAAAGACGATTTTCCACTCCCTGTATCCGAACTCCTTGTGGACAGTACATCCAACTACGACATGTTCTCCTTCATGGATGGATCATCAGGATACAATCAAATCAAGATGGCGCCCGAAGATGAAAAGCATACATCGTTCAGGACGCCCATCGGGATTTTCTGCTACACAGTCATGCCCTTTGGCCTGAAGAACGCTGGTGCCACCTACCAGCGGGCGATGACTCATATATTTGATGATTTGATACATCAAAAGGTCGAGTGTTATGTGGACGACCTTGTTGTCAAGAGCATGGATCGAAAAAATCACCTAGATGACTTGAGGATTGTGTTTGAGAGAATCAGAAAATATGATCTGAAGATGAATCCTCTCAAATGTGCCTTTAGAGTCTCTTCTGGAAAATTTTTGGGGTACGTTGTCCGTCATCGAGGTATCGAAGTTGACCCCAATAAGATCAAGGCAATCATGGAGATGCCACCTCCAAAGAACCTTCGACAGCTTCGCTCGCTGCAAGGACAACTGGCTTTCATTCGGAGATTTATATCAAATCTATCGGGTAGGTGCCAGCCATTTTCAAAGCTAATGAAGAAAGATGTTCGTTTCAAATGGGACGCAGAATGTAAGGAGGCGTTTGATAGCATCAAGAAATACTTGTTAAATCCTCCCATTCTCACAGCGCCGATTCCGGGGAAGCCTCTCATATTGTACACAGCTGCACTAGAAGAGTCCCTCGGAGCACTATTGGCACAGAATAATGAAGAAGGCAAAGAAAATGCGCTCTACTACATCAGTCGAAGGTTGATAGGAGCAGAAATCCGCTACTCTCCAATCGAGAAGCATTGCTTGGCCTTGATCTTCGCAGTTCAGAAGCTCCGCCATTATATGTTGTCTCACAAAATCACCTTGATATCAAAGATCGATCCGTTGAAGTTCTTGATGACAAGACCAGCGTTGACAGGTCGTTTGGCAAGGTGGGCAGTGATACTGCTGCAGTTTGATATCACATATGTCCCTCAAAAGGCAGTGAAAGGGCAGGTGTTAGCAGACTTTCTTGCAGCACATCCTATCTCTGCAGATTCACCGCTCAACGATGATCTACCTAACGAGCAGATCATGAACGTTGAAGAAGATGAGATGCTACGAGTATGGGAAATGTACTTTGACGGAGCATCGTCAATCAAGCGTGCTCGGCCTCCAAATCTCGAAAAGGCTCAAGCCGGAATTGGAATCATTTTCATAGCACCCGAGGGAGGCATAATGAGATTTTCATTCAGTTTGACTGAACCTCGGACCAATAATGAGGCTGAATATGAAGCCTTAATAGCAGGATTGGAGATTGCAATCGATGTCCGAATTCAAAATCTCCAAATTTTTGGTGATTCTCAACTTGTTGTAAATCAAGTGTTGGGAGTTTACAAAATCACCAAGTTTGAGTTGGCATGTTATCATCGGCGAGTTCTTGAGCTTATGAAGCAAATTTCAATTGTCAAAATAACTCAAGTTCCCCGAGGTCAAAATGCCAAAGCCGATTCTCGTGCCAAATTGGCTAAAGAAATGGCGAATATGGACGACGAATGGCCTATAATAATTATGGTGCACAATCGACGGATCTTAGAGCCAGCATTACTACAATTCCCGCAGGAAGAGGGAATACCAAATTCAAGCCAGCAGGATGCAACTCCGGTTGATCCTCAACCTCCCCAACCAGTTGATCTCGTAGATCAGTCTGAAGAAAATCAAGTTCCTAAGAAAAGACGCAAGGTCAGTCAAGCTTCAGAATCATGGTGGCATTGCCTAGATGTGAAAGAAGAAGATGACTGGAGGCAGCCTTTCATTGATTACTTTAAAGAAAGTAAATTGCCAACAGACAAATCATTAGCTGCTCAAATCAGGAAGAGAGCGCTACGATATGCATTCGTCAACAACACATTGTATCGGCGTGCTTTCGATCAAATATGGCTAAGATGCTTAGGGACTCGAGAAGCTGATAAGGTGGTAGCAGAAGTTCACGAAGGGCTATGTGGAGTGCACCAATCAGGTCCCAAAATGGCAGTCAAAATCAAAAGAATGGGCTACTATTGGCCGACCATGGTCAGAGATTGTATCAATCATGCTAAGAGGTGCCATGAGTGTCAGATCCATGGTGATATTATACATCAACCGCCAAATCCGCTGCACCCTACAATAGCATCCTGACCATTTGAATGTTGGGGTACTGATATTATTGGGTCGATAGATCCGCCGTCATCAGCAGGACACCGCTTCATCTTGGCAGCAACCGACTATTTTTCTAAGTGGGCAGAAGCGGCTCCATTTAAAGAAGTTACGTCCGAGCATGTGATCAACTTCTTCACCCATAATGTCGTCTACAGATTTGGTGTGCCACGCCGCATAATCTCAGACAACGGAACTGCTTTCAAAAGTACAAAAATCTATAAGTTCGTTGATCGGCACAAAATCGATTGGCGATATTCATCCATATACTATCCAAGAGCAAATGGTCTGGCAGAAGCCTTCAACAAGACACTGGTGAAATTATTGAAGAAAATTCTTACCAAGAACAAAAGGGAATGACATACGAAAATGGCAGAAGCGTTGTGGGCATATCGTACAACTTACAAAACGCCAACCAAAGCCACTCCTTACACTCTAGTATTTGGAGTTGAGGTCGTACTGCCACTAGAAGTTGAACTTCCATCTCTTCGAGTTGCTGTCCAGAATAAGCTGACTCAAGAACAAAATGCTCGTCTAAGAATGGAGGAGCTCGATGCACTCGATGAAATCAGGTTACAAGCTCAGCAGAACCTGGAGATCTATCGAGCAAGAATGACAAAATCCTTTGATCGAATGGTGCGTCCTCGATCATTTCAAGAAGGAGAATTGGTCCTGGTGCAGAGAAGACCATTCATCCCGCACAGAAAAATTGGTGGCAAATTTGTTTCCAACTGGGAAGGACCTTTCGTCATCGAGAAGGTATTTCAAGGAGGAGCTTATCAACTCATCGATCTGAATTGTCAGAGGCCCATGCCGCCGATCAATGGCCGATACCTGAAGAAATACTACGCATGAAATTTTTCAAAGAAATATTGTGCTTAATGTATTATGTTTTCATACATTATTGTTAGCACATGCATTCCATATTTTGAAGTTCTCTTATGTCATGAGAACACATTTCAAAATTCCCCTGTTAGACTGGGGGCATTTTAAATATTTATTCGGGTCGACATCGCGCTGCATGTCGAGATCCCCGAATAAATATTTAAAATTTCAAGATTCCAATTCTATTCTGCTCTAAAATGTCCCTGCAAGACAGGGGGCATTTTAAATATTTATTCGGGTCGACATCGCGCTGCGTGCCGAGATCCCCGAATAAATATTTAAAATTATCAATTCAAATGCTACTTTGTGCTAAAGAATACAAAGACTTCTTTTTTAAAGCCTATGCAGGTGATCTCTCAAAGATCGAGACAACACCTTCTCCAACAAAACCAAGACTCAAAGGTCAAGAAAGAGACTTTTGTGGCTACACACTCCTACAAAATTGAGCCGAAGAAGCTTGAAGTCTTCCAATAGCCTGAAGCTTAAGGTTCGAATGGGTGTAAAAGGTCGGATCCAACACACCCAAATATGGCTGGATCGCTGGCAGCTCTGTCTACTCAACAAGCCATAAGAAAGGCCGTAGTAGCGGAACCCCCACTTCGTCAACCCATCAGTAGGGACTGCAGGAAGTACGAAGGCAAATTTGACTCGACAAGTTCAAGTGATCTAGTTTACAAAATTCTCCTAAATGACTGGAGAATCAAAGTTATAGTGGAAGGATGAGTCTCGATCAACTACTGAATGTTCGTAGGCTCCAAAATCTACAACCACGAAGGATGACTCTAAATCTACCAACTTCAGCAAAATCAGCGTTGGGAAGCGCAATTCCCATAGCTCAAGTCTGAAGCCTGAATGGGTGTAAGAGGTCGGATCCAACAAGCCCAAATATGGCCGGATCGCTGGCAGCTCCATCTACTCAACAAGTCATAAGAAAGGCCGCAGTAGAGGAACCCCCATTTTAGCAACCAGAGGACAAAGAGCTATCAAATTCTAGCTCTCCCGATCTGATGAACTCAAGTGATTCAGATTAAAGCCTTCTCAAGTGGTTAAGGATCAAGATACTACCTACGTTCGGTACTATCAACTGAATCCAGAACTTGCAAATCCTTCAATAAATCCGTAAAGCATAAAGCGAGGATCGAAGGAATTTTTCTTCAACAAGTCCGCCAAAGCACAAAGCAAAGGACCGAAGAAAATTATCCCAAAGTTCACACAAAGCCCAAGGCTGAACTAAGTGGATTCCGTCATCAACAAGTCCGCTATGCACAAAGCTCTGGACCGATGACTTTTCGCCACCGACCTAATACAAACCTAAGGGTTTAGGTCACCGGCATCCACTCCTTCATCAAGCCTGCCAAAACAAGAAAGCATAGGGCCGAAGGTACAAAAAACCACCTGACATGTCAACAAAGACAAATCAGGTAATCCTCCTTCAATGTCCGCAGCACAAAGCACAGGGCAAAAGAAATCAGTATCTCAACCATCTATTGATACATCTAAGAGCTCTATAAAGGAAAGCTTTAGTGTGACATCCAAGCAAAATTTTGGAGATCCACTAAATAAGATTCTTAGTGTGACATCCAAATAAATTTTTGGAGATCCACTAAAAGAAGATCTTAGTGTGACATCCAACTGAAATTTTGTTAAACCCTAAACCCTAAAGATCCACTAATAGAAAGCCCTAGTGTGACATCTAGAATAAATATCTAGAGATCCACAAGGACAAACAGCTTACAACAAACGTGATTCGCTCTGGACGCGAACCACATTTGTTGGGGGGCATTTGTTGACCTTCGTATAATACCCAAAGGAAGACAAAATCAACGACGAAAAAATACCTCGTATCCCGTCAGATCCACGAATCCCGCCAGAAATCCCGGTTGGAATCCTCGTATCTGTCGAAGACGTCCGCGAATCCCGCTGAATTACTGTGCACTCGGCGCCGCTCGCGTCGCTTCCCGCGATCTCTGCGGAAATCCAGCCCAAATCTCGCATTTCGCTCTCGATCGCCTCCCGTTTGCGCCTATAAGAAGGAGACGAGATCTCTGCTTTGAGGACCACTCCCATACGCTACTTCTCGCTCCATACACGATCTCTCTTCCTCCCTCTATCTCTCCCGACTGACCTCCATAGCCAAACAAGCTCCTCTCGCCAATCTCTCTGGACTCCCAACCCCGTCTCCTCCCCGACTCCTGCGTGGCCGTCCGACTTCGCACCTTCTGCGACCTTCCCTTCCGCCGATCTTAAAGGATCGAAAGTTATGCCATTTTGATCGGAAGTTGCAACGGGTGCCCGCTTGCTGTGGAGATAACCCTCTCCATTTCACGGCTACTTCGGCCGAATCCAGAGAAAGAGAGAAAGAGAGAGAGAGAAAGAAAGAGAGGAAGAGGTAGACCTCCCTACCTCTTGTCCAAGAGGGCGTCTTCTCTGACCCGCTCCTCTTCTGACGACCCGCTCCCGACGACGTTCCCTATCAGTCGGATCGGAGGCCAGAATGGGAGCATGCTTACTGTGAGGGTAACTTTACCCCTCACGCCTTCTTCAGCCAAATCCCGTGAAGGGATTTTAATATTATATATAAAATATGATTTTAACTATAATTATATTAATTAATTAAAATTAATTATAATAATTATTATTAATTAGTTATATTTATAAAACTAATTATTATTAATTATTATTAATTAATTACTATTTATTAAAATTAATTAATAAGTTAGCATTAATTCTAATTTAATTAGAATTAATTATAACTTATGATTTTAATTAATTTTAATTATTTTAATTAATTATAATTATTTATAAATAATTAATTAAGAATAATTAGTTAATTAATTTTGGTTAACTAATACTAATTATAATGTGCCACATTTTTTTTCGCCTCGACATCCGTGCCCTCCACCGCCAGTCGTCGGCCCCGAAGGTATAACTCCTAAACCCTAAAACTCAGAGAGCTCATTTCGATGCATGCGGCGAGACAAAACGACCACCCATGCATGCTTTTCTTAGCGTGGTGGGAGGGAGTGCGTCCCGACGCTTGCAACGAAGCGGGTAATCATCAAATTCCTTCTTCGAAGTTCGTATCGCCTAGGAAACCCCGCCTATGCACGCTTTTCTTAGCGTGGTGGGAAGGGATCCCGGTGCGATGCGCGCGACGAAACGGGGATACCCTTAAGTACCCACTTGCGGGGAAATAACTGTTCTTGCAAAATATTTTCAAAAATAAAAAATACTTTTCTACAAACAAAAAAATACCCATGCATGCTTTTCTTAGCGTGGTGGGGGATCGAAAAAAATTACACGGCCACGGTGTCCTCGAAAGAGAGCATCTACCATGCACGCTTTTCTTAGCGTGGTGGGAAAGGCCCAGTTTTCCGTAGTTTTTCCCCTAAACGGGGGAGACGCCGGAAGGCTGCCGAAATTTCGGGTGAAAATAATGTTACACTTGGACTTGATTGCACTCGAATGACATGCAAGAACAAAGAACTAGAACTTGGTTGAACTCAAAGGACGATCGAACTTGGACTCGGACTTGTGAACCTTTGAACTTGAGAAGACATTGGACTTGTGGACTGGTTTCAATTGATCTAAATGAACTTGAACCCAATTGAATTCAGTTCTAAATGAATATGAACTTGGACTCTCATTCGAACATGAACAAGGACTCATTTTGAGCTCGAACGAACTCAATGGATAACATGGGACATGCACTTGAACAAGGAGCTCACACTTGAACTTGCAAATGAACTACAACAAAGACCTGAATTCTATAAGATAGCATGAGACTATTTGAACTTGAATGAGACAACAATTCTAAACTCAAACAGTAATCAAATGTCAAGTAAATGAGCATGAAGCAATAATCAACAAGGAGATCTTGATGAACAAAATGCAAAGGAACATACATGAGACTTGTGATGAAAGGAGAGACTTGCGATGAATATAAAGCCTACAAACATCATCCACCCACTAAATGATGATAAAGACTCATGCAACCAAATGAAACTAGAAGGGTTTGATGTGTAACAAGCATAACAAGTCTTCATGTTCAATGGAATGTGGATATCAAGCAAATGTTGAATATTAAGCCCCTACACATATTGCAAATCATCTCCAAGGTCAAAGAACTTGCACGATCTATTTACTTGCAAGTGATAAGAAGATTCGAATGAGGGTTGGTTTGTAGCTAGTCTCAAGGGAATCATAAACAAATCTATCAACCCGCTTGCAATTGATGGGAGGTAGCAATAAATGCAACACATCCACAAGCAAAGTGGAGAGGTCACAAGGAAAATAGTCCACCTACAATCAATGATAACTAATGGTTATATATCTCACAAATATATAACAGTTTTCACAAATACAGAAATGCATGCAAGCAAATACACCAATCTTCTATAATACGTGGTGGATATAATACAGCTCAATTAACTTGCAGCATCCGAACAAAGTGTAGGCAAACAAAGACTCTTGGTGTGGAAAATCCCTAGCATTTCATCTACGAATAATAAGGTTGAAATAGTTACATCAAGCCTTTGTGGACTACTGAGGTTATTGAGTTCAATGAGGCATCAATAAACTTGAGCAAGAAAGTTATGATGAACATGAACCAAACTTATCCTACCTATGATTAATGAAATGGGAAGCGACAGAAGAACACACTTTGATTGCCAACGTTAGTCTGAAGTTCTCTTCAATGAATATCATTGTAAGCAATGATGCAGATATTTCGATCAATAGTAACGACCAATATGGAGTGAACAAATGGTGCAAATAGGTGATGTTGATTGCAAGCAAACATCAATTATATAAGTCTAATATACACAATGCATGTCATTTATAAGGAGAAATGCATAAAGATCTGCAACACATACGATCTCTTTACAAAGACAGATGTATGTGCCACATGTCACTTATGGGTAGATGCAAAAAGACTTCAGTAAGTGCAGTATCCTGAAGTCAATTTCAATATATGGAGTACATCTACCTGCCCACCTATAGCAGTAGCGGATATACTATACGAGATCAAATACCACAACAAAATACATGAAGAATATGACAAGTGCAATCTCTTATGACCTAAGGCAGAAGATTAGTTAGTGCACTATAACCCGCCTATGAAAATTAACAAGTAGTGCACGACAGTCTACCTGTAAGAAGCAGCGAATAATTCTATCCAGAAGCTGCTACGCCACCGGATCTGCAACACTGCTACAAGCAGACAGAAGGCGTCTACAATTATTTCAAAGTACCCCTGCACGTGCACTATAAATTGTATACACATAGGTACACTAAAAGGGGTAAAAATAATTATAAAACCCGCATGGGCCCCGGCGAGCGTGTTATTGGTACACACGTGACGTCTAGGGATGCTGCGCAGGTTGACAAGTGAATTCTAGTTTGAACCCGATCCTCCTATATGGGTCAATAGGAGTCGACAAGGTTCGAACTCTCAAACAAATATACAGTTGCTACGACCTGTATATTTGTCTTAATACATTCATATTTGGCCTTTAAGGCCTATAAAAAAGAGAATTCACTGATGAAGGCTCAAAGCCTACGAAACCCAATCCTCTATCAACAGTCCGACAGAGTTGATAAGGTTCAATCCATAAAAAAAAATAACCCCCTAACACCCCGATGATGGCCGTATTGATCGCTTATCTCAACCGGAGGGGTTTACAAATATTTTTGAATGCCATCCAAGCTCCACTCAAATATCCAAAATCCATTTCAAACTATTCAAAATGTCCTAAAATTTCTACAAAATCCCAAAAATCCAAAATATTTAAAATTGAAATAAATCCATCAACGCAGTTAAAGCAAAATCCATCCGCCCTCCGCAACAGTTTGCCGAGACGGACAAATTCAAATAAACTCTAGCTCACAAAGAGCCAAATGCCTAGTCAAAAATATCACTAGGATCCATTCTCAAACAATCTCTTGCCAGTAAGGACGTGGTACGTGTCCTCTAACCGGCAGTTTCGCCGCCAAATGGCACTGCAGGTAAACGGTTATGACCCGGGGCCCTCTGAACCGAGTGGTTTTGCCGCCAAATGGCACCACAGATAGCGGTTATGGCCAGAGCCAATACGCTCCTTAATGGCGTTAAATCCTTGAGATATGAATCAATAGGATATGATCGATAGGGCACAAAGCCCTCTGTTAGCTAAGGTGGATTCAAATTTGTCCCCTTAGACAAACATTCAACCCCGGTCTACAAGGTTCCCTTGGACGAAGCAACCCATGGCTGCCGACAAGGATCTTTCTGTCAGGTTGGGTCGACTACCTCCTCTGACTAAGTAGACCAGGGACCATGATGGCCTGGGACGACGGAACCATGGGATCTTGATCGGGTCCATCATCCATTCCCCCACCATCCGCTTTAAGTGCTAGATGGTGAAAATTTCTATTTTAAATATTAAACCTTTAAATTTCAAATCTTTAAACCCTTCAAATTCTAAACCTTCAAACATTTCCAAATCCAAACCTATGCTGCTACTATATGCCAGATACACGTATCTCTATACGTATCTGATCGACGACTAACCTTAATCGAAAGTTCTCTCTCGTGATCGGGAGAGGTAATTAACTATAGGGGCTTGCGCCTATAGGAAACCAGAACTCAGATCATAAAGTCCTCACAAAATGAGGGCGAAATCTCTGGGTAGTGTCTTATCTACAAACCCATCTGCCTTCCAAAATTTACCCCGGAACTTAGTCCGTTAAAACTCCCTCGCCGAATAAGAAAAAGCGAGCGGAGGCCGGGGCCGAATTTTCGGAGCCCACAGGGTGATATCAATGGGTGTAGTAGTGGTGATAGTCATAGTAGGCTTAAGAGGATCTAGAACGGTCTTCTTCCTCTTATGAAAATTACATGAGATTGACCTATGAAGAAGTTCATCCCCATCGCCAAATATCATTTGCAATGAAAGTTTAAAAATGATCAATTCATATTATAATATTGCATAATGGCAAGGCCATAATGAAAACATCAAAATTGAATGAAACTAACTACATGTTTGAGCTAGTTACAACACATTACAAATCAATTTTTTTCTCATTTGAGTCTATCAATTGTCTAAAATTTGTTCATTGTATTGTATTCATCACCTTCGATTTCTTTTCAGCCAATCCATTGACCTCTTTGTAATCACCCTCAACATTTTGTAAGCTAATCATTGGTTCAATATCACAAATCAACTTTTACAAATAAAAATCACCATCAACTCCTCATATTTTTAAATCCATTACAAACATACATCCTCTTTTTTTTTTTGAAGAACTGCATAATGCATTTAAAAGGGAAAAACAAAGTTAAGTGATAGAAATCCTATCACTTTCCTCCTTTAACAAAGAATAAAAGGTATGAGGTACTTTATTGACTTCAAGCACATCCCAAAGGAAATTATCCTTTAAAGCATGGTTAGCACACCAATGGGCTAACTTATTACAACCTCTATTCACAAAATGGAAAATGATTACCTTAAATTCTTTTAGAAATTCCAAGTCCTCTTTAGAAGCTTCATCCATTAATCTTTTGTCCATCTTCATCAATTTTCGAAAATGAGAAATAACATTGAAGTTATCTCCTTCTACAATTACTCCTTTAGCATCAAACATCCAATTTTGAATCACATTGCTCACGGAACGAACAGCCAACCGCTCTAAAGCTCCAATATCCCAATGCATAAGTGAGAAACCAAAAGATAATAGCATTCTACCTTTGTGGTCTCTAAAGATACCCTCAATTCTAGCTGCATTAGAACTTTGTAGAGATGCATCTATGTTAACTTTTATCCATCCGGGTGGAGGGGGGTGCCAAGAAGAAGAAATCAGCTCATGCTGGTTAACACCTCAGTTGTCCGAATGAAAATGATAAGAAGAGTTAGATGCAAAAGTAATGGCATTCATCACAATAATTCCGTCCCCCATCTCAATGCCTTCATGTATTAACAAATTTCTACTTTTCCAAGAGTTGAAAACTATGGAACAATATATATTAGCTAAAAAAGAATTATTCTTGATTTGATTTTTCAAATAAGAGAAAACTTCATCCAAACTGTTAAGGATAGGTAAATTGAAACCCCAACAATTGGCTTTCTTGATAACCATTTTTAATTTGAAGCAATTGGCAGCAACATGATCACCATTTTCAATTAAATTGCAACCTCTTGGACAAAGGTTACATCCAATCATCCTCCTATATAACAAGAAATCCGTGGTTGGAAGAGCATTCTTTAATAATCTCCACCAGAAATGTGAAACTCGAGTTTTGCTGAGCAGGGAATAAGGCTTGTTTAGTAGTTTCCAAACCAATTTTGCTCTCAAACATACATCCTCACATAATTTTTTTATTACTATTTTCTAAAATAATTTTAACTTAAAACTTCTAAAGTTTAGGTAACAAAAATAGCTCATCTTCTTTGGTGCACAAATTCTTCTTTATCACTCATTTAATTTAGATGTGTCTTTTCTAAAACATTAAATTTTTTAATAAATTGAGTTTCACAGCAACTCAGCGGTTAATTAAAATTCTATAATATAACAATTTCAAGAATAAAAAAATATGCAAAGGCATTATAAATAAATATTTCAATTAAAAATTTAAATAGGCATGCTACTCATATAAGCACAGACAATATCATTTTGTTAAGCTTGATCTTTTATGATGAATTCATCATGTCATATCTTTTAATAAAACACGTCATATCTTTTAATAAAACCTTATGTTGTGTTGAGTATACTCGTGAGATTGATCTCGATCTCCTTCACATTATTATGTTCTAACTTCTAACGATCTCTTCGTCATGTAATCGCCTTAAGTAAAATCATATAGGAATTTAACAAATTTCTATAGGATTTATTGATTTAGAAATAAAATCTAGGCTAAACGTCACCTTTTAGCTTGCAGAAAGAGAATGTATCCCTAGCTCCCCCCCTTAGATGCACATATGGATGACTTATGAAATCCCTTGGCCGTCCACTCGCTTGTACCTGTTTTAGACCTGTCTCGGTCTCTAGATCGCTCACCTTCTCACTCCCCATCTCCTCTTTGTCGCGCTTGTCTTTCTTCTGTTGTGCTTGTCTTTTTGCTGCA
This sequence comes from Dendrobium huoshanense, assembly GCA_016618105.1. Taxonomy (NCBI): domain Eukaryota; kingdom Viridiplantae; phylum Streptophyta; class Magnoliopsida; order Asparagales; family Orchidaceae; genus Dendrobium; species Dendrobium huoshanense. The sequence goes on along the minus strand of CM028342.1, from coordinate 317,997 downwards.
ATCTCCTGTGCTCGATCAACTACAACCCCTTCACGTCTCAATATGAGATAAAAATAGCATCTTGGGTTCTTTTTATCTGATTTTGTTGGTTTATTTTTTGTTTAATCTGGTTGTACAAGTTGGGCCGAATTGGAGCAAAAGAAGGGCGATGGAGTTGAGGAAAACAAGAGAGAGGTAGTTGCTGAAGCAAAGAAAATAATGGAAATAAGGAAAGGGGATTTAGGAAGGTTGGTGACATAACATGTTACTGTCGAAATTCCCATTGTAATCTCCATTGTTTGAATTGAGTGGAATTTCTTGTGCAAATTCTACCATAAATTTCTCTAGGATTTTCAGCAAAATTTTTGTGGGAACTCAGAGGAAATTTTCGTTGATTGATGCATGCATCTTTCTATAGTGATATTAACTTAAAATAAATTCTAATTTTGCCTGTCGAGTTGTGACTTGACTTTAAATCACTTGAAACAATTTTGAATCAACTAAAAAATTTACCGAGTTTCCAGCTAGCTTTGAGTTTCAATTAACATTGTCACCCTAATTTGTCTGTTGGTTTTGCCCTTTATTCATAGTTTTGGCCTTCATTTTTGCTTTGATGCGTGCTATTGGGCCTTGTTTGGAATTCCATTTTTTCCTTGTATGAAACTTGGGCTTTTTCATATGACTTCAGCCAAGGTTTAAAATTGCGTAAATAAGCCTCGAGGCGGTTTTCGTCTGTGAGGCGAGGCGTAAGCCTCGAGGCGGTCTGAGGCGTAAGCCTCACGGACACAGAATTGCGTAAATGAAAAATTAAGGGTTTTAGCAGGAAAATAATGGCAATATTGTATCTTACAATAAAAACATCTAAATGATATATGAAAATAGTGGAAAGTAAGAAAGTAGATGCAATAAAATCATGTCCCAAAGTACAAAATCATAAAATATTAGTTTAACAAAACTCCCAAAGTACAAAAAACATATAAAATACAATCATATCCCATCACTAAATGGGTCTTCAAGGGAATCTTCTTCTCCAATTGTATCTATGAATGTCATGTCATCATCATCTTTAATATGACTCACTTTTCTCTTCCCTGTTCAATAAGAGAAAAGATCATTAGCATGTTAATTGCTCACTTGATATAAATATACTGCGATAGCATATAAGAAGTTGTGGAATACCTATACTTGATTGTTGTGCTGCAGAGCTAGTGGATGTGTGTGGTGTGGTACTAGTAGATGTGCCCATTTGATCTGTTTCGCCTCTCAAGACATCCACATTTAGATCTTCTAGCTGTAAGTCTGATAATGGCAAATCTGTCTCATCATCTATGAACCACTCATTATCAGATGACACATCATCACACACCAACGGGTCCTCATCATCCCTCAACCTCCGGTCAGGTCGCAGGGTCAAGGGGCAGCGCCCCTGCGGGGGTTTCCGGGGGCAGTGCCCCCAGAACAAAATTATATTATAAGAGTAATTTTGAAATTATGTTTATTGTATATGCTCAATACCGAGCGATATCGAGTATGTATCGCTCAGTACCGAGCATGTACCGCTCAGTACGTAGCGGTACTGGTTCGGTACCGAGCATGTACTGAGTGGTACCGAGCATGTATTGAGCGGTACCGAGCTTGTACTGAGCGGACGAATGAAAGAAAGCCGAATCAGGAGTTATTCAAGCTTTCGTTACTGCACGTCAAAGTCAAGGCCTCTAGTTCGCCTTTCAATTCTCACAGGAAGCCCTAATCCTATACGCGAATACACGACTCAATGCGGACGCCTCGTCCGCTTTTTTAATGGTTGATTTTAAGTAGGTAAGACCATTTGGATGAGGCGTACGCCTCACCCATAATTGCGCAATTACGCAATTGAGGCGCGCCTCACACAGGGTGAGGTGTACGCCTCAATCAGTGTCCAAATTGCGTGCGCCTCGAGGCGCTTTTGGACAGAATTGCGCAGAGGCGCGCCTCTTATTGCGCAATTTTAAACAGAGACTTCAGCTTCTTTTTACTTCAGCACCTCAATTTCTAGTGTATGACGTAAGGTTCTTTATTAACTTGTGATTTGACTATTGTAGTTGATTTGCATAAGAGGCTCTCTGTTACAGGTGTTTACTTGTGTTGAAATGATATTTGACAACCTAGGATTTGCATAAATGTTATTATCCTATATTTTCAAGATTTCAGGGCTTTTCGCATGATCTTTGATTCTTTATATTTGTCTTCACTGGATGTGGTAGCGTATCATATGTTCTGATCTTTAAAGATTTGTGATTATAATCAAAATACTTGAAGCGTGTTAAAAACAAATTCTTTGATGTTCTGCTTTGAATTTATGCTGTTTTTCTTTGAAGAGTTAGCTAGCTTGCTTGCGTGATTGAATATTTCAAATATTGTACATTATGTTATTTTTTATTTCCTACGATTTTTTTGTTAAACATGTAATTATTTTATGATCCTAGATTTCTATTAGATTAATGTTTAATTATTGTTTGTTTTGCTTTCATGTATTTTCAATTTTAATGTAAAAATGGCTAATAATCTTCTAAATTTGAATCTTGTGACTTCGAATATGACCTTGTGTGCTTGACTTAGTGCATCTCATCTTAGATCTGCATTAGAAAACTATATACACTAAAATATTAAACATCTTCAATTGAGTTTCAGTGGGTTTAGTATCATTCACTCAGATTTTGTGGGATTGGATAAGGTTCGTTAGAATTTGATTTTGATATAATTAAATTTTGCAAGTTTGTTAAGAGAAATGAACTAGATGTTAGGAGATAATATGGAGGTTTGTTAGGAATTTTAATTTTTTAATTTGAATAGGACCTATGACATCGGCATTGTGTAATTATGAAGTTTGTCGTATCAGACACGTACATGACGTATGTCGCACATGCCATAAAAAAAATAATAACGGACACATGCATTTGCCATGTGTAATGAATTATAAGTTTTAATTTAAAATATATATACTCTTTTATATTATTTTAAAAAATAAAATTAATAAATTTAGTTCATCTATTTTCCTATGATATTTCATATAATTTTTTTTTTTTAATTTTTTTTACAAAAGAACCAATTTTTTTGCCGTCAAGCTAATAGTTTATATATCATGTGACAATTTCTTCTTCGATTGTGATTAGGTATTTAAGAAATTTAGATATATATTTTATTTTATGAACGCTTGAAATAAATTTTTTATATGAATTTATTTATATTAATTTAATTTGTATTATTATTATATCTTTTTTAAAAATATTATATATAATATTAGAGTTTCGCATCCAATGTGTTGGTGTCTAATTTTTTCATTAATTGATGTGTTCTATGTCCTTGTCTTATTCGTATTGTATTCGTGTTCTCGTGTTTGTATTTAATGCAAGCAAAAATTTGGGAAGGGCCCCAAATTTTTCGCGAGCGAAATAAAAACCTAACTAGGAAATAGAAATGACACAATTTCTCAAAAACTAAACAAAATATGACAATTTAAGACTTTCAAAACAAAACACAAACTCCACTTTATAAAAATAAAGACTTACAAACTTTGGACATAAAACGACACCTTACAATTCTTATAAACGACTCAAACAAGACAAACACCTAAAGTTACATTTCTTTGAGAAGAAGGATACATGTGGGGTGGTCACTTGCGGAGAGACGAAAGAGGTTAGAAGCCAAGACGAAGGAGGAGGAGAAGCTCGCAAGCTTTCTTAGAGGAGAAGGAGAATGGAACAAGCTCGCAAGCTTTTTCACGAAGAAACCCGCAGGTTTAGGCTCCAAAAATAACTCACATGAACTCCCTAAAACATCCCAAAACATCTTTTATATATAGACAAGAGAGGGGGAACCAAACAGCCCCAAAATCTCTTCAAATACTTGATTAAATGAAGGAAATGAAAAGCCAACAGCCAACTCATAATATTCCCTAATTCTACACAGGAAACAAAGCACCAAAGCCACAGAAAAGCCCCCAACAGCCACGGGAAAACAGCCCAGGCGGAACCCGAAGAGGCAGCCGTGGGAACCAAGGGGCAAAGGCACGGGAAGTCTTCCCAGCACAAGAAATCAGCAGCCATTTTCGAAAATCCAAGGGACAAGGCATGGAAAACATCAAGCACAAGGAAATGAAAAGAAAAAGGGGGGGGAGGAGAAAAGACAAGTCCAAAGTAATAATGAGCTAATTTTTAGTTCAATAAATGAACTAAAAATAGCTCATAATGAGCTAACCTCCCACTTGACATTAATGAGATAGAGAAGTCAAAAATCAAACTTTGGACATAAAACGACACCTTACAATCTATGATGCATCGACACGCCTCTTAAAGAGGGTATGCAGTGTCGGACACGGACACGTGTCGGACACGGACACGCATCGGACACGGCATGGACACGTGTCCGACACGGCATGGACACGTGTCCGACACGGCATTGGAGTGTTGGAATTTAAAACATTAAAATTTAAATCGGACACGCGTGTCCGGTTATTAAATGATAAAATCGTCAGTTTTATTTAGCCTTTTCCGCGAACGAGAAGCCCTATTTTTTCGATCCATGAAAGAAATCTTCTAGGGCGGACTGGGAGAGCTCGCAGTCGACGCCAAACGGAGCACGCTGCCTACGCCTCCCGTTCCTTCGTCATTTCTGCTTGACCAAGCAGAGCTCGTCTTTCCCATTCCTTCGTTCTTGCGTTATTTCTGCTGTCATTCGAGGCAAAGTTCGCAATCAAGGCCAAACAGAGCACCTTCTGCGCGCAAGAGAGCCAAGACCTGTAAATGGATTTCTCCATTTCTTCTCTTCATTGTTGAAAAACCTAAGGTACATGCTCGGTACCATGGTTTAAAATTGCGCAATATGAGGCTCGCCTTGAGGCCCGCCTTTGCGCAATTCCAGTAAAAAATGCCTCGATGCTTACGCCTCGAGTTTTTGTTACGAGGCTTGCGCCTCAACTTGGTTGAGGCCCGCCTTAAGGCCCGTCTCGCCTCACTGGCATGAGGCTTATGCCTCACGCTATATATATTAAAACTTACATAAATCTTGAAGTAAATGCCCGACGTTGGACTCTATAGGAGAGGAGGAAGAGGAGAGAGTAGTTCATCATAATGATTATTCAAATGAAGAACCCCTTAGTGATGACAGTGCTGATGATTTATGAGTTCTTATGTGATATGTCATTGCTATTTATTTTTAGAAATTGGAATTATATGTTAATGAAAAGAATATTGGGATTTGGGAAAGATAGAATTTTGAGTTGAATTATATTTCATGTTGTCTTAATATTGAGATATTTTGATTTCACTTCATATCTTATGCTTTTTTATGTTTTATATTATTCTTTCATTAGTATTTAAAAAATTTATCATTTTATGTTTACGCAATTTTTTGATTTTGAGGCTTACGCCTCAAAACGCCTTGAGACTTGCGCCTCGCCTCACGAATGAAAAATGCCTCAATACCCGAATACGCAATTTTAAACATTGCTCGGTACTGCTAGGTACATGCTCGGTACCGCTCAGTACATGCTCGGTACTGCTCGGTATTGGTCGGTACATGCTCGGTACTGCTCGGTACTGGTAGGTACATGCTCGGTACTGCTCGGTATTACTAGGTACATGCTCGGTACTGGTAGGTATATGCTCGGTATTACTAGGTACATGCTCGGTACTGGTAGGTATATGCTCGGTACTGCTAGGTACATGCTCGATACCACTCGGTATCTTCACATACAAACAACTTACGAACTTTAAAAACAAACAGAACTTCAAAATTACCCTTACAATAAAATTTTGTTCCACCAGGGGGCAGCGCCGGTATATTGTTTTATTCATGTTGTGATTTTTTTTTTATTTCACTTCATATCAATTTAATTCGATGTATTCATATGCTAAACAAGTTATCATGAATTGATTTATTATTGCTTGACATTTTTACTATAATGTCACCTTAATTTTTATATATTATATTAAAAAATTATTATGCCGTGTCCATGCCGCACCCGTGTCCTATATTTTTAAAAATTGTCGTGTCCCGTATCCGTGTCGTGTCGTGTCCATGTCGCCGTGTCCGTGTCGGTGCATCATAGCTTACAATTCTTATAAACGACTCAAACAAGACAAACACCTAAAGTTGCATTTCTTTGAGAAGAAGGATACATGTGGGGTGGTCACTTGCGGAGAGACGAAAGTGGTTAGAAGCCAAGACGAAGGAGGAGGAGAAGCTCGCAAGCTTTCCCAGAGGAAAAGGAGAATGGAACAAGCTCGCAAGCTTTCCCACGAAGAAACCCGCAGGTTTAGGCTCCAAAAATAACTCACATGAACTCTCTAAAACATCCCAAAACATCTTCTATATATAGACAAAAGAGGGGGAACCAAACAACCCCAAAATCTCTTCAAATACTTGATTAAATGAGAGAAATGAAAAGCCAACAGCCAACTCATAATATTCCCTAATTCTACACAGGAAACAAAGCACCAAAGCCACAGAAAAGCCCCCAATAGCCACAGGAAAACAGCCCAGGCGGGACCCGAAGAGGCAGTCGTGGGAACCAAGGGGCCAAGGCATGGGAAGTCTTCCCAGCACAGGAAACCAGCAGCCATTTTCGAAAATCAAAGGGACAAGGCACGAAAAACATCAAGCACAAGGAAATGAAAAGAAAAAGGGTGGGGAGGGGAAGGAGAAAAGATAAGTCCAAAGTAATAATGAGCTAATTTTTAGTTCAATAAATGAACTAAAAATAGCTCATAATGAGCTAACCTCCCACTTGACATTAATGAGCTAGAGAAGTCAAAAATCAAATTTTAGGATTTGATTCGAACCCCCCCCCCCCCCAATAGCCAACTCATAATATTTGATTAAATGAGGGAAATGAAAAGCCAACAGCCAACTCATAATATTTCCTAATTCTACACAGGAAACAAAGCACCAAAGCCACGGAAAAGCACCCAATAGCCACAGGAAAACAACCCAGGCGGAACCCGAAGAGGCAGCCGTGGGAACCAAGGGGCCAAGGCACGGGAAGTCTTCCCAGCACAGGAAACCAGCAGCCATTTTCGGAAATCCAAGGGACAAGGCACGAAAAACATCAAGCACAAGGAAATGAAAAGAAAAGGGGGGGGGGGGGGAGGAGAAAAGACAAGTCCGAAGTAATAATGAGCTAATTTTTAGTTCAATAAATGATCTAAAAATAGCTCATAATGAGCTAACCTCCCACTTGACATTAATGAGCTAGAGAAGTCAAGAATCAAATTTTAGGATTTGATTCGAACACCCCCCAACCCCCCCCCCCCCCCCCCCCCCCTGCCTTAATCAGTATTGGTGCATCATAGACTATGTGAAGATTAGGTAGGTTTTGTGGATGGTCCTTCAATAATAAAGAAGAGGCCAAGTGGGGAAAAAAGTAGTCGAAGTGTGTGCACTGTTCATGTGACACCAATTTGACTATTCACATTAACATTTATTTCACCATTTAAGAACAATAAATTTCACAATAAAATAATTTAAAAAAAAACTTGCTATGGAGAAGGATAAAATCTTAATGGAATCAAAGACAATATTCCGATTCCAGTTTAATGCGGGACAATCGTGAAAGGGCTGGCAAAGATAGTAAAGTAAATGAAAAGAATGAAAAAATAATTTGATAAGCTAGTCTTACACTCGAACAAGAAGATGCTATTGTGGAAAGGTTTTAAGTCTCGCATCTGATCAAATTTGAAAATCCTAGAATAGATATTCGAAGGGTCCTTTGATCCATAAAAAAGTCTTATATCATAAAATTGTCTTACATATCTTAAGATACATTTACTAATAGTGATTAAGGAATAACAAGCAGTTAATAATTGCTAAAAATCTAATGAAGTTTACTGAAGTATCCCTCATTGACTAAAATTCATAAAATGACTCAAATATTAATGAAAAATAAATAAATTTACTTCTGCGTTGAAGAGCTTATTGAAAAGGTTTAATGGTCAAGAACTTATTATGTTGAACTGGCCATTGTTTCTAGTGCATTAATACTATTTTCTCCTTTACCCATTTTCTAATTTTTTTTTCTTTTTTTGTTTTTGTTTCTATTGTAAAATATTTATAGTTTACTCTATATTATGCTAATAGGTATCACATCTTGCAGACTTTGACCCAAAGATCCCCATCAATTTTGAGCAAGCCTGGTGTTTCCGTATTGCTTCTTGAAATATTGAACTATAGGTTGTTGCCATTGTACAGGTAACTGTGAAACTCTTATCAGATCATAGTGTTAACTTTTTATCTGGTAAATTTGTCTACATAGTATGCTCAGATTTATGGAGGTATAGATGGAAAAGATATTCATATAAAAATTATCTGCAAAGTTTTAGATTGAAATTCATAAACGCATTTGGTTACTATCTCATCGCATTTATGCATCACGTGATGAATATAGACTTTATTTTTAGTTTTCATATACATCATCAAGCAGACAAGCATTAATGCTAGAATGGACATATCTGCTAAGCTAGGGATTGAATAAAGTTTTTAAGACAAAAGCCATATACGCCAATTATTGATGACATGTTCAAAATAAAATGTAGTATCAAAATCCGGCATGGGAGCTTAGAATATCAAGATGGAAATATACAGTCTTACAAAGTTCTTAACTGCATCTGCTAACATTAAATAATGTCAAAATCATTGTTCGGTAGTTCTCGTATAATAACTTACAAGACATTAAAAAAGCCACTATTGTTTTACAACATTTATAATATTTAAATATCTTTTATTTGTAGCTTCAACGTTTGTGTACTTAAACTCTCTTATATTACTCATTTAATCCTCAAGATCATTTCATGTAAATATTGATTAAATAATAATAGTGGCTTATAACTTAATTCAGCATTAAGTCATAATTCTAAACTATAATTATATAAAGAAATTGAGAACTAATATGTATGTTACTTCTTATAAATAAATCAATACAAATTCATAGAACATTTCATTTTATTAAGAGATGAAAATATAAAAGGATTTGGAGCATTCTCTTGTACAGTAATAAAATGAATGTGAAAGGACCATATCATATCTTATCTTATATGTACAATTATCACAATAGCATCATCTAATTGTATAATGTAAGATATATCAATATGAATATCCTTTTTCAGACCTTCGAACAAACAATTATTTTAGATGTAAGCATAAGAATCCCCAGCCTTTACCCATGCTCGGCTCAAATGTCACTGAAATGCCTTCGCTTGCTCACATTATATCATGCTTGTGCTCTACCTACAAGCTGTAAGATTAGCTCTCTTTTCTTAATCACTCACCTGTTGTCTGTCTCTCACTGTTCTCTTACTCATTTGCCTCCCCCTCCACCTCCTCTTTAAATGAACTGAATAAAATTCAGTTCATTGAACCAGGCATTAGCCAGTTCAACTTCTCTTATTTTTCTTAAATGAATTGGCTTTTGCAGTCTGTCACTATAAAAATTCCATCCTTGAAATTTAAAGATGGAAGTAACAACAATCATACCTTAATTGGAAATTTGGATTATATTCTCTTATCTCTGGTTCCTTCTCCCACTCACATATCTTTCCATTTCATGCTTCCACAAAACTCTTGTAAAAAGAATATCTCGATTGTGAAGTAGTTTTATAATAAAACTCAATATTTGCTTTGGTTCCTCTATATACATTGATTGTGTTGTATGTTTGTGGAATCTATGACGACTCTAATGGATTCATTAGTTATATATATATTTTTAGTGTAGAAATAAGAAAAATATTATATACTCCTTATATACGTACTGGTATAACTAGTTGATCGGAAACACTTGAAATCAAGTACTTCCTATTCACCTTTACAGCAAATCTTCACGAAATACTGCTGTCCGGAGCAGGAAAATAGTAAAAACAGCGGAAAAACTGTAGAAAACTGAGAGAAATGCGTAGGAAAAACTTGTATTTTACTAGTAGAAGAAGAAAACATCAAAGATACAATTGATCCTCAATTCGAGAGAAGGATCGATCTCTCCCAAATCTCTAGACGCCGCTAGAGCCCAAAGAAAACCTACGAAATCTCAAATTTCAGCCAAATTCAAGATGCCCAAACCCTAGGAAAAACATCTATTTAATGCATACAAATCAAAAGGAATTCCCTAAACAGTCCCTACATTCAAATTTCTCTTTGAAACCCCCCAAAAATCCTTCCTAAAATGATCTATATGAGCGGTCGGGCCGCTCGTTCTGGCGGAATCTCCGCCTGTTTTGCGATTTCTCCCCCGAACCGGTCCCGCCTGGACCGGCTGGACCGGTCCAGTGGACCGGTCTAACAATACTCCCCTCCCAAAGATCCACCTTGTCCGCAAGGTGGAAAGACGACACCCTCCATTCATTCTTCATCACAAACAGTAAGAACTTGAAGAGTTCGGTCCTTACACCTGTGCCCCGGCGTATACTTCTCGTCACATCTGAAACAAAGCCCTTTTGCCCTCTTCTCCTGTAATTCTATCTCAGTGAGCTTCTTGAAGTTATCCCCACTCCCTCCTCCTACTGGCTTCTCCTTGGTGATCTCATTATTGTTGACTGATGTAGGCCCCTTTGATGCTAAAAGAGTGGTCGTAGTCTTGTAAGAGCCTCCTGAGCTGCTGCTCCTAGCTCCTTTCTCCAGATTATTCTGATTTTCTACCAGCTGTGCCAACTTCATTGCCTCCTCCAAGTCACTAGGCATCAGAACTTTAACTGCCGCTCGGATCTCTGCCTTCAACCCCTTCATGAAGTTCCCCTCCAATAAGCTATCTGATAATCGCTCCACCCTACTAGCCAGGTGCTCGAACCGATCACGGTAGTCTTCTACTGATCCCTCCTGCACCAGAGAAAAGAACTGCTCATAGAAATCTCCTCCCCGGTCGGTTTGGAAACGTTCTATTATGCAGTTTTTGAATTCCCTCCAGTTCCTGATAGGCTCCCTCCTGTCACGCCACTGATACCATGCCAAAGCCTTTCCTTCCAGACACAATCCTGCCGCCGTCAGCTTCTCATCGTCTGTCAACCCGTTGACAGCAAAGTAGCTCTCCACCTTGTATATCCAGCCATGACCATCTTCCCCCTCAAAGATGGGCATCTTCAACTTCCTCACCTTCGGATCCCTTCCGTTACCCCGGTACTCTCCATAACCTCCCATTCCTCGAAGATTAGGTGCTCCCAAAGTGTCCCGGTCCTCCCTCCGACGTTGGTATCCGAATCCGTCATCATATTCTCCTCTTCCCCTTTCAAAATCAGCACCTCGACGCTGATATTCTTCTCTTCTTTCGCCAAAATCTGCACTTCCCTCATATTCCCCCCTCCTGCCTTCAAAATCAGCACCTCGACGCTGAAAATCAGCACCTCGACGCTGAAAATCAGCAGCCCGACGATCATTTCCCATGCTCATCTCCTCTCTAGAAAGTGGTTCTAGAGGTGGCATGTCGTCCTCTCCCTCAAGGATCTCTACTGCCGGATTCCTCCTCCCCCGAAGCAGGTTTGGATTTCCTCCTACGCCCTGGTCGCCGACAGTCTCTCTTGCTTCCGACGCTGTCGGATTCGTCTTCATCTCAAGTAATTTTTTCATCATCTCTTCCATCGCCGCGAACCTCCCTTCCAACCTTTCATTGTTGGCGGTGATTTCAAGGAATTTTTCCTCCAAATCTGCTTTTAATTGGCCAAATTCGCCTTCTAGGACTTCGATCTTCTTTCCAGCCATTTTTCTTTCTACGAATCACAAGAAATCTTCCTCCGAATGCCAAAAACCAGCTGAAATTTCAGGTTTTCAGCCGCCGATGGTCCCAAATCGATGCTATGATACCAATTTGATAGGAAACACTTGAAATCAAGTACTTACTATTCACCTTTACAGCAAATCTCCACGAAATACTGCTGTCCGGAGCAGGAAAACAGTAAAAACAGCGGAAAAACTGTAGAAAACTGAGAGAAATGCGTAGGAAAAACTTGTATTTTACTAGTAGAAGAAGAAAACATCAAAGATACAATTGATCCTCAATTCGAGAGGAGGATCGATCTCTCCCAAATCTCTAGACGCCGCTAGAGCCCAAAGAAAACCTAAATCTACGAAATCTCAAATTTCAGCCAAATTCAAGATGCCCAAACCCTAGGAAAAACATCTATTTAATGCATACAAATCAAAAGGAATTCCCTAAACAATCCCTACATTTAAATTTCTCTTTGAAACCCCCCAAAAATCCTTCCTAAAATGATCTATATGAGCGGTCGGGCTGCTCGTTCTGGCGGAATCTCCGCCTGTTTTGCGATTTCGCCCCCGAACCGGTCCCGCCTGGACCGGCTGGACCGGTCCAGTGGACCGGTTAACACCAGTCTATAATCACCTTTCCAATCCTTTTAATAATCTCATCGTGGGTTTAATTTGCCACTCTTTTTGAAAGAAGATATACACACTTTATTGGACTAACTTATAATGAAAACAAATTCCCCAACTTCATTTTCCTATCTTTAGCAGCCTTCATTCTTAAAGGATTGATCAAATATTACTACTAGTTTTATCTACCAAATTAGTACCAATTATCTTTCTTTCAGCCATTTTTACCCAATCATTTGCATTCTACATTTTTGTCCCTAGAGAGCTTCATATTGTGTCATTCCAATGCTTCATTAAAAATTGTTATTGTAAGTAAATTCTAATAATGATACATGTGATTAACACCCCTCATCAAAATCAGGACATATAATATAAGTAAAGTTTGAATTATTCATTCTGATTGGCCATCAGTCTAGGGTGGAATGATGTACTGAAATCAATATAGTCCCAAAGCTTCATGGTTTTTCTAAAATCTAAATTATTGACTTTTTGTCAGCCTATGTAATCATACAATCTCATCCATGCATAACTTTGTGAACCTCTCAACAAAGTCAATTTGTTTGATAAGTACGAAATGTACAACTTTAGTTAATCTAAAAGCTTTCGAGCCAATCATTTCTCAATTGTCAGACCCATTGTTTGTTTCCTTAACCAAAAGAAGCCACATGACTTCTAGTAAATTCTTGCAAGTCTTTTTATTACAAGAGTGCTATCATATTCCATTAAAAAAATGATAACCACTAAAAAGTGGTGTACAACTCGTTTTTCATAACCAAACTTAACTTTTGTGTAACCTATCACACTCTCAGTTCAGCATTTGATATTGTGTTTATGGTATGTACATGAAGTATCCATGTAGCTCCATACTAAAATGGTCATTAAAAATGAATGATATGTTAACCTCCTAGATTAGGTTCATTATATATGATTAGAGAATTTCAAGAAAAAGCATTGATGGGTCATGATTTCTTAGTATGTGAGATTGATAATCCTTGTGAATTTGTTTATAAAATATCTAAGGTTGATAAAGATACTACACGTTGGTTCTCTTTGGGATTTTGACTCTATTCAAAGGTTAGGTTAACTTTGGAGTCAAAATAATGGACTTGAACTCATTTTTAGTTATTTCATGCCCATAATTTCTTGCTCAAAATCTGATTTGACATGCCTTGAACTATTATGCACACAGTCATTTTATTTATTTTTTGGAGGAAGAAATGTTCTATTTTGAGTTTTTGCCTGGTTAGTTCATTTCCGCAAAATTTATGGCTAACTTGCATTTAGTTGGTGACCATTCCATTGGGCTCATTGGCCCTCGCCTTGATATTATTAGACTCCTCTCAAAAGCAGACTAAACATACTTCTCTTTGGTGGTCCTACTACATCAGTGGTTTTTTAATGTGTATGCTGAAGTTGTCCCATTTTTTTTTCTTCTGATAAACCATATATCACTCCATGTGAATTGCATTTCCCTAACTTCGTTTGCAATGCTTCAATCAAATCACTTTATATTCTGCAGGTAATAAATTTGACAAATCTTTGTTAGTGGATAATACTATTGCTCTTCTTTCAAGGTCTTTGTGGCCAAAGTTCTATTTTAACTAGATGTTCCTTCTCGATTATCTAAGTGTGGATTAGCTTCTCGACTTGTGGATATTGGCAAAGCGTTATATTTGATGCCATTCTAGCATATTGTTCATCCTATAAAAATTTTGGGTATAATTTCATTGAATGTTTCAAGGCTAATCCAAAGAAGAAGAAATCAAATTATCAATCATAAGAGGCACAATCAAGTGATCAGAGTCGACTAGACTGTGGGCTCCGAAAATTCGGCCCCGGCCTCCGCATCGCTTTTCTTATTCGGCAAGGGAGTTTTAACGAACTAAGTTCCGGGGTAAATTTTGGAAGGCAGATGGGTTTGTAGATAAGACACTACCCAGAGATTTCGCCCTCATTTTATGAGGACTTTATGATCTGAGTTCTGGTTTCCTATAGGCGCAAGCCTCTATAGTTAATTACCCCTCCCGATCACGAGAGAGAACTTTCGATTAAGGCTAGTCGTCAATCAGATACGTAGAATATACGTGTTATCTGACATATAGTAGCAGCATTGGGTATGAAAATTGGAAATTGGGTTTAGATTTTGAAAGGTTTAAAGATTTGGAATTTGGTTCGGAAGATTTGATATTTAAATAGAAATTTCACCATCGTGCACTTAAAGCGGATGGTGGGGGAATGGATGATAGACCCGATCAAGATCCCATGGTTCCGTCGTCCCGGGCCATCATGGTCCCTGGTCTACTTAGTCAGAGGAGGTAGTCGACCCAACCTGACAGAAGGATCCTTGTCGGCAGCCATGGGTTGCTTCGTCCAAGGGAACCTTATAGACCAGGGTTGGATGTTTGCCTAAGGGGACAAATTTGAATCCACCTTAGCTAACAGAGGGCTTTATGCCCTATCTATCATATCCTATTGATTCATATCTCAAGGATTTAACGCCATTAAGGAGCGTATTGGCTCTGGCCATAACCGCTATCTGTGGTGCCATTTGGCGGCAAAACCACTCGGTTCAGAGGGCCCCGGGTCATAACCGTTTACTTGCAGTGCCATTTGGCGGCGAAACTGCCGGTTAGAGGACACGTACCACGTCCTTACTGGCAAGAGATTGTTTGAGATTGAATCCTAGTGATATTTTCGACTAGGCATTTCGCTCTTTGTGAGCTGAAGTTGATTTTAATTTGTCCACCTCGACAAACTGTTGCGGAGGGCGGATGGATTTTGCTTTAAGTGCGTTGATGGATTTATTTCATTTTTAAATATTTTTGGGATTTTGAGATTTTTTGGATTTTGGTTTTTTTTTGGATATTTAAAGTGGAGCTTTGGATTTTGTGTGGGCTTTTGGGAGATATTTGAAAATATTTGAGAACCCCTCCGGTTGAGATCTGCATTCAACACGGCCATCATCGGGGTGTTTGGGGGTCATTTCTTTCTATAGATTGAACCTTGTCAACTCTGTCGGGCTATCGACAGAGGATCGGGTTTCGTAGGCTTTGTACCCTTGAAAGTGAATTCTTTTGATTTTAGGCATTGAAGGCCTAATATAAATGTATTAAAATAAATATTCTGGTCGCCACGACCACATATTTATTTGTTGGTTCGAACCTTGTCGACTCCTATTAATCCGTATAGGAGGATCGGGTTCGAACAAGAATTCACTTGTCAGCCCGCGCAGGATCCCTAGACGTCACGTGTGTACCAATAACATGTTCGCCGGGGCCCTTGCGGGTGTTATAATTATTTTTACCCCTTTTAGTGTACCTATGTGTATACAATTTATAGTGCACGTGCAGGGGTACTTTGAAAGTATTCATAGTCGCCTTCTGCCGCTTGCGTAGAAATTGCGGATCCGGTGGCGTGGAGTAGCAGCTTCTGAGTTTAATTGTTCTCCGCTTCGTATAACATTCATTGGCTCTTGCTACGTATTTTATAGGTACTAGCACTTATTGTAGTATCATCAATCTTTACTTATAACGGATCACGTATTTTCTCAACATTGGACAATGATTGATTGTAAAGGTGTTGTGACATTCGTCGTCTTCACTTGAGTTATATTACTTGCATGAAGTTCATTTGATTGAAATCACTTCAAGCAAATTACATTGAAACCCACAAGTCCTTAGCATATGCTTGTGTATGAATTGTCACAATCATTCATGCTCTTTGTGGATTATTCTAGTCAAACAATTCGCATGATCCTTCACTATCATTTATGAGTGAATGATGCTAGAGGTCACACAATCTTCATTATCCTTGAACATAACTTGTAGTTTGAAAGGGACTCCATTGTTTGGATGATAATTTTACTAAGCATTTTGTATTGATTGCTTGGCAACAATCATCTCCAATCACTTAAGAGCATGATAGAGGTACATTGCTCTTATTCATATCATACCTCATTTGATTCAATTAATTTCTATTTTGGTGTGAGTTATGCTTTATGTTTGCAAAGCAACCATAATGTTTCAAAATTCTCAAATGATGTTTTGTAACCAAGCCATACTCTTTCACCATTTTTCTTTTTATATGCTCATCAATATCTCTAATACAATTGAGATGATGATTGCAATTTTCATTGTCCAAAATTTTCATATTAAAGCATATGATCAATATATACATGAATATTTGACTTTATCATTCACATAATTCATGTTAATTTTTATTATTATGCTTTAATCCAAGTTAAAATTAAAGTCAATTATTTAATGCTTATTTGAGTCCAATCTTCAAGTTTTGAGTTCATTTAATATTGCAAATTCAAATTTCAAATTATTTGTATTTGGTTCACTTGATGTTCCAACCAAATTTGATCCAAAATCATGTCCTTGCTTGAGTTCAGGTAACAAACTCAAGTCATATGTCTCATGTAGTCTTTGCAAGTTTAAGTATGAGTCCTCTTAGTCATCTTTTGCAAGTCCAAGTTCAAGTTCAAGGTCCTTTACAAATTTGTACAAGTTCAAGTCATATCCACTTGATGTGTAAATCAAGTTCAAATTTGAGTCCAAGTCTGAGTTCGAGTTCAAGTTCAATGCAGTCCCAGATCGAGTCCTCTTGTACTTTGTCCCAATATTCATTTGATTTGATTTGCAAGTTCTCTTATTGCTTGAAATTGAATTAAAGTCCTTCTATTAGCTCATATTCAAATATGAGCTCAAATTAAAATTGTCCCAAATTTCAGTGAAAATTTCGGCAGCCTCCCGGCGTCTCCCCCGTTTAGGAGAAAAAACCAAGAGGCCGCCTACCCGCCACGTCACTAAAGACGTGCACGGTTGGTGTTGGTGAGACATCGCGGCGGTGATTTTGTCGTTTTTTTCTCCCACCACGCGCACTAAAGGCGTGCTTGGGGTTTTTAAAAAGTATTTTTGAAAAGCAAAAATTTTGATTTCCCCCCGCCCGGGGTTACTTATAAGTTACCCCGCTTCGCCGTACGTGCCGCACCGGGGTCCCATCCCACCACGCGCACTAAAGGCGTGCTTGGGGCGGTTCTCCGGTTTGCCACGAACATTGAAGTAGGGTTTTGAGTTTAGAAAATTTCATACCTTCGCGGGGTTGTCGTGGTTGGCACATGGATCGAGGGGTCACTCGCCTATCTCGTCGTAGGTGTCGCACCGGGTTCCCTCCTACCACGGCCACTAAAGGCGTGCTTAGGTGGTTTGCCGGTCCGACACGGACATCGAGGAAGGAGAGTGGGGGGAACGCACAAAAATGAAACAACACTTTTTTTATTTTCTTTTTCTCTTTTCTCTTTTTTTTTTTCTTCTTCTTTTTTTCTTTTTTTTTCTGTCTCTTTTTTTTTTATCTCTCATTTTTTTTTTTTTTTTGAGAACCTTTCTTTTTTTTTTTTACACACATGAAACAAACATCATATATAAAACATTTAACTGTACATATATAACAATATACATATGCCAACATATATAAAACAGTATATGTATATAACAACATATATATCAACTATTAACGACATGGACACTAAAAACATTAATAATGTTAATCACTTCAACTAATGCTAACAACATATATTATAAGTAAAGCTTACTGTGGAAGCAAATGTTTGGAAGTAGTGTGCTTTAGATGAACTTGATTAGTGGACTTTTAATGATTGATATAGGGAAATGGTAGAATTTTGTCTGTTGTGGTAACAAGGTGGTGTGCGTGAGATATAACAATATGTGAAGTTTTGCTTGTAATGGACAAAGATGGAGTTTATCATTTCTCTTTTTTTTTTTTTTTTTAAAAGATAGCAGGTCACGGGTTGAAGCCTTAAAACATTATACAAGTACACTTGGTTTAGTGAAGTTCAGACAATGAAGAGATGAAATAGAAAAAAGAATGCTGTATTTTTTTACTTTTGGTTTATTGTTAAAAAAAAAATGGATAGTGGGTAGATATTTAATGCAATGACCACTGTAGTAACTAAAGAGATTTAAACTCATTTTACGAAATATTCTCTTCAGTAACAGACAAAGGAAAGGGACAGGCCACACAAACAGGAAGAAACTTATGGAATATTGTTTATTATTGTGTGCATGAAAAGAGAACTTTACTACCTGTTTTAAATTTCAAAGCAGTAAACTTTGTTGGCTGGAGAAATTCCTTGCAAGACAAGCAAGGGAAGAGGAAAGTTCAGCTCTTAACGGATCAAGTCTGGACAACCGAAGCTTTGTTCTGCTTACGCGAGCGGATTTGACCAGATTTCTATGTCAAAGGTAAGTAAGGATCGTGTAGTTGTAGTGCAGGCAGAAGTTCGGTAGGAAGAAGGATTTGAACGGGAGTTTGGAGGAGGGAAGCCCGGCTAGGTAAGGGTGTTTGACTTCAGCTGGGGATTTAAGGACTTGACGACTTCGCAAGGGGAGCTGGAATTGAGATTTGAACTATGAGCTTATGGGTAGATTGGCATGGGTTGTAAATGAGATCAACTGAGGCCTTCGGCTCAGCTTCGTGGAGAAGCTTCACGATAGGTTGGAGATCGGAAGTGGCTACAGGTGAAGGGAAGAGGTGGATTCATGGTAAAGCAAGCTAGGAGAAGAACCACCAGAGCTTGATGGCTTTGAGGAATAAAAAGAACGAGGCTATGTTGAGGATTGAGATTTTTGGAAAGAAAGAAAAAAAAAAAACTGCTGGATCTCTTGGAGAAGCATCTGACCGAGATTATTTCATTGCTTGGGGTTTAGACCAGCTTCCAAAGTGTGATTTGATCGGAGAACAGAGCAGAACATCGGCAGATTTTCAGGGATTTACTCAGGATTTTAGCAGAGATACGAGGTAATGAAATTTAATGAGATTTGAGGTTTCATTCTAACTTGCTGATTTTTGGTAAGATCAATTGGCAATGTTAATGACAACCTACCATAATTAGAAATAGCATTAATTAGGCTGACAACCATGTTCCAATCAATCTGAAAGCACCTTGATTTGCGCATTTACTTGATTCACGTGCATTTTGTCTTGTTTAACGTGTCGAATTGCCGAATAGTCAAAATTGGATGATTTAATATTGCATTTAGGGTATTGCTGACGTTCCAGTCGCAACAACGCAGTCTGTTTCGGGATTGGACTTTGTTTGGGCAACCTCGAGGCTTCTTTCCTCGGCATGCGTGCTTTTGCCTCGAGCTTCGTGCCACCATCTAAAAAAATTCAAATTGATAAAAAAATATATTTTCTTGATGTTGACGATGTTCCGAACATAATGGCACTGTCCGTTTTGCGATCGGACATCATTCGGGCAACCTCGAGACCTTTTTCCTCGGTATGTGTGTTTTGCCTCGAGATTCGTGGCACCATTATGGATACATAAAATTGAATAAACAAAATACAGTTTTTAGAGGTTGACAATGTTTCGGACGCAACGGTGAAGTCCGTTTATCGATCCGACGTCGTTTCATTTTCGTAGAGGCAAATTTCCTTGATATGCACGCTTTCACATCATATTTTGATCGTCTTTAAAATTTACGACACCACCTCAAACAATCCAATTTGATTGAATAAAATGTAGATTCTTAATGGAGACGATGTTCCGGACGCAATGGCGTTGTCCGTTTGTCGATCGGACGTCGTCCGAGCGTCTTCGAGGCCTCGTTTTCATTGTAACGCAGGCCTTTATATCATATTTGCATTGCCTAAAATTTCACCACCATCTTGGATGATCCAAATTTATTAAATAAAATGTATATCCTGAATGTCGACGACGTTCCGGACGTAATGGAGATGTTCATTTCATTATCGAACATCATGATCGTCACCATCAAGACAAATTTTGCTCGTAATGCGTGTCTTCGCATTACATTGGGATTTGTGACACCAATCTAGATACTCCAAATTGAATAAACAAAATACAGTTTTCATAGGTTGACAATATTTCAGACACAATGATGAAGTCTGTTCGTCGATCCAGGATCGTTTGATCAGTCTCGTGCTTTAATTTCGTGTGTCGGTCATCCCTTTTGACTGATCTTATCCGATTCAATTGCGAGGGGCCTCGACCCAGCAGAGTTCAGTGTCCTGATCGCAACGCCATTATCTATTTGCCAATTGGAGGTCATTTGACCCTTCAAGTGACATGTGATGCCAAGGCGCGTATCGCTTTATTCATTAGTTTAGGTACTTTCTCGCCCGGTTGTAGCTATAGGGGTCAACATAGACAATATGGAAGCATCTCTTGTATTAGTTTAGATCTGCAATCAAATCTTGGAACTAATTTTAGATGATTCTTTTAATTCAGGGGATCTTTTTCTGCACCTAAAAACCCTGCTGTGATGATCACCACAGTAGCTTCAACCATCACATTAATCCTGCTCCATTTATTAATGCAACTGATGGGGACATCAGATCATCATGGAAAGTTTACCAGCAACGTGGCCGCCGATCTACGGCCACGATCGATTCGTTATATTTTTGAGTCGATGTATTTTATTTTCATGCATTTTATTTGCTTGTGTGTTTATTTATTTTCCCTTTGTACCCTTTTGTATGGGAGTGGTCATGTGTAAGCCTAAGGGCATTTGTGTCATGTCAGTTAGAGTCTTTTGTATGAGGCTATTTAAAGCCCCTTTGTTTTATTTTCAAGGCAATGAATGATTATTAAGAATTTTTCCTGCACTTGTGTTTGAGAGCATTTGAGAGTTCTTGGAGAGCTTTGGAGAAATCCCTTGGAGAGGGAGATTGGCGCATCACCCACCAACCTTGGAGACGGCCGGGTTCGTGGTTTTCTTCTCTATCTTTGTCATCATCTCCTCGTCGAGCTTCCAAACCCTCCCACCCATTTCTCCTCCACCGCACGGCCAAAGCATCCTCACCGTCCCCTCCACCCCTCCAACCCCCACATTCCAAGCTTGCTTGAGCCCATTGCCGCCGGCCCTCCTCCGCTTGGTTTCTTTATTAGGTTTCCTAATTTGGGTTTGGAATTAATTGAAATAAATTTGAAATTCAAATTCACCCAAATTTGAATTCAAAATATTTCCTAAATGAGTTATTCTATTTTAGGAAAGAAATTGATTTAAATCCAATTTCAAAATTTGAATTCATGAGGATTTAAATTAATTCTTTCTTAAATCTAGTTCCTAAATTTGGAATCCATTTTATTCTCACAAATTAATCCCCTCTCTGGATCCAACTGCCGCCGGCCCCATTAAGGAATCATTTAGAATTTGTTTCCTATTTCCCCACCGCCCATTCAGACAATATTTTTAAATCCCTCATTCACTGAATTGGCTGAAATTAAGTCTCCCGTAATTCCTCAATTAAGTCCCCATCTAAGGAATTAATTCAGGGTTTCCAAATCCCTCCCAATTCCTCCCGCCAACCTCTCAATCCCGTCAGCTGATGCTCCCGTCACCTTCCCTCCCCCTACCTACCTGCATGTGAAGAAACTCTATTCTAGAGCAGGTGCAGGAAATCCCCTCCAGCCTTCTATTCCTAGTCACGGCTTGGCCTCTCCCCAATGTTCTCTTCATTTTAGCTTACCAAAATGTGAGTTTCCATCAGATTTTCAGTAGAAATCTGAAACTGTTTTTCAGATTTTATGAGAAGGATGTGGGGGCTTGCCTCCTCTCTCTTATCAAGGGAAACCTCTTCCTCTTGGTGACTATTTAAGACACGCATCTTTTGCTTTGATGGCCATGGACAAAGATGTTAAAGGCATTGCATGACGGATCTCCCATTCTTTTGGCAAAGGTTTCTTTCTCACTTGTATCTTATTTCTTTGAAATCTGAATTCTCAATTGGTTTGATTGTATTCATGAAAGCTCCTCCAAGTGCTCTTGCTAAGCTTAGTCATTCGTAAGAATTGAGCGTACCTTCTATGCATCCTACATCTTGTTGTTAGATTAGGGATTAACTTGAAGCTTACTATTTTGCGTTGTGCGATTTTCTTAATTATTATTGAAAGCTTCAAAGCTCAGAGCATGTAATCTCACTTAAGCAAAGCATTACCTTAGTTGTTTTGAATATTCGTTGAGAATTGCTAGTAATTGATTTCTAGATTTGTTCTAATCTAAGAATTGTGCAATGTCTAGATGAATACATAATCATCCCCTCTAAGTAGTTCTGCATCATCTGGTATCAGAGCATGGCTAGCATGCGTTACATGTGCTAGAATTCATCCTAGGCAATTACTTAGGCTTGCATATTTATTTTGGCATGCATAACATCTATAAAAACATTTTAATCTTCACTTACATTTGCTGTCCAGAAATTTCTACATACATTTAGTGAGCATTAAGTGTTGATTTTGGGTATTTAAGTGCTGCCATCTTCGTAATAACTCTTCTAGTTGTCTAGGAAAGCTTTGCACTTTGTTTTAGTTGCTGTCCAAACAATTTCTGCACCATTTAGTGTCATTTTAGGGATTCTACTCTTGTGATAGGTGCTGTCCGCTACTTTGTTTCACTCCCAAGTGACCCCTAGTGTCTAGCAATGGACCCGATAGGACTTCAAAAGAAGTTAGATGACCTAGTTAATATAGTGGGCTCTATAACTAAAATGATGAAGGAGAAACATGTTGACATTCCCCACTGTAGGTATGTGCCCCAGTCGGTCAATCATGTCAGTCGGAAGGTTAACCATTCTATTTATCAACCTAGTCATGAATCCAAGCCGCAACGACCTCACTTAGAGTCACATGATCGTTTGCCCACTTTTGATGGTTCATCGAACCCTTACTACTTTAAGGAGTGGATTAGACGATTAGAAGACTATTTTGAATCTCATTGTATTCATGAGTCCCAACAAGCTAACATTGCTAGGCCTCTCCTGAATGGTCATGCTTGTTAGTTTTGGATGAGGGTAGAAGAGCATAGAGAGTTTCGTGGTGAATACCCTATTTCTGATTGGAAAAGCATGAGGCGAGAACTTGAGTTAAAATACCTCCCTCTCCCACCACCCACTCACCTTACCCCAAAACCCAGTAATCTAGAACACCATCCTGCCTTTTTTGTTGGGACAAACCGTGGACATCACTGTGGTCAAGACCACCCATACCTTAGTGACATCAGGGTTGCTGCCCCACCCTATAGGTCCTCACCTAGCCTTGATGACCGACCCTCTATTGGGTCTTCTGTTGGATCGGTCCCATGTGACTCCCCACTTGGGTCGACTCCTAGCCATCCCAGTCAGAAAACGTCCCTTGAACCTAAAATTGAGTGCATCCATTTCGTGGATACTAATGATATCATTGATGACGAGGATTTCTTTGATGATGAAACTGAATTGATTGAATTAGACACTGATGTAGGAGATTTAGAACCTTTGAGCATTGATACCTTAGCCCATCCTAATCCTAGTCTCATCAAGGATATCCCGTTGGACAAGGGCTGCCCGGATGATATTAACTTGATCCCGAAAGAAACTGATCTGACCTTGAGCATATTGAAATTGAATTCGGGAGATAGTAATCTGAATCTTAATTACTCTGAGCCTAATTTGGAAGATGAACATCCTCTTGTTTTATTGGAACCTGTTTTAGGAGTTGTTCCTTTAGATTTATATTTGAACGAGTGTGTCTATCTTGATGGGACTTATCTCACCATTCCTCGTACTAACTTTAATGTTAGAGAGAATATTAGCCTTCACTTTCATGTGACCTCTCTATCTGCTATGCTCACTTCTGTTCTAGACACTATACCCCATCTTTTGAGTCCCATACCTGCTGTTGACTTCTTGGGCTATCCCAATATTGTTGTGAGTCAGGACCCATCATCTGATCATGTCCATGATTCCTCCGTTAAGTCCTCCATAGTCTTGTCCTTCCCTGTTAAGGACCATCTCTCTAATAGTTGGACAATTTTGCTAGAATACCCTGCTGCCCCAAGGAGTCTATCTAAGACCCTAGCTGAAACTCTATACGGGAATACTCTTATAGCTAAGGATGTTTTCATTGCTCCTCCTACACCCGTTCCCTTAAACATGGAAATCTTGTGTCCTCTCATTTTGTGTTTGATCCACCTTTATTCATATCGATGTGCATTTGTGAGTCAATATGTGTGTGTGTCGGCTTCATCCAAAATTTTCCCTCCATTTAAAAAACTTTGTGAGAGTCCACAATTCATGTCAATCATCATACAGTCCGAGTCTCTTGCATTCTCATTTGCACTGCATCTGCATGACTTTCATAAGGACATTGCACAACAAATTGAAAAGAATAATCAGAAATACAAATTACATGCAGATTTAAAACTTTTGAGGTTGGTGATTTTGTTATGGTACGGATTCGTCTGGAACGGTTCCCTCCAGGAACAGTTAAGAAATTGCATGCAAAAAGTGCTGGACATTTCAAAATACTTAAGAAAATTAATGACAATGCTTACATAGTAGATCTGTCCGCATATTTCAATATAAATCCCTCTTTTAACATAGAAGACTTAGTGGCATATGAAGGTCCTGATTTTAACCCACAAAATTCACTATCAAAACAGCCTTGTGTGAACCCTCCCTGTGAGATCCCAAACCTACCTCCACTACCAAATATTCCCAAATGTCCTATAGCAGAGCAAGTGGAGGCAGTCTTAAGTGATGAGATCATATCCACAAGAGAAGGATGACGAAGAAGATATTTGATCAGGTGGAAAGGGAAGCCTGAGTCAGAGGATACGTGGCTAGATCGCGAGGAGTTGCAGCAGATCGACCCAGATGCTTTAGAGATCTACGAGAGCGCCAGAGATTCTTACTCGACGGAGTCGAGTTTTCTCCCACCCTGGGAGAATGATGGGGACATCAGATCATCATGGAAAGTTTACCAGCAACGTGGCCGCCGATCTACGGCCACGATCGATTCGTTATATTTTTGAGTCGATGTATTTTATTTTCATGCATTTTATTATTTGCTTGTGTGTTTATTTATTTTCCCTTTGTACCCTTTTGTATGGGAGTGGTCATGTGTAAGCCTAAGGGCATTTGTGTCATGTCAGTTAGAGTATTTTGTATGAGGCTATTTAAAGCCCCTTTGTTTTATTTTCAAGGCAATGAATGATTATTAAGAATTTTTCCTGCACTTGTGTTTGAGAGCATTTGAGAGTTCTTGGAGAGCTTTGGAGAAATCCCTTGGAGAGGGAGATTGGCGCATCACCCACCAACCTTGGAGACGGCCGGGTTCGTGGTTTTCTTCTCTATCTTTGTCATCGTCTCCTCGTCGATCTTCCAAACCCTCCCACCCATTTCTCCTCCACCGCACGGCCAAATCATCCTCACCGTCCCCTCCAACCCCCACATTCCAAGCTTGCTTGAGCCCATTGCCGCCGGCCTAAGGCTTTAGCCGCCGGCCCTCCTCCACTTGGTTTCTTTATTGGGTTTCCTAATTTGGGTTTGGAATTAATTGAAATAAATTTGAAATTCAAATTCACCCAAATTTGAATTCAAAATATTTTCTAAATGAGTTATTCTATTTTAGGAAAGAAATTGATTTAAATCCAATTTCAAAATTTGAATTCATGAGGATTTAAATTAATTCTTTCTTAAATCTAGTTCCTAAATTTGGAATCCATTTTATTCTCACAAATTAATCCC
Organism: Dendrobium huoshanense; assembly: GCA_016618105.1. NCBI lineage: Eukaryota > Viridiplantae > Streptophyta > Magnoliopsida > Asparagales > Orchidaceae > Dendrobium > Dendrobium huoshanense. The sequence continues at coordinate 292,119 of CM028342.1, read as the reverse complement.
CTCTCTGGATCCAACTGCCGCCGGCCCCATTAAGGAATCATTTAGAATTTGTTTCCTATTTCCCCACCGCCCATTCAGACAATATTTTTAAATCCCTCATTCACTGAATTGGCTGAAATTAAGTCTCCCGTAATTCCTCAATTAAGTCCCCATCTAAGGAATTAATTCAGGGTTTCCAAATCCCTCCCAATTCCTCCCGCCAACCTCTCAATCCCGTCAGCTGATGCTCCCGTCACCTTCCCTCCCCCTACCTACCCGCATGTGAAGAAACTCTATTCTAGAGCAGGTGCAGGAAATCCCCTCCAGCCTTCTATTCCTAGTCACGGCTTGGCCTCTCCCCAATGTTCTCTTCATTTTAGCTTACCAAAATGTGTGAGTTTCCATCAGATTTTCAGTAGAAATCTGAAACTGTTTTTCAGATTTTATGAGAAGGATGTGGGGGCTTGCCTCCTCTCTCTTATCAAGGGAAACCTCTTCCTCTTGGTGACTATTTAAGACACGCATCTTTTGCTTTGATGGCCATGGACAAAGACGTTAAAGGCATCGCATGATGGATCTCCCATTCTTTTGGCAAAGGTTTCTTTCTCACTTGTATCTTATTTCTTTGAAATCTGAATTCTCAATTGGTTTGATTGTATTCATGAAAGCTCCTCCAAGTGCTCTTGCTAAGCTTAGTCATTCGTAAGAATTGAGCGTACCTTCTATGCATCCTACATCTTGTTGTTAGATTAGGGATTAACTTGAAGCTTACTATTTTGCTTTGTGCGATTTTCTTAATTATTATTGAAAGCTTCAAAGCTCAGAGCATGTAATCTCACTTAAGCAAAGCATTACCTTAGTTGTTTTGAATATTCGTTGAGAATTGCTAGTAATTGATTTCTAGATTTGTTCTAATCTAAGAATTGTGCAATGTCTAGATGAATACATAATCATCCCCTCTAAGTAGTCCTGCATCAGCAACACCTAACCTTCTTCCAATATGTGAACAAAATGATGATCAAGACATTCAGCAGCATTAAAACTCATATGCGAGCATCCATGGTTTTGGCTCTCTAATGGATAAGGTTTTATAGCTATTTATTATATAAGAGGCAGGAATTAAAAAAAAAAAACTACCATCATTCACTTATCTTGGCAATTGCTCTTGACATACTCATTTTATTTTATAGTTATTAAATTTTGCTTGAAAAAAAAAACTTGAAGATTTGGAGTTCTTGTTATCATCCCCAAAAGCATGAAAAATGTGGTGTACATTATACTGATAAATCTTTTAAATCTTGGTGTTTACTCTTTGTATTAGTTTCTGACTTCATTAACAATTTCAGCTTTTCCATTTTTATTTCTGAAATGCATCTTCTCCTGTATTGGGTTAATTGCCTTTCTTATTGAGAATCATGACCACTTTCAGTAATTTATACTCTGTTAACTTGTGCTCACAGCCTGCATATTAATATTTCTGCGAATTCTTCCCAGGTACCATGGCAAGAACAAGGCTTTGATGTATGATGTGACAAAGATAATATCAATGATAAAGGGTAAACGAGGAGAACACCGACTCTTCAGACTAGCTGAGAACTTATGTATGAATTTGATTCTTTCAATAAGGGACTTTTTCCTAGTGAAGAAAGAGTTAAAGGTGAGAAAATTTATCCTCTCTCTTTTTTTTTGTAAGAGTTTTATTCATGTATTAACATTTTCTTGTTATATATTTTTAAGTTGTCAATAAAAGGCTCTTTTCTTATAAAGGCTTGTTGTTTCAGGGGCCTACTGAATTTACTGAAACACTAAATCGAATGACAATTATTAGCCTTGCTATCACTATCAAAACACGGGGTATTGCCGAGGTTGAACAGATGCTTCATCTTCAATACTTGTTGGAGCAAATAATGGCAACTAGTCAGCATACATGGTCAGAAAAGACGTTAAGATACTTCCCTCCACTTATAAGAGACTCCTTGATTGGTAGAATGGATAAGAGGGGTCAGGCCATTCAAGCGTGGCAGCAGGTTTGTTTTAGTTTTACTGCCAAACTCTTGTTTGTAAAGAAATTGATTTCACTGTATCATTTCTCAGAATGAACAGTGTTTAGACTTATTTTTATGTCAATTGGAACTTGATTAAAAAAAAGGGAACTTAGTAAGTATTTTTTGGATTAGGATTTTGACGTGTTATTAAACCTTGTCTAATTTGTCTGATGTAGTCCATTTTTCTTTGTAGTAATCATCATCTCTCTTTCTCACTCACTCTCTTTGGTTATATCTATTCATTTCGCAGCATCTACCACAAGAAACAGAGTTAGGGACAAGAAATGAGGCTTATAAGAATTTTTTTAAGGATGAAATATTTTGTTAGATCTACTCCATCTTTCTTTACATAGCATCATCATCATTTTTAGCCTTATCCCTTGTCAACTACATGGGGTTGGCTTTATGAATCTTCAATGCTATAGACTGACACAAGAAGTGTTTACTTTAAGTGTGCAAGTTTTTTTTTCACAACTTCTAGCCTTTCTTCTTTTGCACCACCCTTTTGTCTTCTTTAGACTTTCACATTTTTTATGCTAGTATTAGTTCATCTTTTATTGTTCATGATTAAACCATCCAATCTTTTATTATTCTTTCTTCAAAATGTATTACTATTGTTCTCCCTAGCATAACAATTTCACGTACTCCCTAGTTTTACCACTTATCAGTCTAAATATTCTTATTTTAGCTCAAGGTTTAAAAAGGCGAAATTGAAAATCGATATGTTTTGTCTTAACGAGGCGAAGCATACGCCTCAAAATAAAAATAATAATAATAAAATTATAAATAACTTAGAAAATGTTAAAAAATGAAATAAATCAACCTAATGACTTTTTTGAAAATAAATGTTATAATAACACAAAAGGTTGGAAATAGATTCAAATTAAAAGTTACTTAAAACTTAAATGAGAATAGGAACAAAATGGTCTCTTAACTTTTTATAAAAGATCAAAATTGTCCTCAATTATGTTAAATGACAATTTTGGTCTCTCAACTCCTTAAAAAGGAACCAAAATATTTCCACCATTGGACTATTTTGAATTTTTTTCTGTTTTAAAAACTTGAGATATTAAAATAATTCTTTAATATAGTTGGAAATCATTTTGATCCTTCATAAAAAGTCAATGGATCATTTTGATCATTTTCTCAAGCTTAAATATACCCTAAGGATCAAAACCCATGGCAGCCTCGTCTTCACTTTGATATTTTTTAGAAGAATCCTCGTAATTTGTGTTGAAGTCATCTTAAAAATATTATTTAATTACAATATTTTTTTATACCCTATACTTGTTAATATTACATTAGATATAATCTAAAATAAAATAAAAAATAAATAACAAAAAATTCATTATATTTAAGATTACCTTTAGATTTTTTTTGAAGCTCCAACTTCACTTTGCTTCTTTTTTTCATATACTTGTGAAGTTAAAGTTGCTATCAATTCAATAAATCTTTCAATATCGGTATTGATTTCTTCATTCTCCTCTTCCTTATAAGTCTTTTATTCAGCTTCAACTTCAAGACCTTTAGCAACTTCAAGACCTTTAGTACTTATGAGTGTTACCCTTTCATCATCAAAGTACAAGTCATCATTCATCAACAACTAAATGATCTAATTCATCTTCAGTGGTTCTTTACTTATATAATTTGAGATGTTTATCATTTAGTTCTTTATTAAACATAATATAAACCAGCTTGTTCATTCATCCTGCAACCAATTGTTGAGGTGTGGCACTATTGATCATGTGTTGGAGATGAACTTGATATTCAGATGCTGCAAAGGATCGACAAAGAACTCTCGCACAACCTCTCTATCTCGAGACTTATCCGATCCAAATAGAAAAACCGCTTCTCACGTTCGTGAGGCTTAAGCCTCGAAGCGCTAATCGTGTGCCTTTAATTGAGGCGCACCATCATGTACCTTTAATTGAGGCGCACGCCTTAATTACCTTTTAAATCATATTTCAGCTATGCTCAACTTAATTGTTTATGACTTCTTTGTTGCCTGATGCATTGATCTATATACTATAGCCAGCCTAATAAGAAAGGGACCAAAATGATTCATTGACTCTTTATGAAGAACCAAGTTGGTCCCCAACTATATTAAATAACCATTTTGGTCCCTTAAGTCTTTAAAAATAAATTAAAATGGTCTCATGGTGGGACTATTTCAGTTTCTTTTTAAGGAGTTGAGGGACTAAAATAATTTTTTAATATAGTCTGAGACTATTTTGATATTTTATAATTTTGTAGAGTTTATATTAAAATTCTATCCTAAGATATTTTTTTTAATTTGTAGCTACTCAACTTTAACTTTAATAGTTATATTCATTTTTATGTATTCATTTTTTGTATAATGCATTCATCGTATTTAATCCTGTTAACATTTTGTGCAAATTTAACTTTTTACTTGCATATGTTGTCCTTGCTAGTCCTTTTCCACTTTTTGCTATAATTGGATTAGGTTATATTTCTCACTTTTGAAGAGTGCCCTTACATTAGCAAAACATTAAATAGATTTTGGCCATAAACCTAATGTTAGCATTCAACCCTTCTCATATTTTCTTGTGATTGATATATTTCTTTTTGTTGTGAGTTTCGAAAATTCATGCTTGGCTCTTCTAAATAAATTTGTTGTTCATGGTTAAATTTTTCAGAAGGTAATATGGACGACACATAAGATTCTACTCAGATATTTTGTTCTCATTTCATGAGAACTTTATTATCGTTTTATATTTTTCATAAGTGTAATCCTCTATGGTCAACTATCCTTCCCAATGATGAAAGAAAACTTTTTATTAAAGCAATTTGATGAATGCTAAGTGCTTAAAATATATTAACAACAATTTTGTTTTATAGTGAGGGAATTTATTGTCACTTGCTTAAATTGAATGGTGCGGGAAATGTTGACAAACTCAATTAAGATTTTATTATCCCAGTTTGTTGTGGTCTCTGGTTTGCTTAGTCAATAAAGATAGTCGACTCTACTTGATCGGGGGATTTGTGTTGGCAACCATGGGTTGCATCGTCCAAGAGGGCCTTATGAACTTATGGTGGATGTTTGTTTGACGGGATTATTTTAAGCCAGTTTGTTATGGTCTCTGGTTTGCTTAGTCAACAAAGATAGTTGACTCTACTTGATCGGGGGATTTGTGTCGGCAACCATGGTTTGCATCGTCCAAGAGGGCCTTATGAACTTATGGTGGATGTTTGTTTGACGGGATTATTTTAAGCCGACTTTAGCTAATAGAGGGCTTTATGCAACTAAAGGAGTTGGGGCTCTTGGGAAACATTCGTGCTTTGGTCATGATTGTCTTATAATTTTATAGTTAAATCACTCGATTAGATGGCCCCAATTATAATTATTATTTTGTGCCATCCTTTGGTATAAAGTCATAAGTGGTTGTTGGCTTGTGTGAGAAAAAGTGAGAAGAGGAAGTGCTAAGGTACTCAATGAGACTTTAGCGATGCTATAGTATACAGATCCAGCTTGATTTCAGGACAATAAGTATTTATACAGATTTATTTATTTGTTTTATTTATATGATAATTTAATAAGAATTTTAAGATTATATATATATATATATATATAATTACTTTCACCTAGGTTTAAAAATATACGTATATATACATGTGTTGGTATTTTGTTTGCAAATTTTGTCCACATGTCATTTACATAGGTAAATTGTGTTTTGCTTTCGTACAACTATTCATTTGATTGAGAGTTTTAGAGTTTTTTTCAATACGACCATCATCATGAAAACTTGAGTTTTGAGAATTGACTGATCCGATTGAGATTTACTTTCAAGACAATCAGTATTAGGGAGTCATTGAAGTCACTTAAAATATTTGTATTTGTAATTTAAAATTTTGATTTTGAGAATTGACTCCTAGATTTGATTTTCTTTCAACAACATCATTATTAGGGTGACATTGAAGTCACTATAAAAACATTTGTATTTACAACGTTAAAATTATTAATTTTTTAATGGACTCCTTGATTAAGATTTACTTTCAATGCGGCCATCATCGCGATGACATTGAAATCACTTAAATGTATGTGTTTGCAATATGAAATTTTAATTTTTGAGAATTAACCCGTCTAGTTAAGATTTTCTTTCAAAATGGTAACCAATGAGGAGGGTTTGATTCATTTTGCTATTTAAACCTTGTCAACTCCGCCAACTTGTTGGTGGAGGATCGGTTTCGATCTAAGCTCACTTGACATTTCAAAATATTCCCCTCTAGTTAAAATTCACTTTTAGTATGGTCATTATCGAAATTTTGAGTATTTTCACCTTGTTGTTTTCTACATTGTCAACTCTGCTAACTAGTTGAGGATCGAGTCTAATTTGCTTTACTTATTCTAACTTGCGTAGCATTCTTGAACATTAAATTTAAGAGTTTGGTGTATTGATCATATCACATGTAGATAATTTAATTTAAGAAAAGGATTTTATTTAGCTCGTTTTTAACCCCGTGCAGTATATTCAAACTTTGCGTTTGCGCATTTAGCACGTTTGTCAGAGCATGTGCAGGGATTTTGACTTTATTTTTAAGTGACATGTATGTTTTTTGATGAGTTTATACAATGCTTTTCACGTTTTTTGATTAATTTACATAATGTACTAGCATACTTTCGGTGAACTTGCACACTCTTCGGTGCACTCACTTGATACAATTGCATAATTTTCGGTGCACTTTCATATCTTATAGACACGCTTTTAAATGTACATTATTTGTTAAATTTCTTTTAAAATAATAGAAATAATGGTGCCCCTTTTGAGACAATCAAATGTTTTTGCTATTATGGCACACTTTTCAAGGCAAGCCCAACAATATGAGTCTCTTTCCCGAGTAATTTTGATGTTTCGGGTATGGCGATGCAATCAGTTTGGAAATTGACGATATTCAACCGATTTAGTGCAACGTCACATTCGTAATCCATTGTTTCCACCACTGTTCAATCAAGTTGCACACAGTTGGCTCTTCTTTGATAAATTCGATGTTTTTAATGCATCAACACAATCCATTTTCACAAACACCTAACATCTGAGTTGTTTTGGTCTTGAGCAAGGTGTCTCAGACTCAATATGTGTAAAGTCGCGTCGCGTCGATCAATTATGCTCTAATCGATTGCAGTACATTTATTAAGGTTAACATAAGGCTTGTAGGATTTCATTACCCTACATTCATTATATTTTATTTCATTTTTTTATTGTTCATATGCATGATTTACTTTATGACTCAAAAAATATGCTATGCATTATGCCATTATGTTATTTAATGTTGATTTTATAATTATAAGCAATGATGCAATCAAAGTTGTGAAATCAGATTGGACAACGAACCAGTAGGAAAGGTTCATAGTTCGATGTTTCAACCGGAGTTTAACTAGGGTTGAATCGGATGATGTAATAAGTACTAAAATTATTTAAATATGATATAAATTATGTAATAATTAAAATGTTAACAAAGAATATATATTACAAATTATATGCATAATAAATAGGTCTTAAATTTAAAAATTAATATAATTATATAGATATAAATAGAAATTTTAATAAAAATAGTAACATAATATATAAATTTTATAATATAAAAATTATATGCATTTTAATTCAAATTTGTATCTCATGCAATTTGAATATTTGATAGCTTATGCTCATGCAAAATTCTCATAGGTTTTTAGTCCCACAAGGGAAATTTTAAATTGTTCTCTTGATATGGTGTAAAGCACAAATCACAGACAAAAAGTAAAGTTGCATGATGTGGTGAGCTAGCAGCTTTATATTCTGATTAAATTTATTTACATAAGCATATGATTTTAAAATATATTTAAAATTAATTAAATAAAATTTAATATTAAAACTTTATTTAAATGAAAAATATATTATTTATTGAACTAACCAGTTCAATCTAACTAGATCTGGTTCGACGGTTTACAAGTTGAATCGGTGGTTCAAACCGGTTCTCATCAGTTCAATATAAATATGGTTTTTCAACTTCCCCGGACAGGCAACTGAACCGGTTCACGGTCGAATCGGCCAGTCTGATCCGATTTTAAAAACACTGGTTGTAATAGTGCTCAAGGTATATCGAAGGAAAGCTTATTTTAGTTTATATTTTGTATTGCTTTCTTCAAACACTGCCTATTTGGCATCACTTACTAGAGCCATTAAACCTTATTATATTTTTAGAAATTTAGATCCCAACTCCTATTTACTTTATTTGTTTTTTGGCGTGATCATTAGGCTTACTTTCTAAGTTGAGGATTTGTTAATTGGTCATGGTTCCTTCAAGAGTCAGATAGTTTGTCTTAATGGTTCCATAAGGAGACTATCTCTATTACCAAGATTAGCACCGCTGCCAACCCTTTTCTAGATGAGATCACTGATGGTCCTTTTAGGCCGTGGCCCTACTGCTGCAAACCCCCTCACCCCTCACCATACTCATCACTGCTCCCATCTGCAATGGAGATAACGGATTTGTACTTGTACAGTAACAAACAGTACTAGAACCCTCAAAAGTTCTTTGAAACAGTTTTATTTTGAAATGACAGTTTTATGAATATGTTAAACTTCCATTTTTATTTACTATTGTTGTTCATGTGCATGCTGCCTTGCTTAACATCCGGTATCTAATTTTCTCTTTCACCAGGCAGAAACTACTGTGATTCACCAGTGCACTCAGCTTCTTTCTCCATCAGCTGATCCAACTTATTCTATGACGTATCTTAGTCATAGCTTTCCTCAACATCGGCAATATCTTTGTGCTGGCGCTTGGGTGCTTATGAATGGACTCCCTGAGAGTATCAGTAGTGCAAATCTTGTATGATCCTTATCTGTCTGCATGTAATTTTGTATAACTTTATCTTTATATGGCTTATATGAACATATAATGTTGGGCCTGCTGCAGGCACGTGTCTTAAGGGAATTTTCGCCCGAAGAAGTAACATCAAATATATACACCATGGTTGATGTACTTCTGCACCATATTCAGTTAGAGCTACAAAGGGGGCATGCAGCACAGGTCTTGCCGCTTCCACCATTATCCCATACATAGAACCTCAGACATCTTCTTGCTTTTTATGTTTGGTCTTTGATCCTAATTTGGCGTACTTGTCTTGGCAAATCGGAGTTAATGTGTATGCCATGTATTTGTTTGACTAAGTTCGACTCGATGTCTTTTTCATTTGTTATGTTATGCAGGACCTTCTATCTAAGGCAATCTCAGGCATTGTTTTCTTCATTTGGACACATGAGCTGCTTCCTCTTGATATTTTGCTTCTTGCTCTAATAGACAGGGATGATGATCCCTATGCATTGCGCATTGTGGTATGAACATTTTCTTATTCCTAAAATTTCTGTTACTTCGAGATAAATTTAGGTTTGTTGAAAGAATGACCAGCTAATGTTTTGAGTGATCAGAAAGTGTGTTTATTTATATAGCATTCTTGGCAGAAATTGATACTCTATTAATTCTTTAGTTTCATGATTTAGGTCTATTATGTCTTGTTGTATTCAAATTTGTAAGTAATGGCATGCATGATGTGCTATATAGCTTTAAATGCATTTGCATTCAAGTTAAAAACTTTGTGATGTGGCGGCCATGCAATGCGCCATCTGTATGGATTAATTCTTCATCACCCAGGTTCTATGAACTATAGTCTAGGATATGTAATTACCTATTAAATAAAATAGATAACAAACAGAATTTAATAGTAAGTTCTTAAATAAAATAGACAAAAATAATATTTAAAAACAATGACATGCATGATGTGATAGGTAAGTAATAATTAAATAGTCATTGCAAAATCAAAATTATGATATTTATTATGTTTGAGGTTAAAAGTGATGATGTGAATGATGTGATGGTTATAATGGGCAAGATGTTTCCTCTTTAAGAGTTATGTGCATTAATTTAGTATATATGATATATCTAAGGATGATATGGGATCTTCTAAGGGTAAAGTATTCTAAAAATCATTGAATTTTATTCTTTACTGTTTGACCACTAGTATTTAAGAAATTTAAAAAAAAAATCAACACATTTCTAATTTTGATTAGAATTTGATCTTGTCTCATAAAAATACAAATATATAATGGTAGAATATACCAGGTTAAACATGTGATAGACTGCATGATAATACAGTCATTAAACTGTTACGGGAGTTGGTGTTACAGGAGCTGCCAGCAGAGAGCTGGACTAACCGGTCCAGCTGAGTTCGGAACAAGAGGGGGCGGACCAGATAGTGGCGGCCAAACAGCTGGATTCAGCTCCCCTTGTGGGGCCCAGCAAGCCTTTAATTTTTTATATTAGGAGAGGAATTAAGGGGGGAATTAATTAGGGAAATAATTCCTAATTGAATTTAAATTTGAGAGAGATTTTTGTAAGGTTATAGTTGATTCTAGGGTTTGTTTTGATTATTATGTGATTTGATTTTCTGTTGTAGTTTTTTTTCTTTTGGTAAGAGCTTCCTAGCGTCATCTAGGTTAAGTGGGAGAGATGATCGGCCTCTCTAGATGTAGATCTTTGTATCTTGCTTTGGTATTGAAGAATTAATACAAAAACCATCCATCGTTTCTTAATTTCTGCTGTTTTCACTGCCTTTTCTCGCTGATTTCACCTTCAAGGCGTATCATAAACTAATAAAATTTTCGTTATATTTTCAATAGAAATTGTCACATGATTTAGTAAATCATTGGTTAATGGATACTTTTATTTGTTTACTGGCTATATTATCCTTTGATTTATTACATGTATTTAACATGACTTATTTTGCCACACAGTATTAGAAATGATCAAACTGTTATCCAAAATATAACATAATGATTTTTCTGTAATTTTGTAAATGTTAGTGGCCAAATTATGAAGTAGAATAAAATTTGGTGGTTTTTAGAGTACTTTATCCTATATATAAAGATATTTATATTGGTTTACTATTTACCACTTTCATGGAGTGTTGACAATCCTCTCCAGTCTCATATTTGAGAGCCATAAATGCTTGAAAAAATCTTTTCAGATATGCCATTTGATAATATTTCTGATTTTATATGAGGAACCTTAACAATTAGAACTGAATGCAAATTTTAGAGACTTAAGGGATCTGAAAGTTAAACATCTAAGATAGTCAACCTGTAAGTAATCTACAGAAAAACCTTCAGGACTTTTAAGTAATCGATCTTAATATTTGTGAACTTAAGCTGTTGCATTTAAATTATATTATGATACTATTTTGAGTTGAATCTGAATGGGATTCCTGAAATACGTACATACCAATGTAAATTTTGATCCACGCAAGTTTTCCTGTCTAGGTACAACAACAACAACAACAATTCTTACTGTGTAATAATAATTTCTCTTTGCTAATTTTTCTGTTGCCAAAGTTTAATAATGTTTAACTACGAAGTTTTTAAACTTATGTGTAGATTTTGCATGATAATTATGTTCTCTGTCCAGTAAGTAGTTCTTACTGTTTAATAATTTATCTTTGGTAATTTTTCTGTTGTCAAAGTTTACTAATGTTCAACTATGAGGTTTTTAAACTTATGTATAGATTTGTCTGATAATTATGTTCTCTGTCCAGATAAGTTTGCTTGACCGAACAGAACTCCAGCAGAGGATTAAAATGTTCTGTGCAAGTCGTACTTCGCCTGAGCATTGGCTCAATAACCAGCCCCCAAAAAGAGTTGAAATTCAAAAAGCTCTTGGAAACCACCTTGTGTGGAAAGACAGGTGAGAATTACAATTTCATTGTTCTTTACTTATAATGATGCTATGAAATTTGGGCATCATTTATTTAATAAATATGACAGTTACATTTATTTTAGCCTGATCAATAATATGCTTCAAGATTCTTCATCCACTACTTTCAAGCAATCTCTTAAGACTTTGAAAGTTATGTTCCGAGTACTTAACAATTGCGGTTAATTGGATTTTATTATTTTCTGGATTAGCATGCAATGAATTTTTTATAGCTTGTAATATAACACAGGTTTTGGCATATATTATAGGTTCACTTAGCATATACGGTCTTCAACAGTAGGTTAACATTTATAAGTTTCTGTTACCATCTACTTCTGGTTTATCCTTTGAAAGCCTAATATCCACTTTTCTAAATTCCAAAGTATAACTCTCTTTTCCTTTTCCACCATTATTCTATCAATTTCTCAAAGCTTGCCTCCTGGATATCCGTTCTTGTTGCAAGAGATCCAACACATTTATATGAAAAAGTAGGAATTTTGCCATCACTTATCGTTCAATGAGTTTAGTCTGCTGAAATAACCTGTTCGTTTCAGTCTACAGAGATCATAATAAAGTGTCAGCTTTGAGGAAATTTAGGGGATTTTGGATGGTGATCACACTGGACCAGATTATCTTACTTTTGAGCTCTTCTCTTCAGCATAGATGGTAACATGACTGATTGTATTTGTTATAATTGTAAAAAAAAAAGATGGTAACATGACTGAATCAATAATTGGTTATGATATTCTGTGCTAGAAAAGCTTTACTAGCTTTAATGTGTGCAAATTAAAAATGCTGTGCGTTTTTTTCTTATAAAATTTTAAAAATGCTGGTTTTCAGTGGAGGCCATCATGCTCCATTACAAAAACACCCATATGTGCAAATTAAAAGCTTGCATGTCATTTGAAAGAAAAGTAAAAACTCATGTATGTACTCCAACCACATGCATCATTCTCTTTATTTTAAGGTCTGAGAATGTTGTATAGGTTAAAATAATGAATGAAATTGCATTCACCTAAAAATTTTGAAGTTTCAAACAATGTACTATGAATCCTATTTTTGGAAATAAACATTGGATTGTGAAATATGCAAAAATATTTGATTTATGTTCGCATCAAGCATTCAATATCTTTTAAGAAGAAAATTCATCATAAAAATACAAACTCGCAAGTTCACCACTCATATGATAACTCACGAAGTTAATATTCTAGCTCATTCATCTATTAGCGAGTAGACAGAGTTGGCAAGGTTCAAACGAAAAAAATAAAATATTCAAATACCTCGATGATGATTGTTGAAAGCAAATATCAAGTGGAGGGAACTGCATCTTTCAAAATGTTGGGTCAACTACCTAGTTTCAATCCTTGCTTATGAAGTTAATTTCTAGTTCAAATTGCTTTATAGCTTGCTTTCTTGGATTCACACTTGTTAGATCTTTGCATGCATTGAACTTGAAAACATGTATCACAATTCATTTCTCATTCACGTTTTTTCCTCCCCATTGCTTTTCAGTAAATTTTTTTTAGATGCGATTGTTTATTTTGCATGTAGATTTTGATACCATCCCTTATCACTGTCTGAAGTGCATGTTGCTATAGGCATTCCTAATGCAGATCAAGAATTTGCTCTATTTCAAGATATTGGCTTCACTGAGAGCTCTCTCGGGTTCCCATAAATGATGCTTATGTTACTTATCATCTCAATACCTAAAATTCTCTCAAATAAATTTAAACTTGTTTCCGATAGACTTTCCTAAAGAAGACCAACAGGTCACTAGTGGAATTGGAAGTGCTCTGTTATTGAGGGAATTTTAGTAGCAAAATACTGACGATAAGAGAGGAGTTTGGTCTTGCAATGTTAGCATTCATCGTCGAGCTAGCTAAGTGGTGCTAGAGCACAAACAAACACCTAGTAAGTAGCAGCCTGTTTAAAGATTATAATATGACCGACATCTATGGGATCTACCCCTATTTTTGGATGGTTAGTTGCTCTTTATGTTTGGGAACAAAGATTCATTGCATGGATGAATGGTGCTTCTGCCACATGGACCATATCACTGTTGGTGCAAGTTAGGATGAGTGTTTCTTCATAGCATTTGTTTCAATTGTTTGAAACTTCAGCATTGCGGGAGTGAGGAACTCCTGGTGTAAATTCTTGGTTTAGATATTATTTTCAGATATCCTTTATTCTACCTGCTTTAATCATTTTCATATTTATTATAGACCCATAATCATGGTGTTTGCTTAAGGGTAATGCTATGGCATGGCATTCAATATAATAACCCGTGCCTACCTTTTTTTTACAAGCTACACCGAGTTCTATTTCCTTTTAAGGTATGGCAATGGATTTCTGTTAGCCACCTGGTCATAACTATCTTATTATCTCCAGTTGATGGTTTGTTTGTTAATTCCTTGGGTTCTTACTTGCATGTTATTTCCATGGCATTTGCAGGTACCCTCCTTTTTTTGATGATATTGCTGCACGACTGGTCCCTGTGATTCCACTAATTATTTATAGGTTAATTGAAAATGATGCTACTGATATTGCTGAAAGAGTTCTGGCATTATATTCTTCACTTCTCATCTTCCACCCACTAAGATTTACTTTTGTTCGAGATATCCTTGCATATTTTTATGGTCATCTCCCAAGCAAGCTTATTGTTCGCATACTCAAAGTTCTCGACATTTCAAAGGTCATTATGGATTCATTTCCTAATATCAACTTTTGTTCTCTCTGCATGTTCCTTTTTTTTGTGTGTTTTATTGACTTCAAACTTTTCTTCAGATTCCCTTGTCAGAGTCATTTCCTCAATATGTTTCATCAAATCCACCTATCTGCCCACCCGTGGACTACTTTGCTACTCTGTTAGTAGGCTTGGTGAATAGTGTTATTCCTCCCTTAAACAGTAAATCAAAATCTGAGACAGCGAGTGAGCCTTCTGGCATTTCTGGCCGTCCAACAATAAGCAAAAGTCAAGCATCTCCTCAGTCAGTATCAGCCAACAATGCTGATGGACAGAAAGCATTTTACCAAAATCAGGATCCAGGGACGTATACACAGCTTGTCCTAGAAACTGCAACCATTGAAATACTTTCTCTTCCAGCAACAGCATCCCATATAGTATCTTCACTAGTTCAAATTGTTGTTAATGTACAGCCATCACTAATTCAGTCTACCAATGGCCTGCAAGGGCTGTCAGGGGGTTCTGGGCAGACTTCTGGTCTCCCAACATCTCCATCAGCCGGAGGGTCCGAATCATCTGGGGCGAATCGTTCAGCTCCAGCACCTGGAATAAATGCCACCAATTTTGTTTCCAAAAGTGGTTACTCATGCCAACAATTGTCTTGTTTAATGATTCAAGCATGTGGGCTTCTGTTAGCCCAGCTCCCACCTGAATTTCACTTGCAACTCTATTCGGAGGCTTCTCGTATAATTAAAGAATGTTGGTGGCTTACTGATGGCATGAGGTCAATTAAGGAGCTGGATTCAGCTGTTAGTTATGCTTTGGTGGATCCATCATGGGCTTCTCAAGATAACACCTCTACCGCCATAGGTATAACTTGTGCAGTTTGTTCTTTTTGTGTAATCACTTTGTTGTTAAAGAAGTCCAGAACCATTCAAATCCACTATGAATACTTAAATCAAGAAACCTCTATGGTTGATTATTATGGTTATCTTAGAAAGCTTTTAGCTACACTTGACCAAGTCAATGATCATGCAAAGGACCCTATGATGAAATTTTGCTTATATTCTGTATACATTTAGGACCCTAGGACATAATTATTATTCAACAGCATTAATAGATGCTTGCGTAATCAATTTTGTATGCAAAAGGATTGGCTTAAGTACATTCACTAAATTTAGGACGGTAATTTTATGCGAGCTTAGCTACCTCTTTGTGACCAAACAAGAAATCTTAGAATTTTAAACCCTTTGTGTTGGCTGTTAGAACAGTTTCTTTAGCTCCACAAATTCGAGGATCTTTCAGCAAAAGATAGGACACCACTAATTGTTTCTTGAGAGTTGAGATCTAGCTTGAATTTTTTATCACAATAAAGTGCCTAACGTGGGAATGTCATGACAGGTTAAGGTATAATTTTTAAAGAATATCCTTATCGCTTCTAGCAGAGGACATGAACGTCCTAGTCCAGGATCCAATGCTTGATGTCACATTCTGAGCTATGATAAGGCTTGACACAGAAATATGGAGTTTGCACATTAAAACCAAGATACACTGTTTTTTTCTTTTTTTTCTTTTTTTCAATGGAGACCTGACCATTTTAAGTGTCTTTTTTGTTCACAACATTTTGGTGGACTATAGTATATGTATTTGGGTAAATTAGTGGTGATTCTTAGAATTGGGACAACTGGCTGAACAAAGAAGATTGATCTTGCCATCTCAATCACTTGAGCTGATCACAGGGAAATCCTAGTGGGGAATTTATAAATTAATAAGGTGAATCATTTAGTTTGGGATAATATGAAGCCATTGAAATTCCTTACCAATTTAAATTTGCAGTTTAGCTTAGCCACGAAACTATGAATTGCTTGACCAAGGAGAACAATCCAATCAATAGTTCAAATTTTTAATAACAGTTGAAAGTTTCAAATATATAAATGGGATGAACTTTATCCTGCTAGAAGGAGAATCATCATTTTCGTGTCATTTAGTTTTTTGGTGTTACAAACTTTAAATATAAGATCAACATAACTCATTTTTCTTCATGTTCATTAAGACTATAGGCTTATGTGGTTTTAATCATTTTTAAGATGTTTGATCATCTTTTCTATGCACCAAAATTTTCTCATTGGATAACTATGATTACATGAGAAAATAATTGTAACTTCTAATTGTAGAGATTTTCAAATGTTTTATGGTTTATTAATGATATTTTGTATGTATTGAAGAGTATTTATTTCGAAAAATCCAGGTAAAAGTAAATTTTTAATGTGATGTTGATTTTGAAGATTATGTAGTATTATATGTAAAGCTATAATTGGGAGAAAAATAGACCATCCAATCATATTATGCATGGTTTCAGATAAAGTTTTGTAAATGGGTTAGCGAAAAGATTCACGACGCCTCTAAAGCCATGTAGTGAGATTGCTACCATGTGGTCATAACCCATGCCATTGTTTTGTTTTATAATAATATATAACCGTGTGATCCAAATCTGTCTAATTATTCCTTTTCGAATTATTTGTGATAACTAAAACGAGTTCCTTCTCAATTTGCTTTGTTCCAGGAAATATAGTTGCCCTTCTGCATTCTTTCTTTAGTAATCTTCCACATGAGTGGCTAGAATCCACACACACTATCATCAAACATCTTCGTCCTGTGACATCAATTGGAATGATGAGAATAGCATTCCGTATAATGAGCCCATTGCTGCCACGTCTTGCCTTTGCCTGCCCACTTTTCATGAAGGTATGCTAATTTCTATGAAGAGTTTATTTTTCTACCAAATTAATAGATATGGTTTCACTTGCATAACCTTTCTATTTTGGAAGTTGAGTTTAAAATTATGCAGAAGATCATCAACAAATACAGATTCACTAAATATGCTTCATTTAAATCTACTTTGCTGGTTAAAACAAGTATTGTGTTGGATATTACTGTTCTCATCCTGCATAGTTTTTTTTTTCCATTGATTTGTTTGGAAGTAGAAACAATACAACTCTCTTGTATTGTAGCTACAACAGTTTAGTTATAACTTTGCACTAGTCATGTATGAGTTTACCGATGTTTCTTTACTCCTATGTTAACTTACAGTTCACCACATTCTGTAAGTCCGTGCTAGTTACTGTTGTCATTTTCCATGAATTTTTCCTTCGTCTTAAAGTAAATGACCGGTTCACTCATTGATATCCCTTCTATTAACTTGACGTCCAGTTCTTGCGATTCTTAATTTATTGAATGATGCTTCATCTTGAATTTTTTTTTTTTTTTGAAATTTTGATTTCTAGCCTTCATGGTAATCCCATGTATGATTCTTGCTCAATCTTACAAATTATCTTACAAGTATGGGGGCATTTGTTAAAAGGTTCCCCGTTCATTAGCAAAGAGCAAACTAGGTCCCCCTTATTTTAAAATTCACTGGATTTGCTCCTTAGACTCCCTGGTGGTAAGCAACTACATCCTCCTCAAAGATTATCTGTTGGAATGGAGCAATTTAATTGTCATGAACCAAATTAACTTTTCGCTATAAGAGAGAGAGAGAGAGAGAGAGAGAGAGAGAGAGAGAGAGAGAGAGAGAGAGAATATATAGGAAAATGATATAAGGGAAGGAGAAACTAGGGAAGGGATGAAAATAAATCTTGAATGAGAGAACTAGAGATAAATAGATGGAAGGAGATCAATGATGCATGGTGATATAAAGTTATAAATAATTCGATGGGGAAACCACTAAGCATCACCAACAACATCAAGCCCTAATCCCACTACATGGGGTCGGCTATATGAATTATTTTTCTCCATTGTGTCTAATTAAGCGTCAAATTTTCATTTCAATCTAATTAAGAGAAAGGTTTTTTCTAATGCTTTATAACCAAGCTTTTTATGTCTTTCTCTACCTTTTTAACATGGGCTGAATCTAATGCATCTACTCTCCTAACCAGGTCATCAAAAGGCCAACATTTTATATGATCAAACCATTTAAGTTAACTATCTCTATTCTTATCTAACATTAGAGTTGCTCCAAATTTTTCACATATATACTCGTTTCGCATTCTATCTTAAAGTGTAAAGCCACTCGTTCACCTGAGCATCCTCATCTCTTCAACATTTAACTTAATTTTATATTTATCTTTTAGTTGTTTCGTTGGCTGAAAAAAAGAATGCAATATAAAAGAATTGTGATGTAAAAGTATTGTAGAATATTTGAAATACTTTGGCATTATTTTGATGAGTGTAAAATAAATGCGGGGATATTTTTTTTACTTGAAGTAAAATGAATGCAGTTTAAAGCATGATCGGTAGCGGCTGACTGTGGCGGCCGGCAGTGGCTAGCGGTGATGACTAACGGTGGCAGGCAACGAAGTTCTAGTATATTTGAAAATCGTGCAAATTGGAGAAACTCTAATTACACAAAAAATGAACTAGATGGTGAATTTCAAATACACCAAAATCTTATCAAGGGTATATTTAAATTCAAAACTTGGCTATTCCCATCTAGGGGTTCCAACTTGATGTTTTTGAACAACTTGTGTTCAACTCATTAAGTAATTCATGTTTGGCTTGTCAAGTAGCGCTTGTTTGGCTCAGTCTTTAACTAACAAGATGAGCAGGAATACTATTTAGGCTCAACTACTCGATTCTTAACAAATCGAGCATAAACAAAACTTTGTTCATATGTATTCGGCTTATATATATATATATATATATATATATATATATATATATATATATATATATATATATATATATATATATATATATATATATATATATATATATATATATATATATATATATATATATATATATATATATATATATATAGGGTAAAAATAATGCAAAAATTAAACCATTTTGTAGTGGCTGTGTATGGTTTTATGTGTTTCCCTTATATGTTGAGTTTTATTCTTTCTTATTTTTCTTTTTTAATCAAAACAATAAAAAGAGAAGCATAATATTAAGTTAATTGTTGCTGAGATGAGGATGCTCAGGTGGATGAGTGGTTTTACTCTTAGAGACATGATAAAAAATGAGCATTTACGTAAAAAGGTTGAAGTAGCTCCAATGGAAGATAAGATTAGAGAGAGTCGCCTTAGATGGTTTGGTCATATAAAACGGCGGCCTTCCAATGACCCGGTTAGGAAAATAAATGTATTAGATTTGACTTGTGTTAAGAAAGGTAGAGGTAGACCTAAAAAGATTTGGTTAGAAAATATTAAAAATTACATTTCTTTATTAGATTTAAATGAGAATTTGATTTTTAGCATGACATAATGGAGAAAGGGATTCACGTAGCCGACCGCACATAGTGGGATAAAGTCTTGTTGTTGTTATTGTATTCAAAACAATAAGATCTCTTTAGTAATTATATGTTTATTTGTATGTACTCTTGTTCACAAGCAAATCAATTATAATGAATCAAGTACAAGTAGAGAAATATCAACCACTAATAAAAAAAATTAATGGGCCAAACTCGAGCAAAGCTTTATTCATTTATGGCCGAGCTCATTTACCCTCCTAGCTCCATCTCATTAGATACAAGGTAAAACTAGTGCAAGACAATTGCATAAAAGCTCAACTTCAAAACAAGTTTTACAAGATAATAGGTACAAGCAAAGCTAAGAGTTTACACAAGCTTGACTCCAAGTCCCAAAAACAAGGAAAAAAACCTAAGAAACTTATTTAGAAATCAAATGATCATTCAAGAAATCAAGCTCCTCCCCTTTAAGCATCATCCTTGTGATTGGAAGTTTAGGTGTAGTTTTCCTTGAGGTAAATTAGGCTTGATTAAACAATTTGTTCTTGATGTTTAGATCAAGCTTTATTTACATATGAAGTCAAAACTTTTTATAGGCAAAAACCCTCATATAATTAATTACCCCTCCAACTCATGAGAGAGCACTCTTGATTTAGGAGGTTGATTTGGCTCATGTTTAGCATTGATGTTTGAAGTTTATTTATGAGGAATGCCTAGGGTAATGGGGTTAGGCACGGTCAAGATCACATGATTATGTCATCTCGACGATAACAATGGATCAAATTTGCCAATGCTAGATTGCTTTGAACCATAATGTAGGGATTTTAATTAGCATCAATGTGTTTCTTTATCATAGGTATCCCAAGTAGATAGAGGTGATAATGTAATGTGTCAAAAATATATGCTTTTGAGATTGATGTTCACTTGTTTACCAGCAAAGAGTTGGTCATACTAATTTCACTACAACAACAACATCATCATCATCAAGCCTTTATCCCACTGTGGGGTGATGGGGTCGGCTACATGAATCTTTTTTTCTGCATTGTGCCCTAATAGGAGTTAAATTTTTATTTAAATCTAATAAAGAAATGTCATTTTATATTTTCTAACCAAGTCTTCTTAGGTTTACCTCTACCTTAACATAAGCCATATCTAATACATCTACTCTCCTAACTAGGTCATCGAAAGGCCGCCATTTTATGTGACCAAACCATCTAAGGGGACTCTCTAATCTTATATGCCACTGGAGCTACTCTTAACCTTTTCACAAATATGCTCGTTTCGTATCCTATCTCTAAGAGTAAAGTCACTCATCCACCCAAGCATCCTCATTTCTGCAACACTTAACTTAATATTATGTTTCTCTTTTAATGGCCAACAGTATGCGTTGTAAAGCATTGCAGGTCTCACCACCATCTTATAGAATTTTCCCTTAAGTTTGAGGGGTACTTTTCTATCACACAACAAGTCCGATGCATTCCTCCACTTCAACCATCTAACTTGAATTCTACAAATAATATCCCCATCTATTTCACCAACACTCTAGTCATACTAGTTTCACTAAATAGCTTAAAAGCTTAAAGAATGTTCACTTGTGCTTCAGAGGTTTGGAGCATGACCGATAAGAGCTTTTAGATACATGGCATAATCATTTGTTAGTCATGAGCTTGTACTTTTGACTCGAAGAGCGCATCATGACCATGTTATTTTTTATCTATGCAATCTTAATTAGCTAATCCCATGATGTAAGATGAAGACTTGATGTTGTTAGTTGTTTTGTAGTCTTAGTTTTGGAATTTGATTTTGATTTGTAGGTTTGTTAGTATAGGAGTTGGCCTAATTTAGGTTGGGTTGGAGCTTATATCCAGAAAAGGGCCTAAGTATTGATTTAATAGGTTTGTTGGCTTTTTATCAACCTAAATTAATCGGGGTGGGCTTGCATCTATTGGAAGCCCCATAAATGAGACTTACAATGTCGAGTCGAGGACGAGAAAAAGGGCAATGATGAGTCTTACAATCTTATCAACAACAACAACAACATCAAGCCTTTATCCCACTACGTGGGGTTCTTACAATCTTATCCTATAGATAAAATAGCATAATTAGTTTAGTTTAGGTTTTCCACGTAGCTTATTTTTAATGCATTCATTAAGTAATAACTCATCAGGATCTTTGAATAAATTGAGAGATGGCAAGACCAAACTCAGATTATTGCATATCTACATGGTCAATTGAGTGAATGAGTCTTGTGAATGGATAATTTGATTCCTGCCAAATTTTATTATTATTTTTTTTTTCTTTGGTGCAAAATTGTTCTAACTTCAAATTCCAATGATGTCAAGACTTTAGCTCTTCTATTCAATGTGATGGCGGATGTCTTTGGAAAGAACTCTCAGCCTGCAACTCCTGTGGATGCATCAGAGATAAGAGACCTGATTGACGTCATGTAAGGCAAAATACCATCAAAGTGCTTAACTTTTTCATAGTTATGGCATCCAAAATAGTTAAAATATTTTTGTCTTACAGGCACCATGCAGTTATGTATGAGGGGCAAGGAGGACCAGTTCAAACTAGTAGCAAACCTAAGCGAGAGATTTTGACATTGTGTGGTAAAGTAATGGAACTCCTCAGACCAGATGTCCAGCATCTTTTCACTCACCTACAGACTGATCCAAACTCCTCCATCTATGCAGCTACTCAGCCAAAACTGGCTCACAATCCTACATGAGAAGATATCCCCTTTATATATTAATAGTAGGGTCAAGCCATAAGCTGAATTCAAAGTAAAAGAAAAAAAAACATTTTGTGTGATATATTTATGAGTCTTAAAGGCTCAGCAGGTATCAGTCTTCCACTAGGGAAGTTTATATATGTAGTTTGGATGTCATATGGGAAGTGTAGCTCATAATAAGTTATGTACATCATATAAACTTCTATTATTTCTTTTTAATTTGATATAATATCTTATGAACACATTTGATTGCTTGTGTCAGAGATTGGTTTTTTTAATGTAATTTGCATGTATTCTACTTTTGTTAGCATCAAGTGGCAACTAAGACTTTTGTTCCTAATAACTTTTTATTGTTTTGTTTTTTTCAAATCGTAACTATAATTTCTATTTAGCTGTTACTTTTTTGTTGCTTTCAAAACAAAAAAAAAAAACTAGAAAATTATTTTATTCAGAAGTATTAAAAATGATATTTTTAATCAAATTAAAATAAGAATTTGACTATTAATAAAATATAATAGAAAAAATGATTTATATAAGTTATATCAGTGGGACCAGGTTTGGAGCTGTTTTTGGTTAAGATCAAGATCAAATCATTTGAGCAAATTATGAGTCAAGTTTGTCTCACTCCCATCTCCTAAATTGGATTTAGTAAATATGTACTTTTTAATTATATATAATAATTAAATTTAAAAAATGAGAAAATAATATATAGAGATATTTCTAAACATGTTAAAATATGTATATTTATATGTATTTATTTAATATTAATTTATTTAAAATAAAATACATCTTATATTTACTTGATGTTATATATATATATATATATATATATAGTTGTCAACATTTGACCCGACCTGAAAATTTCGAGTTCGGGTCAACCCGATCGGGTTCGTGTTAGAGATTTCAATCCGTTTGTAAAATCGGGTCGAGTTCATGTTGACTCGGAAATCCGAAATCAACCCGATTTGACCCATTTTTAATTAATTTAAGAGAGTTTTAAATGATTTTTATGAAATAAGTAAATGATATTTCAAAAAACGGGTCGGGTTGAACAGTGTCGGGTCAATTTCGAGTTGAACCCGAACCCGACCCGTGACCCGTGACCCGATTTTGACAGCCCTATATATATATATATTAAATTGGCTTATAAAAGAATATATAAAACAATGTGTTATGTAGAAAATATATAAATATTTAATGAAATGACTAAACGCCCTTAATTTAATTCTCATAGTATTATGCTTACAATTGGGACCTCAAAGAACTTGAATTGATCAATCAACCCAAAAAGTCTCATTTAAAGTCTTTTATATCGATGCTCTATGCTTTATATATTAATGGAAACCTTATTTTTATTTTAATAAAAAAATTATTCAAATTCTGAAAAAAATTAAAATACCAAAAAAAAAGTATACTTTTTTTTAAAATAAATATAATATTTTAGCTGTAGAAAATAAAGTAAATTAATAAATAAAAATAAGTGGCTTCTAAGAAAAACTTAACTTACAATTTTGACTAACAATTTTTTATTAAGGGTCATTTAATTTGCTGAAAAAAGAATGTAAAATTTCTCAAATGCAAAAATTTGATAAAAAAACTAATTTAATGAAAAAAAAAACAATACAAATTTAATAAATCTTTTTTTCTCTGCCTATTTCATTTTTTATATATTATACACTAATTCAATTTTAACCATTTATTTTTCTTCACTATAAGCTGATTGCATTGCCATCTGTCACCAACGAACAATTATTAGTTCCTCCGACCACCGGACGCAGAGGAACGTTCGGTCAACACTAAAATCCCGCCAAAAAACTCAGTATTTGCTCGGTATTGCTAGGTATTATTTGGTAATAACGAGGAATACCGCTTTGTGAAGACCAATACCGAGTTATACCGAGCTATACCGAGCAATACCAAGTTATACAAAAAAATACCGAGTTTTTTCTAGGAAAAACTCCGTATTTTTTTGTATAACTCGGTATTGCTCAGTATAGCTCGGTATAACTCGGTATTGGGTCTTCACATGATGGTATTCCTCGTTATTGTTTGGTATTGCTCGGTATTTCTCGTTTTTTGGCGCGATTTTAGCTCTGACCGAACATAGCTCTGCGTCCGGTCGAAGGACCTAATAATTGTTCGTCACCAACACTGCATTCTTTTTAATCTGCATTTGTTTTAAAGCAAACTAAAGAGCCCCTAAGTTTAAAAAAGATTGTTAAAAATCATTTCATTATTAAAAAAAAAACTAAATAATCAAAAATCAAGATAGAAATCTTTGGCCTGAAAAAAAAAACATTCTACCAGATGTTGACATTGCATAAATGATTGCTGGTACTGCCAAAATCATATAAATAAACAGTGAAGACAAGGATTTTATAAACAATCATAATTTTTACATCAAGGAATTTGCATATACAGCAAAACATGACTGATTTATAAATGAAATGGATAATTTACCTCACAAATGCTGCAGTGTTATTCTTCAAAGATACCTTCACAAGACTTCCCATCTCATTATTTACTAAAGAAGGAGAACCAAACAGGTGATTATCATCTTGCAGTCCTTGAATGCTTTATAAGCCAGTCCATGACAACATCTATGTTGATTGACTCTTTGCATGAGATCATGTAGCAGCAAACCTCCCTGTCCTTAATAAGCTCAAGACCCCTGGATCACAAAACCCGTCAGAATACTGTTATGTTGTCGTGCATTTAGGTTTAGTTTGGGACGGCTTTCTTACTGCTTCTAAATGCAGCTTTCTAGTACAAAAATGTTTATATTTGTACAAGAAAATTGCTTTTAGAAGCAGTAAGAAAACTGTCCCAAACTATGTCTTAATCACAGTGTCCAACTTTGGAGGCTTGACCTTAATGTTATATTCATAGGATTTATAATTCTTCACAATCAAATTATAATCAAATTGATAGTGATGGCTATAGAATTCAATCATCAATTCGATTAATCTTTATAAAATTATTGTGTTTTGTGTATTCATTTTTTTTTTCTTTTTATGTTCTATTGTTCTATTTCCACAAAGACCCGGTTAGTAAAGTAGAAGTATTAGATTTGACTTATGTTAGGAAATATTAGAAATGATCTTTCTTTATTAGATTTAAATGAGAATTTGACTTTAACATGACACAATGGAGAAAAAGGATTCATGTAGCCGACCCCAAATAGTGGGACAAAGGCTTGATGTTATTGTTGTATGTTCTGTTTCGACAAATCCTAATTTTGAATTGTAAAGCATATAACTAGATCACATAGAGATCTAAAAGATAAAATTCAAAACAAAAAAAAAAGTTTCTGAAACTGAGAATTTTATCAGAGGAATTATTAAACTTACATTGCGAGTTTAAAGAGATGAGGCCAAAAAAGTTCGTACTTACATCTGTTCAACTACTGCCTGCTTAGAAAGAGCTTCTGATTTGTCAATCTTATTACCAAGAAGAAGAAGAGGAATTCCACTAAGTGAAGGTTTGATCAGCAGCTCATGAAGTTCGCTTCTGGCTATGGGAATGCTATCTCGATCAGCAGCATCGACCACATATCTGCCAGTTGCAGCAGCGTAAGCAAAAGCAAGAATCTGAAATCTCATACCAACCGTATTAACCAAATTTATTGATAGATTAAAAGATTGCAGGCCAGTTCCTAAAGTCAGTGAAGCAAATGTGTTATTCTTACATGCAACAACAACAACATCAAACCTTAGTCCCACTACATAGGGTCGGTTACATGAATCCGTTTTCTTCATTTGTGTCCTGTTAAAAGTCAAATTCTCATTTAAATCTAATAAGGAAAGATCATTTCTAATATTCTCTAACCAAGTATGTGTTAGACTGGTCCACTGGACCGGTCCACTGGACCGGTCCAGCCGGTCCAGGCGGGACCGGTTCACGGGCAAAATCGCAAACAACGGAGAAAGCTTCTGCCTGGATGGAAGTCGCGCAAGACGCACGCCTTGCGGGACGGTTTCGGGAAGGAAATTTGAGGAAGTTTAGGAGGGAAATTGATTGCAGTGACTATTTAGGGAATTCCTTTTGAATTGTATGCGTTAAGTAGTTGATTTTTCTAGGGTTTGGGATATCTTGAATTTGGCTGAAATTTGAGATCACCTAGATTTAGATTTTCTTTGGGCTCTAGCGGTGTCTAAAGATTTGGGAGAGATCGATCCTCCTCTCGAATTAAGGATCAATTGTATCTTTTCTATTCTGTTGCTTCTATTAGTAAAATACAAGTCTTTTCTCCACGGTTTTCTCTCCAATTTGCTATTTTTCCACTGTTTTGGGGCTGATTTCTGCTGTGGACAGCAATAAAACTACAGTAGTTTACTGATTTTGGCTAGGAACCCTTGTGAATCCAAGTGTTTCCTATCAAATTGGTATCAGAGCATCGATTTGGGACCACCGGCGACTGAAATTTTGAATTTTCAGCAAGATTCTCGTCTCCATAAGAAGATTTTTGGGGATCCGTTAGAAGAAGAATGGCCGGAAAGAAGGTGGACGTTTTGGAAGGCGAAGTCGGTCAATTGAAAACCGATTTGGAGGAAAGATTCTTTGATTTTCAAAATCAAATCACCACCAACAATGAAAGGTTGGAGGGAAAATTTACGGCCATGGAAGAAATGATGAAGAAATTATTGGAGATGAAGACTAATCCGACGACGTCGGAAGCAAGAGAGACTACCGAAGACCACGGCGTAGGAGGAAATCCGAACCCGCGAAGGGGGAGGAGGAATCAGGATGTAGAGATCCTTGTGAGAGATGACGACATGCCACCTCTAGAGCCACTTTCTAGAGAGGAGATGAGCATGGGAAATGATCGTCGAGGTGCTGATTTTCAGCGTTGAGATGCTGATTTTCGATGTCAGGGAGCTGATTTTGAAGGCAGGAGAGGGGAATATGAGGGAAGTGCAGATTTTGGCGAAAGAAGAGAAGAATATCAGCGTCGAGGTGCTGAATTTCAGCGTCGAGGTGCTGATTTTGAAAGGGGAAGAGGGGAATATGACGACGAATTCGGATACCAACGTCGGAGGGAGGACCGGGACACTTGGGGAGCACCTCCTCTGTGAGGAATGGGAGGTTATGGAGAGTACCGGGGTAACGGAAGGGATCCGAAGGTGAGGAAGTTGAAGAAGCCCATCTTTGAGGGTGAAGATGGCCATGGCTGGATATACAAGGTGGAGCGTTACTTTGCTGTCAACGGATTGACAAACGATGAGAAGCTGACGACGACAGGATTGTGTCTGGAAGGGAAGGCGTTGGCCTGGTATTAGTGGCGAGACAGGAGAGAGCCTATCAGGAACTAGCGAGAGTTCAAGAATTGTTTATTAGAGCGTTTCCGAGCCGATGGGGGAGGAGACTTGATGCGGACATCCAACCGTCCATGCCTATCCGAGGAGGAACTGAAGATCGACGATCGAGATCACTTTGTTTTATTTTAGTTTATTAAGTGTATTTTGATTTAATTGTGTAATTTTCCTTTTTACTCTCTTGTTTTATGTAAGCCCAAGGGGCAAATGTGTCTTTTAATTTCTTTTGAGGCCTATATATAGAGCCCCCTTCTCATGTATTAGGTATGATGGAATTATAATAAATTTTGTGTTTTGCACTTGTGTTCTTTGGGAAGAACGTTAGTAAAATCCCTATGGGAGGGAGTCGAAGTTTCCACCAGCCGCAGGTTGGGTCCGGGCTCGTGGCTTGAAGTCCCTTAGAGAAGGGCAACGTAGTACCCGTCAGCCGCAGGATGTGTCCGGGCTCGCGGTTGTATCTTTAATTTTTGTCTCTTGTTTTTTTTTTTTTTTTTTTTTTTTTTTTTTTGTTCCTTCTTATTGCTCCTCGTCGTTATCTTCATCCTCTTCACCGCCCCACCAAAGCCAAGCCCACCGCCGGCCACCATTGTTTGTCTCCATGAATGAGGAGTCAATGCCACCATAATGCTTACCTAAAGAGTTCAAATAATTTAGGAAATTATTTTCATCATTTGAAATTCAAATTTTGAATTTCAAATAGTTTCATAAATTAGAAAGTTATTTTAGGGAAGTATTGAATCTCATTCATGATATAATTCAAATTTAATTTGGGTGGAATGAGGATAATTTTCGAATTCAAAATTCAAATTGATTTGAATTTGAACACTTTCTTAAAATAGGAAATCTATGTTAGGAAAGTTTTAAATCAAATTTCAATCAAATAATTCTGAATTCTATGGGAGGGATTTAATTTAAATCTTCCTTCTTTATTTAGGATTAATTGATTGGAAAGAATTCAAAAGCCCCAATTAATTCCCTTTGGCATGGTCGGCCCCTCCCTTTCCCATTAAACCCTTTCCTAATTTAAACCCAATCAAGCTCCTATCATCTAGCCTCCCCCTACTCTCCCCTATCTGCTTAATTTTTCCTAAATTAAGTCTCCAATCAATTCCCTGATCCCCTCAACTCTAGCCGTCCACTACAAGCCCTTTTCTCTCAGATTTTTCTCTCTTCCTGAAGTTTCCAAGTTCTGTCCAGATTTTTGGACACCACCTGCAGGCTTTCCAGGAATTTCAGCCAACCCCGCTGCTATCCAGAAGAAGATTGGCGGCTGTTCTGAACTTCAGCATTAGGAAAACTGCTGTCCCAGGACTCCGACATCTTCCCCTGGCCTCCCTACCAACGGGAGTCCTTTTCAAACAGCTGTCCAACAAAAATTTGAACGCCTCCCCACTTCTCCAACCTCCACCTTCTCTCCTTAGGCTAAGTCTTTGGATGCTTGGAGTTCTCTTCTTCCAAGCTCCATCTTCTACACCAAATAATCTGAGAATTCTCTCAGATTTCTGGAGCAAAACCTGAGCACAGTTTCAGGTTCTTCTTCTCTAGAAAGAATCATTGAATTCTCTCAGGTTTTTTTGGGAAACCAAAAGCAGAAATTGTACTAAAATTTTTTGGAGCTCCTACCCGTTCTACATCAAGACTTCTATGAGCAGTTCTTTGCTCTGACTCAGGAGGGGACCGTGGCCGACTACCGGGACAGATTCGAGTACTTGGCTAGTCGTCTGGATCACATCTCCGAATCGGCCCTGGAGGGGAATTTCATGAAGGGGCTCAAACCGGAGATAAGAACAGCTGTCAGAGTACTGAAGCCAAGGAACTTAGGCAAGGCAATGAAGTTGGCACAACTGGTAGAAAATCAGAATAATCTGGAGAAGGGAGCCAGGAGCAGCAACTCAGGAGGCTCTTACAAGACTACGAGCACTCTTTTAGCACAAAAGGGGCCTGCATCAGTCAACAATAATGAGATCACCAGGGAGAAGCCAATAGGAGGGAGTGGGGATAACTTCAAGAAGCTCACTGAGACAGAATTACATGAGGAGAGGACAAAAGGGCTTTGTTTCAAATGTGACGAGAGGTATACGCTGGGGCACAGGTGTAAGGACCGAACTCTTCAAGTTCTTACTGTTTGTGATGAAGAAGGAATGGAGGGTGTCGTCTTTCCACCTTGCGGACAAGGTGGATCTTTGGGAGGGGAGTATTGTTAGACCGGTCCAGGCGGGACCGGTTCACGGGCAAAATCGCAAACAACGGAGAAAGATTCCGCCTGGGCGGAAGTCGCGCGAGACGCAAGCCTTGCGGGACGGTTTCGGGAAGGAAGTTTAGGAGGGAAATTGATTGCAGAGACTGTTTAGGGAATTCCTTTTGAATTGTATGCGTTAAGTAATTGATTTTTCTAGGATTTGGGGTATCTTGAATTTGGCTGAAATTTGAGATCACCTAGATTTAGATTTCTTTGGGCTCTAGCGGCGTCTAGAGATTTGGGAGAGATCGATCCTCCTCTCGAATTGAGGATCAATTGTATCTTTTCTATTATGTTGCTTCTATTAGTAAAATACAAGTCTTTTCTCAACGGTTTTCTCTCCGATTTGCTATTTTTCCACTATTTTGGGGCTGATTTCTGCTGTGGACAGCAATAAAACTGCAGCAGTTTACTGATTTTGGCTAGGAACCCTTGTGAATCCAAGTGTTTCCTATCAGTATGTTTAGGCCTACCTCTATCTTTCTTAACATAAGTCAAAATCTAATATCTCTACTTTCCTAATCAGGTCATCGGAAGGCTGTCGTTTTATGTGACCAAACCATCTAAGGCGACTCTCTCTAATATTATCTTCAAATGTGTTCATACATGGGTAAAATAAAGCTTTGATTAATGTTAAGACATATTTCCATTGCCTGTTGCTGAACCTTGGATCATGAGATGGAAAATACAACTGTGGTTTCATTCACAATTTTAACTTCTGTCAAAATTTGATCGCAAATGTCCTCATGTAGAAAAGGCTGAGGATGACTGTATCGGGTTTTGGATCAGTATCAGCGTACCTAGCTCCAAAATAAAGGATTTTACTGATTTGTTCTGTATATCTTGCAAGTTACTTGATACTTGTCGAAGTCATCATGTTCATTGCACATCCTTATAAGTTTTGCAATCATCTCGAGTCACCAAATTGCGTTGGATTTTATTATCAATTTTAAGAATGAATTTGCAAGAGTTTAGCATATCAACTTGCAAGTTCTGTGTGATTTGCAATGAACTTGATATCATCTACTAATATTTTAATCTAAATTGAAATGATAATTTCCCAATATTCTATTAGAAATATTATATTATTGTTCAAATGAAATTCTTTATTACTCATTTATCTTAATATTATTCAATTTCGAGTTATGTTCATATTCAATATTCTCCACAAATTCGTTTAGCATTTACTCGTTCATTATTTAATGACTTATGGATTTATTTCATTGATTCGAGTATGATTTAGTGCTTTAAGTTATGTTCTCTGTGATCCAAATCAAGTCATATGTTTGGTCTAAGTCCTTTTCATTTTCAGATAAAATTTCGGCATCCTCCCGGCGTCTCCCACGTTTATGGAAAACTACACGAAACCGGACATTCCCACCATGCTAAGAAAAGCGTGTATGATTGGTGTCCATAGCATCGCTGCCATAGTCTTCATTCCACCATGCCAAGAAAGGCATGTATAGGGCCTTTAAAAATACATGTTTGAAAACGGAATTGTTTCCCCGCGTATGAGTACTTATATGTATCTCCACTTCATTATAGGCATCGCACTGGGTTCCTATCCCACCACACTAAAAAAAAGTGTGTATGAGCAATTTTCCGGTGCGCTGCAAACGTCGAAAATGAGGCGGGAGGATGCCGAAATTTTCAAACAGCATTTTTGAAGGCCCCATGCACGACTTTCTTGGCGTGGTGGGAATGAAGATTGGCCTTGGTGTCCACGGACACCTACCATACACGCTTTTCTTAGCGTGGTGGGAATGCTTAATTTCCTATAGTTTCCCCTAAATGGGGGAGACGCCAGGAGAATGCCGAAATTTTATTTGAAAATGACAAAGACTTGGACCAAACAAATAACTTGATTTGAACCACAGTGAACAAAGCTTAAAGCACTAAATTATACTCAAATCAATAAATGGATTCATAAGTCATTAAATAATAAACGAGTAAATGCTAAACGAATTTATGAAGAATATTGAATATGAATCTAATTCGAAGTTGAACAATACTAAGATAAATGAGCAATAAAGAATTTCATTTGAACAATAAACATAATATTTTCAATGGAATATTGGGAAATTGTTATTTCAATGGGATAAAAATATTAGTAAATGATGGTATCAAGTTCATTACAAATCACAAAGAACTTGCAAGTTGATATGCTAAACTTTTTCAAATTCATTCACAAAAATGATAACAAAATCCAATGCAATTTGGCAACTCGAGATGATGGCAAAGATTACAATGATGTGCAATGAACATGACGACTTCGACAAGTATCAAATAACTTGCAAGATATACATAATGGAACATAGCGTCATTCAACATGCTATTTTTTTCTGCTAGGCTTTGTTCCCTCAAAACCTCTATGACTGTTAGCCCTTAAAAATGTAACATAGCATTATTCAACATGCTCCCCAAAATCTAATCATTTTACTTATGAGTAAAATAAATTTCAAAGTTCAGATTCATGCTCTACAGGAAGAACATCAGTCAGCTTCGTCAGACTTACATGATTGCAGATACTCCACGACAGTACCGTTCCCACATGGTGCGGAACCTCTGTTGTCCTCCAAGATCCCAGAGCTTTATGGTCACATTGCCCTTTGTAACTTTGCGCATATTGAAACCCACCTATTTCAGAGACAAAAATCAGTTTTACTAGCTTCAGAAAACACCAAATAGAAAAGTTTTAAAACCCTGAATTTCCTGAGGTAATGGCACATACTGTTGGAATCATGTCTTCACTGTATCCACCTGTCTGGAAACATAAAATAGAACTCAGTTCATGTAAGGTACAGCAAAATACATCAATACCAAAAATCAAACTCAAGTCAACTCACTGAAATAGAATTGACAAGCGAAGTTTTTCCAGCATTCTGAAGTCCAATAAGTGAGAGTTCCATTTCCTGCTTGAAGAACAAGCTGCGGAATGTGCTAATTAGAACTTGAAAAAGATATTTAACCATTAATTGGTAAGGAGCAAGAATCAATTCTGGATATTAAAATTAAAGAGCCAATTCCTTTTCTGCTAAGAAAAAAAGCTGATATTTCCTAACTTATAGAAAAAAGCAGATATAAAGTTCAATATGGATATGCATCAAGAACCACTGGTTCCTTAACCAGTAACAGGACAACTGCAGCCTCAAAGAGCGTTCATCACCAAGGCAAGACCATGTTTTTCCCTACTGTTCATGCTATAGGGAATTGTCTACAACCTGCAGCTTTTGCAACCTCCATGCACCCCCGAATGGAGCCAAGCAAACTTGGATGTGGTCATAAAAAATTAAATCAAAAAACCCCTCATAAGGTAGACATCTTAAGACCGACTACAACATAGCAAAGACAGAAAATAAATAATTTATCCAGTGAAGGATATACAAGACCACATAAAAAACATAATGAAATATTAAATATTTAAAGACTAGCATATCCGAGAGATATTTCAAAGTTATCTAGATAAACATATGTATCTTATTTGAATCTAACGCTTTTAATTTATGTCATCTTCAAAACTAAATAAACTTCACTTTTGCAGATCAATATACAAGATAAATTATTATTTTACTCATTGTGCCCTTCTAAAAAAATAAAAGCTACCTTAACACTTTAATAATTTCTAGTTATTAATCCACATGAATTGAGTAAATGAAGTGGCCATGATCAACAGTGAATGTTGATCAATCATGTTAATCAAAATTCTATCACAAAAGAGCATAATTGACAATCATAAAGTATGAAGCAATCTCCTAATCAACATGCCATTGAACTTGATTTTGTTGTGTGCATGGCTGAGAGGGAACCAGGAAATGAGGTCAGGTCTGATTATAAATCTAGCTTTTAAGTGATGTAAATTTTGGCTAAAAAGTAATCCAAGAGATAGAAAGAGTTCAATGTAAGATAAAAATCTTTCAAAAATAATAACAAAAGGTTCAAGCTTTTTTATATAATCAGAAATTCAAAACCAAATAAAACAGATATAAAATTAACCCTTGCAAGGCACAGAACTCTTTTAATCCTTAAAATTAACCCTTGCACATCGGATTAGGGGACTAACTGATTAAGGGATTTGAATTTAATTAATCCCTTAAAATTGCAATCCATAACCCACTCACTGACATTAACACCAAATACATCTCAGAGGTCAGTGCAAGTAACAATTCAGTCCTAATTCAATCTTCATACGAAAAAAAATCTACCTTCTAGTTCATGAATTGGTTGGCTCCGTCTCCTCGCTTTGCGGAAAAACAAATACATCAAGTGCGTAAAGAACAAAGCTAAAAAAATGAAATCAAAACCTCACCGCTCGCTCTTCACAAGGATCCCCTCATATAACAATAAAAAGGAACAGGAACCTAAACCAATGAGCAAGAGCTCCTTTACTAGCGGCAATCTCAAACCCACAACTCTAACAAGATCAATTGCTCCCTACCAGATCACAGTAACGCATTAGAAAACGTTGGCGGGTGGAGGAGATTACCTTCGAAGCCAATTTAGAAACGAGTCCCAAATACCCATCTTGGCGGCCGAGACGATGAGAAATATTTTGGAAACCCTAGCTGAAAGCAAGCTATCCAATGGGGCTAGAAATGAGTGAGAGAAAGAATGGAAGCCGACAGAAACTCGAGAACCGGAGAAGTAACGAGACCCCAATGTACAGTATTGAAGTTCATTGTGACGGCCACTTCCAGAAAAGCGCAATTATTCAGCACAGAAATTGTATTAAAATTTTTAAAGATGTCAAAAAAAAAAAATTGTCCCAAACAAAATCTAAACATCTCTTTGAGCTGTAATTTTGTAATTTTTATTATAAAAATTTTAAAATATATATTTAGAAAATAGAAATTAAGTCAGTGTAAAGTAGGAGAAATTATTCTTTGTAGATACGGTTTGGAGGCAAATTAGAATGCGTCATATCTCATGTTTGTTGTGTACCGCGGTTATGTATTGATTGACATGGTGTATTCTGATTCGCCTACAAACTGTCTGATGTCCGCACATAATAATTTCTCGTAAAGTATAATATGGGTGCAATCGAGTCAAGCTGACTCGCGAGATGACTTGAACTTGACTCGGTAACAAGCTCGATAACTTATCGAGCTCGAATAGCCCTCGATGATTTGGTGGAGGCAGGAAAATGAATTGTGCAAATATTGCCAACAGGAAAATGAAATGGCAAATGTTAACGCTTGAGCTAGCGATCGGATGCTGAGTCGCAAACAACTGATGATGGCGACTGATGCTAGCGAAGATGACGCGAACGATGGCGAAAATATGACGTTGGCGCGATCACGAATGACACTGGCAGCAATGATGCGAATGATGGCGACGACAATGTGGATTCCAGCATGATGGACATTATATGAGCAGCTCGAACTATCACTCAATGAGCTTTTTTCCACTCTCAAGCTCGGCTCGAATACCCCTGACTTGAGCTCGACTCAACCCGTTCGCACCCATAAAATAGAGTGAATACATTGGTTTTAAAATTGTTAGTGTTTGATTGGATGAAAAATAAATACAAAATAAAGTTAAGTAAATCAATTGTATTCCATTCTAATTTGTTTTTCAGGTAAATAGTTCTTGTCTAGTTTTAAGCGAAACTTGTTTACACCACTTTAAAGCTTTCTCAACCGCCGCTGACGGCTACCGTCACCTCGTTATCAGCCGCCACCATCGCCTTCCAGTTGTCGGCCACCACTTTCGCTGCCCACCGCCGCGCCGCCCAGCAGTCCAATGCCACCGTCGCCCATCATGTCACAGTCGTTGTCGCCTCCCACCTTCACCGTCACCCTTCAACGCCGGCCATTGTCGATCACCCCGAACACAACATTTTTACACTTTAAACCAAACAAAAAAAATAGTCATGCATTCATTTTACACTCATCCAAATAACTCTAAAGTATTATTTTTACACCACATTCGTTTTACACTGTATTCATTTTTCTAGACAGCCAAATAGCCCCTAAATGAAATTAAGCTATCCCAATTAGAACCTAAGAATTCATTTTAAATGATTGTTCATAAAACAGCTTGTGAAGTTGTAAGCTATGTTAGAAAATGCTGTGATATTGTTGTAAATAAATAATATATTTTCTTTGGGAAATAATAATTATTTTTGAGCTACATCTGTATGGGATCAAATTATATTAAATTATTATAACTCTCATATGTATTGAGCAAAATAAAAATTATTTATATATACAAATTTTTAACAAAATGAATACAGTAATAGACTGTTATTTCTACTTATTTTTGCTTGAATGTTTTTAGCAAATATTTTATAAAATTTCAATGTTGAAGCGCTATAATTTTTTTATTAAAATATACCATTTATATTTTAAAACCTCTTTCAACTAGCACAACATATGAACAATACATCTAGAAAAGTTTTGAGTTTAAAGTGATTTCTAATTCATCTCATTCATTAATACATATGTGATTTTACTCTTGTAATTGTATCATCTCCTCAACACATTCGCTATTTCGGAGCCTCATAATTTGGTAACTCTTATTTGTGATCTAATAATGACCAGCCAATTTGATACTTATACGTTAATGAAGGTATATATGATTAATCTGTATCTAAAACATAGAATTTTGGATAATCTCGAGAAGGATAACGACGTATGTAATTATGTAATGCCATCATGGCTAGCACTATTTCTACTTTTTTCTTGAATGAATATGTTGGCATATCATATAGTTTAATCCACTTATTCTTCCAAACACCAAATGATCTCTTAATCATACCTCGTAATGAAGAGTGACGCTTGTTAAATAATTATTGTTTCTCTCGTACCAATTGACTCTCCCTTTGAAAATAAAAATATATAATTGTCTGTATATTAAACTGACTTCAGAACCACCCATTGTATTGGACACCCAACATCCACAAGATAATATTTTACGTATTTCAAAGTATACACCATCTAAACAAATAATTTACTATTATTAACCTTCTTATTATAAACAACTAGCGAGGAGGTGGCATAAGAAAGTTATTTTATCTATAACGAGTATCAAATTTGAATATGTTGATGTCATGTGCACTTCATTCCCACTTTAACATAGTAAAAGAAAAACATATATTGAAGTCACACACTGCCATAACATTCTTTCTTGGTGAACCACATCATCCGATGTATGCCGTCTTCTAGCTATTTGAAACTCAAGCATTCACATGTGTTTCATCAATCACTCCATTATATTACTAAATGAGATATATTTAATAGCAGGGAATGTCCAGAGAATATTAAAGTTCTATTGGTAGTTTTTATTTTATTTTATTTGAAGAAGCTAAAAGATGGTGGGTTTGATAACAAAGAAAAAAGTTCCAAGACAAGTTTAACTCCTGTTGAGTCTAGTAATTAGGATGTTAAGCCTAACTAAATGTCCCAATGCTAACCAAGAGGGGGATGAATTGGTAATTTAAAAATTATGCTTCTACTCTTGAATTTTTAGAAAACCTTTTTAATTATTAATGCAAGTTAAATTTAAAGTTTAAAAAATAAACTTTTCAACCAGAGTAAACAACTTGCAATGAAATTAAATGCGGAAGAAAAATAAGAAAGAACACACCAGATTTATAGTGGTTCGGTCAAACCTTGACCTACGTCCACTCCCCGGAGGCACCCTCCGAGTATTGCACTAATACCATAAAGTGACTCTCCTTTTGCCCCCACAGCAAGGCGGAGAAGCCTGTACAAAATCACTTTCACCTTCCCCGGTGCGGCGGAGTAGCCGGGTTCTTTGAAACCAAAGAGATCTTCTTCTCGCCAAAACTTCCCTCAAGATGACCCTTGAATCCGATGGTACTGAAGTGCAAGTTTGCTGGAGCAACCGTGTGAATATCCCCTTCACACTCCCTTGAAATCCCTTCCAAGGATCTTCTCCCTCTCAAACTCCACCCTTTCCTCTCTCCCTTTCAAGTTCTCTCTTCTAGTTTTTCCCAAAGAACGAAGACACAATGGTTGTCAAAGATACACTTTGTCATCCTTTTACACTCTCCAAGTGTCGGCAGAGAACCGGACCGATGTTGTTGAACTTCACTTGAGAGCCTTCAAAGGAGATGGGAAGAAACAAAGAGATCTTCTTCTTCAAGTAACCTTGTGAATCCCTCACAAACCCCTCACTTGATCTCTCACTCTTCACTCTTACAATCTCTCTCAAACTCTCACTCTCAATGATCCCTCTCAAGAGAAAACAACTCCAAAGGCACTTGTAATAATTTATAGGACTCCTATATAGAAAGGACATGAAAAACCGCTCAAAAAACTGCTAAAAATATGTTTTTCTGTGCACCGGATCGTCCCGTACGAACCATTTGTTCATCTGTACGAACCAATTTCGTCCTGGACGAAATTGGTTCGTCCCGGGACGAAAAATTTCGTCCGGTACGAATGGTTATATCAAAAGTTGGTTCCGAAAACTGCAGAACATTGCCAGAAACTGCCATAGTGGGTTCCCATCGTCCTGGACGAACTGGACTTCGTCTGGACGAAATTTTTACAGTGAGAAACTCGTCCTGGGATGAAAAATGATTTCGTTTGGACGATCAGTCCTTAGAAAAAATTTTCCAGTTCAGTTCATGTCCGTTCCATTGCTCTTACAAGGAGATAACTGATCTGATCGTCCCGTACGAACAATGTTCGTCCGGTACGATCAGTACAAAACTTTTTCAAGATCTCCTTTAAGTGTGTGTATATTTATTCACTCAATTACAATCACTCCCTCTCAAATTTAATTCAAATAAAAAGTACAAGCTTGTTGACCTCATTTTTGTATGAGGTCACTTGGGCCAATCCTGACCCCAGATCAATTCAATCTCCAGATCAATCCAGACTCTAGGAGCCTTCTAGACTTTAGACCCTAGGATCTACTCTAGACCCTAGGACTCTTCTAGACTCCAGACCTTAGGATCAATTTAGATCTCAAGTCAATCCAGACCTTAATTCAATTCAAATTTCAATCAAATCCAGATCAAATTCAAAAATATATAGACTCAAAGCCTAAAGCCAAAAGGTATTGTCTTAAAGCCTTTTTCAGCAAATTTTCAAACGCTTCAAAACCCAGTTAAATGACCTCCGATTCAGAGTCTGTCAGTTGCATACTGATGGGACATGTCTCTGGAGGAACCCTCC
The DNA here is from genome assembly GCA_016618105.1 of Dendrobium huoshanense. NCBI lineage: Eukaryota > Viridiplantae > Streptophyta > Magnoliopsida > Asparagales > Orchidaceae > Dendrobium > Dendrobium huoshanense. Next base: position 252,983 of record CM028342.1, on the reverse strand, counting down.
AAATTTGAGCCCATTCTGAGGTCTCTAACCTCATAAACTTAATCAAAATCCATAGGCTGTAAAACCTTCAAATATTTACAGCCTATGCCACTAGACCTGTCACTTTGAAGATTCTGACCTTAGAGCCTTCACCAAAGCCTCTAGTCACTTCCAGACCTTTAATCTTGATATGTTAAGCATTAAACTAAAATTTTTCTAGACCCATTTTAACCCCCAGTTGACCAGGGGTCAAAATGACCAAAATACCCCTTAAGGACTCAAACATTGATTTCAAATCAAACGACCTCCGAATTGCTTGGAACCACTTCCAGCAAGTTTCAAATATCAAACTAAACATGTTCGACCCAAACCCAGACCCTGGGTCAACCTGGTTGACCAAGTCAACCTAGGTTGACCAAACAGGCCCTTAGGGGTCAAAAAAGGGTATTTTGATCGAATTAACCTCCCCAGACTTTGGGACCACCTACAATGGTCTCCAAATACCTTTTCAAACCTGTTCAGCCCAGACCCACCCTTTGGGTCAACTTGGTTGACTCAGTCAACCTAGGTTGACCAAATCAACTCAAGATTCAAATTCCAATCAAAATCCAATTCAATTAAGCTTTTCAAATGTTAGAGACCCTTCAATCTCATGCTTTGGACCTCTCTAAGTCTAGCATGAGTCAAATCATAGTCTAGTTGACCAAGTCAACTCATATACTTGGTTAAATATCCAAAGTTTTAATCAAACCACCATGCATTCTCATTTGAACCCTCAAGATTTCACTCAAACAACTCTTAAAACCCTACTCCATGCCACCTAGCTGCCACCTTAGCTAGACTTGATCTGTTGACTGGTCAAACCAGTCAACAAATTGTCAAAGAGTCATTAAATGAGTTAAATCCTTAATGACATGGCATATATTTGAAGCCCTTTTAATCCCAGCTGTTCAAACAATTTCTAGAATATTCTAAAGGCTATTCTTAGCCCTTGGATTGAGATCCAACGGCTCTCAATCCCTCCATGTGCTCAAGTGGGGACCAAGAGAGGCTTTCCACCTCACTGTCCTTCTCCCAGCCTTTCCAACTGCTCCAGGCCACGTGGAAGCATCCTAGCATGCCATCTAGTCGATCAGGACCGTCCATTCAAGCTGGAGAGGTTTGAATAGGGAAAACCCTAGGAAATGAGCCGTCATTCTCCATCTAGCTTTCTCTCACCACTCAATCCCTCTCCAGACCAGAGCTAATTTCGTTTTAGCTCTTGGGGGTTACCTCTCCATCCCCCACATCAAAAACCGGCGATTGACGGCGGCCGGCGGTGAGATTCCGGCCAAACCGAGCTTAAAGACCGTCCCAGGTTGATAGCTCGAGATCCAAACCTCTTCAGCTCTTGGAGTCTTCTGGAGAAATGATCTAGGATGATCAACAAGTTCAACAAGCCCTCAAACGTCAAAAACCATCCATTGAATCAAGGTAAAACCTAAACCCTAGTTTAAGACACTTAGATTAAATTAACTTTTTATAAAGTAATTTTTGAGCTGTTAAAAAAGTACCCCATTGATTCTCTTCATAAGCTGATTCTACATTTAAATTTCAAGTTAAATGGTCAAGTATTTTGAGAGAACGAGTCGTTTTATTCGATCGGGACTTTGGGCTCGGGACGTGTATGATCTGCACGTTTTCTAGGCCGTTGATCACACGATCAACGGCCCAGATCAAGCTATCCCGCCGCTTTTTCTAACCAGGCTTTCGACCTAACGGGATAGTTCTCTGGCGGCGACATCATGACCCTTAATCCAGAACCGCGGGTTCAAACTCGACCGTTCGATCCCGTTTGATTGAGGTCAAGCCCGTAATTGGATCCTGGCCGCTAGATCAAACCACGCGCGATCTAACGGCTCAGCTCGATGCCGAGCTGGATAAGTGGAGGGCCCCGCTTGACCGCCGCCTTCCACGTGGCGTAATCACGCGCCGCCGCGTGTAAATTCAGGATTAAGGCTTTATTTTAATTATATTTAATTGCAGAACCTTCACAAAATAATAATAAATAAAATAAAAATCCAAAAACCCGTATAATATATCAAATTGCTCAAATTTTCCAGACCTTTAACTTAAAAATAAAATCACTTTAAAATATGTTATATATTTTGAGTAATTTCAAGTATTAATTATATGTTTATTTTAATTATTATTTAATTAAAATAAATCCAAACATTTGCAAAATTTAAGGAAACTTATTTCAAAGTATTTTGAACTTCCAGAGAAATTTTCTAAAATTTTTGAGCTTTATTTTAATATTATTTCAAAATTTAAACCTATGTTTAAAAAATATATATATAATTTTTAGAAATTTTATTTTGAAATCATATGAATATTTCCATTAGTTTAAATCTTTTAAATTTGACTTGAAATCTTAACTGGAGATTGAATTTGACTGAATTGATTTAATGGGGATTAGCTAATGGGTAATTAACCATTATTTGAGCTTTATTTTCAAATATTCAAATTATACTTTGATTTTGTTTAGGATTCACACACTCACTTAGTTTCAGGGTTCTCCTAGCTCTAGGATTTGATTGTGAACATTATATGTGCATCTATGTATGTGTCAAGGGTTAGAATAACATTGATTGCAAACCTACAACCTAGTGACATCATTAAGGACAATAATTAAGGACTTGTTTAGAGAACATAGATTAATTCTAAGAATTAGGATGCACATCCTTTTGAATCAAAACTTTGAAAACTTGAACTTAGTGACATATACAACCACTAGGAAAAGTTTCATTGACTTTTGAAATCATTAAGATCCTTAATTAGCCTAATTGAGTTTAAACCCTAAATTAAGCCTTAAAACTTCCAGAAATTTTAATAAATCAAATTTAAACCCGAAAATTATGTATGACCCTTCAAACTGATCAGATTTGAATTCTTAATTCATGAAAATTAAAATCTAATTAAATTGACAGCAAATTAAACCTTAAGTTAATTTTAAGAGAAATCCAATATTTAATTCAATAATTAATTAATAATTATTAAAAATTCCAAAAACTCCCAGACACTTGGAAATCTCTCCTTAGGTCATTCCTAACCTCTGGAGCTGATTTCAAAGGTTGGGACCTCATTTGGAGTAAAATCACAAAAAGGGGTCTTTAATTAAGCAAATTTCAAAAAATTCATTAAATACCTTAAACTTCAAATATTCATAACTAATTCCAGAAAAATCAAAATTGAACAAACTCACTTGCATTCAACTCCTATTAATACCTAATATTTACTAAAAAATATTAAATTCCAGAAAACTGTAATATTTCAAAAAGTCAACAAACCGGTCAAATCTAGTTCAAAACTTCAAACCTTTGTAACTAAATCTAGAAAAATCCAATTTCAACGTACTTACCTTCTAACTGAACGTAGTGAGGTCTAGTATTTTAATAAAATGTTAAATTCCAAAAAACACTTTTAATCAAAAGTCAATTTTTGACCCTTTAATTAAGTCATTAAAATATTCATAAAAATCAATAAAACTCAAAATCACCTCTAAAACTCCAGAAATTTCTAATTAACTCTTAAAATCAGTAATCAACCAACCTTAATTAAAATTCATTAATTTTCAAACCTTAATCAAATCAAATCACTTAATTATACCGGGTACCACTGGGTAACCCAGGCCTACGAGGCTTTTTACTCAGCCCTAAGGAAGGTGAAATAAACTTTACGGCCTTGGTGTGAAACAAAGGTGGTTTCCAACAAATAATTAAGAATCAATTTTTTAAAAGTTATTTAAAGCCATTAAAACTTAAACTTTAATTAAATCCCTTAAGCCTATCAACCATTGAACCTTAATCAACTTCAATCTAATGATACTATTAGGATATATCCAAACCACACGACCTACCTCACACACTATAGATGGTTTTCTAGGACAACCAACTCTAGTTTTAGGCTAGGCCGGTGTTTACATTTCTGTTGTATGCCGGGTTTTTCAAGTTTTCACTGCATGCTGTTTGCTAGTTTAGAATTGATTGATTGTTTATTTATTTACTGCAATCTGTTGAGCACTTTAAATTTCAAATATATTTATTGCTTGAGATTCATATATCAACTGCTTGAGATCAAATATTAACTGCTTGGGAC
>CM028342.1:216201-248367 GCA_016618105.1 Dendrobium huoshanense | reverse complement strand
CCCTTTGGGAGGAGTGATTCCAATCAGTTGGAGCTAATTTGGAGCAAAACAATAAAAAGGGCCATTTATTAGGAAATTTAGAAAATTCCCTTAATTACCCCGATCTTTAGAAATCCATAACTAATTGTAGAAAATTCCAAATTAGGTAAACTCACTTGCATTAGACTCCATTTAGGGCCTAGTATTTATTAAAAATCTTAGATTTCCAGAAATTGGCCTAGGTTAGAAAGTCAACTTTTTGGTCAACCGTAGTTCATTTAGGGCTCGAAACTTAGGAAATTCATAACTTTGCCCAGAGAACTCCGATTTCAGCCTACTACCTGTCTAACTACTCGTATTAAGGTCTAGTATTTTCTTAAGGTGATAGAAGGCCCAGACTTAGATTATTTCCCATAGTGACTTTTTGGACCCTTAGTCTAGCTCTTAGGGGGACCCGAAACTTTCTAAAATTAGCTAATACAATTTAAACTTCAAATATGAATACCCTAAGCTCTTAAAACTAATCAACAAATTAAAAATGATTAAAATGGACCCTAATCCACTAATATTTGAATTTCAAATAAAATATCCTTTTAAGAGTTCCAACATACCTGAATTCTAGATAATTTTAACTAATTATCCCACTTAGGATTTATCCAAACCACACTAGCCTTACACACATATAGAATTGTTTGCTAGGGCACCACTTCTAGATCTAGGTTAGGCCGCTGAGCTTTACTTTTCTGCTGTGTGCCGGAGCTTTCGTGGTTTTCACTGCATGCTGTTTGAAAAATGATTGGTGTGTTTGCTTACTTTTTCTGCACTCTGGATGTGAGCGTTAGACTTACCCATAGGTTAGAAACGCTATATATATACTGTTCTTCCATGTAGGTGGTCATGCTCATGCTGATAAAAGGGGGGAGCAATGTCATGATTTCTAATAATGTGTTTTATGCAGGTGCTTGCTCAGCTCCCCCTAAATAAATGAGGGCTAAATTAATAATTATAACTGCACAGATGGAGCTGCTTAGCCCTCAAAATTAAGAACATGGCTTGGCATATGGTCAATGGTGTTAGCATTTTTTTTATATATATATGAACTGCTTGTGATTTTTATTAGGATAATCATGCAGGTCCTTTTAGAATTTTCTGCTTTTCAATTAATGTAATATTTGTAATAATTGTTAAGAGTTGTGAAAACAACTATGAGTCGGGATATTCTTATCCAACTCGGATTCCAAAAGAAGAAGGCATTCCTAAGGGGAGAGTCTTCTTCTATTTGGAAGATCGAGTTGGATGACTTTAGATATCTAAAGAGAAAAGGCAATACCCCCATATTGGGAGAATTGTCTCTTCGTTTGGATATTCAAGCCACGACGGATCCAAGGAGTCCAAGGAGGAGATTTCCAAGGAGTCCAAGGAGGAGAGATCCAAGAAGCCCAAGGAGAAGATACCCAGAATACTAAAGATTTGAAGACCCAATATCCCACTCAAAGTTGTTGGCGTCTGTCATAGGCTTAGAAATCCGGGTTGTTGGCAGTGGTGCCCGGCCACTTTACTTTTCTGCATACCCTGGGTTGAAATTAAAGGGCAGTTGGCCTATGGACATTTATTTGATTAGTTTGTGGATTTATATTGATGTGCTTACCTGATTGCGCTTAGAAATATCTTCTTTTTCTAGGTTTCTTTCTTGCATGCCGTTTTTGTTTTCGCCTGGATCGTATTAGACTCATTAATGACTATAAAATTCTTCAGCTCGTAATTAATCTCTAAAAATTTAAGTTTTAAATAACATAGAAACTTAACGAACCTAGGGAATTGCCGGAATCGTCCGGGGTCGCATGCATATTATTGCATTTCTTCTTTTCCTTGTTATAAGACATCTCCCTGCCTGCGGGTAGAGTCCGGATAATCTGGCCTATGAGGATGAAGTGCCGGACCTAGGGAGACTCAGTCTTTTCTAAAAATTTATTTTCTATAAGCCTATTTTTAAACTTCTATAGCATTCATGAGCTGATATTTTAACTAGCATGCATTGCATTAGAAATCAATTTAATTAAAATTTAATTGCATTAGTTAGGGGCATTCACCCAACATAAGTCCAGGACCACTTAGAAAATTCTCTAGATGTTGGTCCTCTTTCCAATAAACTGTACCTCCCACCCATCTTTCATAATTGACCTGATAGCATGGTTTTGAAGCGATTAGGTGGTTAGCTGTCTCCCCCAATCCAGGCCGGGATAAGTCCAGACCTTTGCATCACAATAGCTAGGACACTGGTTGTCACGACCCGACCTGACTCGAGACGGATCTCGTTCGCACCGGGCCGCGACAGAAAAATATCTAACCAGGATCTGACTTTGGAATTTGCTTCAGAACTGATTCTTCCAAACATTTTAAATAAAACAGACAAACACAGAGCTACTAAAAACATCTAATGCAGCAGAACAAAACATCTATCTTTTCTTTTCCTCAAAACAATCATCTACAAATACAGTACATGGCTTTTAGACAGAAAGAAAGACAGAACAGAAAAGCCATGACTGTACAAAAATCAAAAGGTACAAAACAATACCTATACTGATCAGACTCTGAAATCTATTCCTGGACTTCCTTCCTTTTCCAAGAACCTGAAAACCACCAGAAAGCAAGGGTGAGCTCAACAGCTCAGCAAAGCAATAAACCTCCAATCAAAATTCTCAGAATCTCAAAACCAACACATCAGATAAATCCGTACAGAAATCAGAATAGAATCGGACAGATATCAAAGCAGACAGATCATATCAAATCAGAAACAGAACAGATCAGACAGATCAAATCAGAAACGGAATCGTACAGAAATCGGAAGTTCGGATCATATCGGAACAGAACAAAATCGTATCAGAATCATATCAGAATCAGATATCAGATATTATTTAATTCATAGCTAAATTCCCTGACACTGACTGAATCTCATAGGATCCAGGCCCCTTATGCCTCCCTTTGTGCTCACGGCACCAGAATAGATGTGCATATAGCACCAGAATACATATATAGTGCATATAGCACCTAAACAGATTTCCTCGGATCCGGAACAGAACAGATATCAGATTTCATATTGAGCTCATTTCAAATTTCCCAGACACTAACTGAATCTCATAGGATCCAGGCCCCTTATAACTCCCTTTTTATAGCATATACAGATAGCATATCAAATCAGAAGAATTCCAGACAAATCAGAAATTACCCAAAAATCGGGCAGCACAACGGCAGTATACAGAATTTACACAATTTTCCTGAAAATAACAATTTACTGTATTTGCACAGAATATAGATATCAACATTTCAAAACATTTATTCTACTGCACAGAATTTCCAAGTTCACAGAAAAATCCAGTCGACTAAAAATACAGTCGAATCAAAAATACCCGAACAAAAATCTTCAAAATATAATCAAAATTGTGCACACCCGGGCACGGTAACAATATACAGAAAGTTACACGGTAAAAACTGAACCAATAAAAAGATACGGACGAAAATCGCTAACGGAAACAAAATCCGGACAGAAAATACCGCCAAACACGACGGTTCTGAAAATTGAGAAAGGTGGAATGTGCCTTACCTTGCGTACAGCAATTTCCTGAACAGTCTCGTCGGACGAAAACGGCTCCGCGTCGTCCGAAAATCAACTTTTCCAAGATTCACCTCGACTTTCTCTCTCCTCAAAGATATTTTATAAAAAATCTGATTTTTTCTCTCTTCAAATGACAGAATTTCCTTAAGTAAACTGTTGGCTCAAGAAAAATTGCACGAGTGCACGAATCCTGCTTTGCAACCTTAGGATTCTATTTCCCTTAAGTCAGATTGAAATTAACCAGATTTCCCCTGAGGGTAGTGTCAGGGTTTATAGATCTGGGGTTCTTACTTCCTATGAGCGCAAGCACTCATAGTTAATTACCCCTCTTACTATGTAAGAGAGAACTCTCGATTAAGGATGAATAAGTTTTAGATATTTTTAGTCTCAATTGTGGGGAAGATGAAGGTAAACCTGATCAAGATCCCATGGCTCCGTCGTCCCGGGTATACCGTAGATTTCAATCTATCAACACTAACAATCATTGATCGTAGTGTCCAGGGAATCTGATTAGCAGCCATGGGTTGCCTCCTCTCAGGGATCCCGAATAGACTGAAGTGGTTAAATGTGAATTTTAGTTTGATTTAATTTGGGTTAGGGCTTATTACTTCCTTAGAAGTTGCCTACTAATTTGTTTAGTTTGAGGCTTACGACTCCAATTAGGAGTTGCCCGTTAATCTTATTTAGTTTGGGGCTTACGGCTCCAATTAGGAGTTGTCCGGCTAGTTTGTTTAGTTTGGGGCTTACGGCTCCAATTAGGAGTTGCCCAGAGAATTTTGGTTGTATAGGTCTTATGGCTTCCTTAGAAGTTGCCTAACGGTGGGTCTTACGACCTAGCCCTGTAAGCTAAGCGGCCCGAGTTGTGGGTCTTACAACCTAGTCCTTTTAGACTAGGATGCCTGAGAATTTTAATTGTTTGGGTAGGACTTATGGCTTCCCTTAGGAAGTAGCCTAAAAAGCGGGTCTTACAATTTAATCGTTTAGACTAAGATGCCCATATGTTTAAATTTGCTTGTTTGAGGTTTAGGATCATTGTTATTTATTTTTATAATTTTCTTAAAATGTGGGGGCTTATGACTTCATAAGAAGTTGCCCGAAAGCGGGTCTTACAACCTAATCCTATAGATTAGGATGCCCAGGTGAGGGGTCTAGATTTGTATTATCACCTAAACGCTTATCTCAGATGTCGGACTTACGACTTCTATTAGAAGTTGCCGGGGTTTTAATTGGGTTTAGGGGTTAGGTCAATTTTCACCTAAAACTTCCCCCTAAGGTCGGGCTTACGACTTTCATATGAAAGTTGCCGGGTAGTGGGTCTTACAACCAAGCTCTTATAAACAAGGCTGCCCATAGGTTTTGAATTAGATTTGAGATAGGTCTTATTATTTGCCTTAGGAAATTGCCTAAAAAGTGGGTCTTACAGCTTAAACTCTTAGACTAAGATGCCCGTATGATTTAAATTTAGGTTGGGATTTACAACTTTCGTAGAAAGTAACCCAAGTGTTGGGACTTATAGCTTTCGTAGAAAGTTGCCCGTTAGTGGGTCTTACAACCTGATTCTTATAAATCAGACTGCCCATTATTTGTGGATTTGATTTGTTTGTTTGTTGAGTTTGACACTAATGTCTTGTTTTGAGAGTTTTTACACTTGTGTTAGTGTTTTATTTGTTTGTTCTGTGCTTGCAGCTTTTTTTCTTACTACAACAGTTCAGTACTTTTCCTATTTTCTTAACATTTCCTGCTTTTCAGTTCTTTGTTTTACTTGCAGTAGTTGGATTTACCATTTTCCCGCATTGATTTAATTTATTTATGCTGCATTAATTTTTTTTTGATTGCTTGTTTGCAGGCAAGTGGTGCTTGCAGCAGTTCAGGGGATAGTTCACAAGTAATTGTAGGAGCTCGTATAGCGGAGCTTTGAAGAGCTTGCAAGAAGTTCAATTTTGAGTGGGTAGAGTTGTTTGGAGAGGTTGAGCGAGTTTGTATAAGATTTGGGGAGTTTAAAATTTTTGGAGAGCATCTTGTACAAGATTTTAGAGAGCAACATATGTTGATTAGTGGATCTCTCCCCCTCCTCCTTTCTCCATTTTATTCAAAGCATTTTTTTATTTATTTATTACTTGCTCTAATTAGTCAATTAAAATGCTCCTGAATTTAAATTGCTCTCAAATAATTTTTATATTTTAAATAACTTTTGTATTTTATACAATTAATCAATCAATTAATTTTAATTAATTTTGATTAATTAATATTAACCAATTAATAAAATTTTTATTAATAAATTGATTAATTAACATTCAAAATTTGATTGCTCTCCAATTTTTAAAAAAAATTTTAGAGATCCGTGTTTTTTTTTTTTTTCAAAATTCACTAAGTCCCAAATTTTCAAGAAAATTTTGGCAGCCTCCCGGCGTCACCTCCCCACCGAGGGAGAAATCGGGACGGCATTTGCCGATATGTTCTTCCCGGTCGGACCTAAGGTCGACGACACGAGGCCTTGAATTTAAAACCATCTCGGTCGGATCTAAGATCGACGACACGAGGGGAGAAGATGGAGAAGATGGATCGGGAGAAACCCGATCGGGCTAGGGTCGGAAGGGGCGGAACCACGCACGGGGAAGGCTTGGGTCGGAGGCGGTGGCGGGCTTGGCAGTCGGCGACGACGGCAGCGGCGGCCGGAGGTAGGCGGGGTCGGAGTGTGCGCTCTCTGCACGTAAAGCAACAGAGCCGAACAGTAACGACGGAAGGAGAAGATGAACGGCGAACCCTAGACGCTTGTGCGAAGCAACGAAGTCGAACAGCGACGAGGGAATCGAATGAGCGAGCGTAAGTTTTTTTTTTTTTTTTCGTGATTCCTTCTTTTTTAACGCTTCGCATTGTCGGTGTCTCCGAGAGGTGCGTCGTTTTGGCGAGATGGGGCCGGCTTGGAGAGGAATGTCGGTTTCTCTGAATTTTTTTTTCTTTTTATTATTTTTTTTTTTTTTTTTTTTTTTACAGTCAACAAATTTCCTCCCAACGAATCCATTGTGTGAGTTTCACGCGATGAATTCGTTGCAAACTTTGATCGTGTGATTTCAATCATTTAGATATGTTGGTGAAAAATAGCCCGACCCTTAGGTTTGTGAGTCCATGGGATTTGAAAGGTTCTTCCCTTAGGCTTGTTGAATTTTGTGGATTTAGCTCGACCCTTAGGTTTATGAGCATAGAAAATTTCAAAGTTCTGCCCTTAGGCTTATTGAACTTTTTGGATTTAGCCCGACCCTTAGGTTTATGAGCTTAGAAGATTTGCAAAGTTCGGCCCTTAGGCTTGTTGAACTTTGTGGATTTTAGCTCGACCCTTAGGTTTATGAGCTTATAAGATTTGCAAAGTTCGGCCCTTAGGCTTGTTGAACTTTGTGGATTTTAGCTGACCCTTAGGTTTATGAGCTTATAAGATTGCAAAGTTCGGCCCTTAGGCTTATTGAACTATGGAGATTTAGCTCAACCCTTAGGTTTACGAGCGTAAGAGATTTCAAAGGTTCGGCCCTTAGGCTTATTGAACCTCATGAGTTTTAGCTCAACCCTTAGGTTTATGAGCATAGAAGATTTCAAAGTTCGGCCCTTAAGCTTATTGAACTTTGTGGATTTAGCTCGACCCTTAGGTTTATTGAGCATAGGAGATTTCAAAGTTCGGCCCTTAGGCTTATTAAACTTTGTGGATTTAGCTCGACCCTTAGGTTTATGAGCTTAAAAAAATTTCAAAGTTCGGCCCTTAGGCTTATTGAACTTTGTGGATTTAGCTCGACACTAAGGTTTATTGAGCTTAGAAGATTTCAGAGGTCTGACCTTTAGGCTTATTGAACCTCGTGGGTTTAGCTCGACCCTTAGGTTTATGAGCATATAAAATTTGCAAAGTTCGGCCCTTAGGTTTGTTGAACTTTACGGATTTAGCTCGACCCTTAGGTTTATGAGCATATAAGATTTTCATAACTTCTTTATTTTTATTTGGTAAAGGGGATAAAATTACCTCTTGACTTTTTAGGAGGGGATTGAATTTATCTTATGCATTACAAGAGGTAATATAAAAATTGCCTCCTGTCTTTCAGGAGGAGAGTGAATTTTATTTCTCTCATTATAGGAGAATATAAAAATTGCCTCCTGTCTTTCAGGAGGAGAGTGGATTTTATTTCTCTCATTATAGGAGAATATAAAAATTATCTCCTGTCTTTCAGGAGGGGAGTGAATATTATTTTGCTCCTTATAGATGAGATATAAAAAATTGCCTCCTGTCTTTCAGGAGGGAATTTGGAAGACTTCTGCTTAGTATGCATATTTTTATACATAACATTCTTTTATGTATGGTATTTCTTTAGATATTGACCATTAATTGGTGGCATAGGTCTTTGACCATTTAGGTCTATAAGTTGATAGGCACCTCCTTCATACACTATTTCAATGATGAAGGGTCCTTCCCATATTGGATCAAATTTACCGCCGAGGCGACGATGAGGGATTATAGGTCTTCGACGAACTAGAACAAGTTCACCTTTTTTGAAGCTTCTAGGACGAACCATTCTATCATGGGCCCTAGTCATTCTTGTTTTATAGGATTCTAAACTTTGCTGAGCCTGGAGTCGAACTTCGTCAAGGGCTTCAAGTTCTTCAAGTCGTAGAAGATCATTTTCTTCTTTAGTTAATTCGTATTGAACAGCAATACGAAGAGATGGCAGCTCGACCTCGAGGGGTAATATTGCCTCGGTTCCAAAAACTAGTGAGTATGGGGTGGCCTGCGTTGCAGTTTTATAAGTGGTACGATATGCCCAGAGAGCTTCTGTCAATTTATCGTGCCACTCTCTCTTATTTTTAGAGAGAATTTTCTTGAGCAGTTTAACCAAAGTCTTGTTAAATGCTTCGGCCAAACCATTAGCTCTTGGGTTGTATATCGATGAATAACGCCAGTCTATCTTATGACGTTCTATAAATCGATAAATTTTGATACTTTTAAAGGCGGTACCATTGTCTGATATAATTCGACGTGGCACTCCAAATCGATAGACAATGTTATCTCGAAAGAATTTCATTACATTGTCCGCTTTAACTTCTCGTAAGGGAATTGCTTCAGCCCATTTTGAGAAATAGTCAGTAGCTGCTAAGATGAACCGATGTCCTAAAGAAGATGGTGGTTCTATAGGACCTATTATATCAGTACCCCAGCTTTCAAATGGCCATGATGCTACTGTAGGGTGTAGTGGATTCGGAGGTCGATGCATGATATCTCCATGCACTTGACATTGATGGCACTTTTTAGCATGGTCGATGCAATCTTGAACCATACTTGGCCAATAGTATCCCATACGTTTGATTTTGATTTTCATTTTGGGTCCAGATTGGTGTGCACCACACAATCCTTCATGAACTTCACTTATAACTTTTTGGGATTCATCGGGACCTAAACATCGTAGCCACATTTGATCAAATGATCTACGATATAATGTATCATTCACAAAAGCATATCTTAGTGCTCTTCGTGATATTTGAGAAGCTGTGGATTTATTTTCGGGCAATCTTCCGTCTTTGAAATATTTGATGAATGGATCTCTCCAATCATTTTAATCAGATATAGCCAAGCTCTCTCGCATTTCTTCTCCTTTATCATCTTGTATGATTGTGGGAGTTAATGCATGTCTGTTTTGAATAGTTATGAGAATTGGATCCTTATGTGGATTTGCTAGTTCTTTAGCTAGCTTTGCTAGCGCATCGGCTTTGCCATTTTCGCTACGTGTAATCCTTGTGAGAGTTACCTCAGGAATTTGTCGTAGGAGTTTTAGAGCGTACTCATAATAAGAGATTAACTCAGGCTTATTGATTTTGAAAGCACCTATTATTTGTTTGATTATGAGTTGAGAATCTCCATATATATGGAGTTTCTCTATTTTCATATTAATCGCCAACTCAAGGCCTGCTATTAAGGCTTCATATTCGGCCTCATTATTAGTGCGAGGCTCTGTTAAGCTATATGAATATCGGAGTATTCCTTTTTGCGGTGTAACGAATATAAAGCCGATGCCTACTTGGATTGTTGGGAATTTAGGTGGCTTGGATGATTTTATTGATGAAGCTCCATCGAAATAGAGCTCCCATTCTTGCAGATTTTCTTTTTCTTCTACTTCAAGTGTTTGCTCATCTGGCAATTCATCGTTGAGTGGAGAACCTGCAGGTAGAGGATGGGCTGCTAGAAAATCAGCTAGAGCCTGTCCTTTCATCGCTTTTTGTGGCATATATGTTATGTCAAATTGCATTAGCAAGACAGTCCATTTAGCTAGACGACCAGTGAGAGTGGGTCTAGTCATTAGAAATTTTAATGGATCAACTTTAGATATTAAAGTGATTTTATGGGATAACATATAATGCCGCAGTTTTTGAGTGGCAAAGATCAATGCTAAGGATTGCTTTTCAATTGGTGAATATTTAGATTCTGCTCCTATTAATCGTCGACTGATATAATAAAGGGCATTTTCTTTGCCATCTTCATTTGTTTGTGCTAGCAATGCTCCGAGTGATTCTTCAAGAGCAGCTGTATATAGGATTAGGGGTTTCCCTGGGATTGGGGCAGCAAGGATTGGAGGATTCAATAGATATTGTTTTATACTATTAAATGCCTCTTGACAAGCATCATCCCACACGAAAGGAGTATCTTTCTTCATCAATCTTGAAAATGGTTGACATCTACCCGAGAGATTAGATATAAATCTTCGGATATATGCCAATCTTCCTTGTAAAGAACGAAGTTGTCTTAGAGTTTTTGGAGGTGGCATTTCCACTATTGCTTGAATTTTGTCAGGATCAATTTCAATCCCTCTATGGCGTACAATAAATCCGAGAAATTTACCGGATGACACACCAAAAGCGCACTTAAGCGGATTCATTTTCAAATTGAATTTGCGAATTCTTTCGAATACAATTTTGAGATCATTTACATGTTCATGTTGATTTTTGCTTTTTACAATCAAATCATCCACATAACATTCTACATGCTTATGGATAAGATCATCAAAGATTCGAGTCATCGCTCTTTGGTAAGTAGCTCCAGCATTCTTCAAACCGAATGGCATTACTTTATAGCAATATATGCCAATGGGAGTTCGAAATGAGGTATGTTTTTCATCCTCCGGATCCATTTTGATTTGATTATAACCCGATGATCCATCCATAAATGAGAACATGTCATGATTCGAAGTGTTATCGACCATAAGTTCTGCATTGGGCAGTGGAAAATCATCTTTTGGGCATGCTTTGTTAAAATCCCGGTAGTCTATACAGACACGAATTTGACCATTCTTCTTCTTCACTGGAACGATATTAGCGATCCAGTTAGCATACTTCTCTTCTCGAATAAAACCAGCTTCAATAAGCTTCTTGGTTTCAGCAATGACTTGTTCTTCAATTTCAAGTCGCATTCGCTTGGGTGCTTGCTTAACAGGCGGTATTTTTATATCAATGGAGAGTTTATGCACTGCCACCTCTGGTGATAAACCAGGCATTTCAGTGTAGTTCCATGCGAAACAGTCTTTATATTCGAGAAGTAACATTCTTAGCTCCTCTGCCTTGTCTTGCGCGAGATCAGAGCTGATGAATGTAGGTTTTGGGTCTTCTTCAGTACCCAAGTTTATTTCTTTGAGCTCATCCACAGTAGCTTGGCCACCTTCTTCGAATTCTTTTGGAGCTTCTTTTAGATCTACTATTAGATCTTCAATTTGATTTTCAGACTCCGATAATTTCTCCTCCTTGTCTGTAACATTGTAGGAGGTTGCATATATAAGATGTGGATGTTGAGGGCACTCTAGATAATGATAGGATGATGCTCGTGTAAGATGTGAATGTCGAGCATATCCAAGACCCCATGTTGTTGACAAACCCTGACCAATAGGTTTTTGTGCATGCTCATTGTGCCAGAGCTCTCTAAAATAACGAGCTCGCTTGCGGGTTTGTACGAAAAATATTCTTCTTTCTATCAGCTTTCTCATAATGGGTGAAGGATATTGAGGAATGATTATCCACATATCTTCATCGTCCCATTCATCTTCATTTTCTATTTCATGAGTAATATGTTGCAGTATTACTCTTGATTCATAGAAAATGGATCCACGCTCATTGAGACCTCTTTTGGGAGGGACATAAAAAGTTTTTAACGTTTCTATGTTTGTATTTGGCGAGGTAGTCAATGTTTTGGAATGTGCCGTTGGCATAGGCACTATTTTGATGATCTCTGTAGATATTTGTTCTTCAGATACCCTTATCATTGAAATTGATACTTTCTGCAATTTCTTAGATATGGAATTGGGTCCTGGGTCCCCTTCCTCCTGAGATTCTGTAGTGTTCTTGGGTTGATAGACAAATTCTTCTTCTCCTTCAATGGTCGGTTTACTTGAACACCGTACCTTATTTGCATGATTAGTTTCGTAATCAAAAGAGACAGTTGATAGTTCATTCTTTCTTTTCCCTATGATCAAGGGTTTGAAAGTTGTAGAGATATCATCCTCTTCAGAATCACTACCTAGATGCGACACTGTGCAAATTTGTTTCGAGATATTCTTGTTTTTATCTTTTAGCTTTTTCTTGTCCAGTGTAAGAGACTGAATTTTAGGAAGCTCATTGCCTTTTGACTTTTGAGCTATAAAGTACTTGGCGTCATCGTAGATTTTGACTTCATGCACCAAGAATGGTTGTTCATCACCATCAATGCGATATTCTTCATTATCTCGAATGTATTTCATACATTGATGAAGTGTTGAAGGCACTATACCATACTCATGGAGCCATGGTCTTCCAAGAAGTGCTTTGTATGATGTGTTGGCATCAATGATATGAAATGTTGCCTCTGTATTAAGTTCCCCAAAGTTCAAAGGCAAAACTAAAGATCCCAGGGTTCTTTGCCCTTGCTCGTTGAATCCTTGCAAAAATACTGTGCTTTTGTTCAAATATTGTACATCCAGGGCTAATCCTTTGAGCGTTTTGAGACTCATTAGATTAACAGAAGAACCTGGATCAATCAAAATCCTATTTATTTCAATATTGTTACTCTCCGCCGTAACATATAATGGTCGATTATGATCTGCAGTTCCTAGGAGCATATCACTATCACAGAATGTGATTGTAGCAGTACTCTGGGTATGCAAAGCTTCTTTCAAATTTTGCTCAGCAAAGAATGCCTCATACTGCTCAGGATTTTGCAAAGCTTTAATGAGTGTTTCCCGAAGGTTCTTAGACATCAGAAGGGCGTCGTAGACACTCAACAATGCAGGTAGTTTGCGGAGATGAGATAATATGTTGTAATCCACATTTGAACTAGCCACCTTGGGCTTAGGAGGCTCTTGTGGAATAACAGCTTCATTGAGTTGGATGTTCTTCTCCTTATCCTTTGTTTTCTTTTGTGGTGGAGGAACCTGCTTTCCGCTTCTCAGTTGAATTTGTGTCACCTCTGAAGATGATCTAGCTTCAGCTTGAAAATTCTTTGAGATTTTCAAATCATCAATCTCCTCGGAGTCTGAGCCGCTTCCGAGTTTTGGACATTTTTCTTTAGGCATGTTCTTTCCCTTATGATCACTTTCTTCATCGGGAAAATATAAGTCTTCATCTGAGTTGGTGAAAAGTGTTGGTGTACGATGTACTTCCTTAGAAGGAATTTTCGTGTTAGCTTTATAGATAGCAAGAGGTGCATTGCGTCCTCTTGCAGCCCTTCCACCTCGTTGATTTATGACTCGGCAAGTCTTAATTGGAATACTCTCTTCTTTTTCTGACTCCGAGTCAAGAAATAAATCAATCATATATTCCTCTAGCTTGACAGGACGCCTTAGAGGTTGCTGATATTCATCGATGGAGTCGATGTATTTTTGTATTACAGAGTTCTGCCTTGTTAATTTCTTCTTCTTTCTTTTCTGAGATTTTGATCCAGGCTTACGCTTATCCTTTTGGTCTTTGAAATATTTTGAAGGTTTCTTTTTACTCGAACTGGGCCCTCCTGTCATTGGGTTTTTCGAAGAAAGAAGTTTTGGATCAACTTCCAATTCTAAAGCACTTTTACGACGAATGCCTTCAATGGCCAACAGGACATTCATCATCTGTTTAGTTTTCTTTGAGATAAAGGTCTCCCAACCACCTTCATCTTCCTGGGGTGCTTTCCCTTTTTCATTCTCCATGTTTTGACAGGGAGTAGAGGAGATAACATTGGTTTTCTCCCTCTTATGATTGACAAGAACACTATTAGAAAGTGTAAGTTCACCATTCTGATAATTTCTTTCAACCCAATCTTTGAATATGAAACAGTCTTCGATTGGGTGACTTATGATCCTATGATACGGACAGTAATTTGGATCATCTGTCATGCCAGCCTGTTCTGGTCGGCGAGATTCTGGCAATTGAAGACCAATTTTTAGAGCTTGCCTAAAAATCTTTCCTGTACATTCTTTTTTGAAGGAATATGTCTTATTGATTTTCTCCTGCAAGGTAGGAGGTTTTTGCCTTTCTCTCATTTGTTTCAATATCTTTGATGGATTCATTGAATCTTCTTTTTCTTTCTTTTCCAAGGAAGACGGGAATGTAGCATTTACTTCACCCCTTTTTGGATCATAAATCTTGATTTGTTTTCCTTTCCCTGGTGGATTATTGTTGTAGTTGAAACCAGCACTTCTAGGCCTGGGTAACCTTTCAAATTTGGCTACACGATCAAGTAACTCCTGAAACGTATTGATTGTAGCCATCGCCAGATATGGAGCCATATAATCATCTATATTTCCCAGTAATAACTCAATAGCATGTTTTTCAGTGAGTTGTTGCTCGCATTTCATGCTGAGATTTCTCCACCTGGTAATGTACTTGGTGACTGATTCCTCTCTTTTCCTTTTCTCAAGAGCGAGGTCAGCGATAGTCACCTTCTTTGTTGCACTGGCAAATCTTTTGATGAACATCGTCTCTAATTCAGCGAATGTTCTCACTGAGTCGTTGGGTAACTCAGCATACCATTCAAAGGCTGTACCTGTTAAACTACTGACAAATTGGCGTAGTAACAGAGCATCATTGCCTCCTGTATTTCCACAGGTAGCTCTGAATTGTGCTAGATGTTGGCGAGGATTTGCAGTGCCGTCAAATAAATTGAACTTTGGCACTATGTATCCCTTAGGATATTTCTCCTGGTCATATTCTGTCGGATATGGACGACCTTTTCCGACCAAGGCTTCAACAGCTTCAGAAGCAATAGCTGCTTTAACCTTTTGACTAATGAGATTCTCAATTTGAGATTTGCTGACCATTTCTTCTTCCTTAGAAGCCATCAAAGTTGGCTCATGTAACTCTTCTGGTCTTCTGTCAGGAGGTGCCAATGCATCAGGGATAGTTTGGACATTCCCTTGAGAATTTGTTATAGGTGGTTGATTAGTTGTAGCCATCATACCAAGTTGTCCAAACAACTGTTTCATCATATTACTCATCTTATCAAGACGGGCATTTAAATGATGGATTTCTAGATCTTTCCTTTGTTGCATAGATTGCATTTCCAATTGTAATTTCTTTAGAACTTCTTCTGCTTCTACCTCCTCAACTTCTTCTGGTTGTGGAATTCTATTCACAGATGCTGCTTGTTCTTGGTCATCTCGTAGTTGTTCTTCATTTTGTAAATTCAACGCTGCACTTCTACGAGTATGCCGCTGATTAGCTCGATCAGGTATATGATCAACCATTCGGACAACTTCAACGTCCATAGGACCAATGCCCTCTTCCACTTCTTCATCATCATCATAATAATTATCATCTTCTTCCAACTCATGATCTTTTCCAAGTTGGGACCGCCGCTTCCAGTGTATGACTGGAGAGTCAGGGGATTCTTTATAGACTTGACAACTTTCTTCTTTTGTTTTAATCACATCAACAGAGGTCTCCTTATTAGGGGATAACTTCTGGACATGAGATTTAAGTCGCTCTTTGTAGATTTCATTATCATGATCATTCTTCTGAGCTCGAGGATATGTGGGTCTTTTGGGAACCCAGACTTGCTGTCTTCTTGGAGTCACATAACTATGACCACCAGCATCGAAATGTACCTTTGAATGGGCAGATCTATGATACCATTGTTGGGGCCTTCGTTCATTATATCTTCTGTTATAATCTCTTATATGTAAATTATCAGAAGGCTCTCCCAACTGTTTTCTTCCATAATACGGGTATCGACCCATATTAGGACAGAACTCTCTTGGCTTTTGGTAGTATAGAGGACGTCTAAACTCCTCTCTATTAGGTCTTGTTGAGAATTTATTATTCTGAGGATGAATCATATTTGAGGAAATAACTTCAGTAACAGATTTCCTCAGTCTTCGTTGTAAATTTCTATCTTTGACAGCCTTTAGTATTTTATATATCTTGGAAGAGGCAGATTCTTCCTTCTTGGGTGGTTGTGGCTGTTGACGTGAAGTCTCCCAGAAAGACTTCTTCAAGTGACCCTTATCATCATTCCTTTTTACCCATTTTAACGGCTCAAAGCCGTTATTAACTGGTATATTCGCCTCTAACTGCGGTGATGATTCTTGAAGGGTTTCAGGCGTCCAGCCATTAGCTCGTAGGCGAGCATTGGCCTTCCTTCTGGTTTTCCTGGAAAGTTTAGCACTTGCTCCAGGAATTTCAGCATTGTATTCTTTAGACATTTCATCCTGGATTATGTTTTGACTGGCAATATTCATGCCAACAGATTGCAGCTTTGGCTCAGGAATCTTCTTTTGAATTGCTGGAGCAACAACAGGTGCTACGGAGAGTCTTGAAAATACAGAGGCCCTCTTGGGAGCCTTCTCATCAACAGCTTCAGTAGTAGACTTCTTAGCGACACCTTTGGCAGTAGGTGCACTAACAGTATTCTCAGGAATGAACTGTTCGAACTGCATGACTTCGGAAATAGTTCTGAATTGAATAGTTGCTCCAGCATAGCCTGTGTTCAGAATAGCTTGAGGGAACTGTACTCTGGTTCCCTCACCCAGTTTCACAGTCATGAAGGACTTTGCAGGCGTCATGTTATCAACCTGTTAACAGAACTTACAGGGATTAGAGTCAACCTGAATTCTGCAGGAAAAGAAAACACAGAATTGCATTGATTAAACATCTATATTTATTTATAGATGTTTCATTATTTGAGACTAATTATAAATCATATTTTCATCCAAAGATGGAGAGAAAAGCAATCCCCAGCGGAGTCGCCAGAAATATGTTGGCTCAAGAAAAATTGCACGAGTGCACGAATCCTGCTTTGCAACCTTAGGATTCTATTTCCCTTAAGTCAGATTGAAATTAACCAGATTTCCCCTGAGGGTAGTGTCAGGGTTTATAGATCTGGGGTTCTTACTTCCTATGAGCGCAAGCACTCATAGTTAATTACCCCTCTTACTATGTAAGAGAGAACTCTCGATTAAGGATGAATAAGTTTTAGATATTTTTAGTCTCAATTGTGGGGAAGATGAAGGTAAACCTGATCAAGATCCCATGGCTCCGTCGTCCCGGGTATACCGTAGATTTCAATCTATCAACACTAACAATCATTGATCGTAGTGTCCAGGGAATCTGATTAGCAGCCATGGGTTGCCTCCTCTCAGGGATCCCGAATAGACTGAAGTGGTTAAATGTGAATTTTAGTTTGATTTAATTTGGGTTAGGGCTTATTACTTCCTTAGAAGTTGCCTACTAATTTGTTTAGTTTGAGGCTTACGACTCCAATTAGGAGTTGCCCGTTAATCTTATTTAGTTTGGGGCTTACGGCTCCAATTAGGAGTTGTCCGGCTAGTTTGTTTAGTTTGGGGCTTACGGCTCCAATTAGGAGTTGCCCAGAGAATTTTGGTTGTATAGGTCTTATGGCTTCCTTAGAAGTTGCCTAACGGTGGGTCTTACGACCTAGCCCTGTAAGCTAAGCGGCCCGAGTTGTGGGTCTTACAACCTAGTCCTTTTAGACTAGGATGCCTGAGAATTTTAATTGTTTGGGTAGGACTTATGGCTTCCCTTAGGAAGTAGCCTAAAAAGCGGGTCTTACAATTTAATCGTTTAGACTAAGATGCCCATATGTTTAAATTTGCTTGTTTGAGGTTTAGGATCATTGTTATTTATTTTTATAATTTTCTTAAAATGTGGGGGCTTATGACTTCATAAGAAGTTGCCCGAAAGCGGGTCTTACAACCTAATCCTATAGATTAGGATGCCCAGGTGAGGGGTCTAGATTTGTATTATCACCTAAACGCTTATCTCAGATGTCAGACTTACGACTTCTATTAGAAGTTGCCGGGGTTTTAATTGGGTTTAGGGGTTAGGTCAATTTTCACCTAAAACTTCCCCCTAAGGTCGGGCTTACGACTTTCATATGAAAGTTGCCGGGTAGTGGGTCTTACAACCAAGCTCTTATAAACAAGGCTGCCCATAGGTTTTGAATTAGATTTGAGATAGGTCTTATTATTTGCCTTAGGAAATTGCCTAAAAAGTGGGTCTTACAGCTTAAACTCTTAGACTAAGATGCCCGTATGATTTAAATTTAGGTTGGGATTTACAACTTTCGTAGAAAGTAACCCAAGTGTTGGGACTTATAGCTTTCGTAGAAAGTTGCCCGTTAGTGGGTCTTACAACCTGATTCTTATAAATCAGACTGCCCATTATTTGTGGATTTGATTTGTTTGTTTGTTGAGTTTGACACTAATGTCTTGTTTTGAGAGTTTTTACACTTGTGTTAGTGTTTTATTTGTTTGTTCTGTGCTTGCAGCTTTTTTTCTTACTACAACAGTTCAGTACTTTTCCTATTTTCTTAACATTTCCTGCTTTTCAGTTCTTTGTTTTACTTGCAGTAGTTGGATTTACCATTTTCCCGCATTGATTTAATTTATTTATGCTGCATTAATTTTTTTTTTGATTGCTTGTTTGCAGGCAAGTGGTGCTTGCAGCAGTTCAGGGGATAGTTCACAAGTAATTGTAGGAGCTCGTATAGCGGAGCTTTGAAGAGCTTGCAAGAAGTTCAATTTTGAGTGGGTAGAGTTGTTTGGAGAGGTTGAGCGAGTTTGTATAAGATTTGGGGAGTTTAAAATTTTTGGAGAGCAGCTTGTACAAGATTTTAGAGAGCAACATATGTTGATTAGTGGATCTCTCCCCCTCCTCCTTTCTCCATTTTATTCAAAGCATTTTTTTATTTATTTATTACTTGCTCTAATTAGTCAATTAAAATGCTCCTGAATTTAAATTGCTCTCAAATAATTTTTATATTTTAAATAACTTTTGTATTTTATACAATTAATCAATCAATTAATTTTAATTAATTTTGATTAATTAATATTAACCAATTAATAAAATTTTTATTAATAAATTGATTAATTAACATTCAAAATTTGATTGCTCTCCAATTTTAAAAAAAAAATTTAGAGATCGTGTTTTTTTTTTTTTTTTTCAAAATTCACTAAGTCCCAAATTTTCAAGAAAATTTTGGCAGCCTCCCGGCGTCACCTCCCCACCGAGGGAGAAATCGGGACGGCATTTGCCGATATGTTCTTCCCGGTCGGACCTAAGGTCGACGACACGAGGCCTTGAATTTAAAACCATCTCGGTCGGATCTAAGATCGACGACACGAGGTCTTCAATTTGAATTCTTCCCGACCGGATTTGAAATCGACGGTACGAGGTCTTGTATTTTAAAATCATCTCGGCCGGATCTAAGATCAACGACACGAGGCCTTCAATTTGCAACCATCCCGGTCGGACCTAAGGTACGACGGCCGGGGTCTTCGACACCTGTTGAAAAATAAATTTATTTCTCTCCACCTCTTTCTTTTCCCCTTTTTTTTTTAATAATATTATTTTAATATCTAAATATTAAAATAATATGCATATGATAATATGATATTTATAATATAACATAATATAATATATATTATAATATAATATAAATAATATTCTGATATGTTATATAATATATTATATTATATTATATATAAAACTAGAGAGGGGAGAAGATGGATCGGGAGAAACCCGATCGGGCTAGGGTCGGAAGGGGCGGAACCACGCACGGGGAAGGCTTGGGTCGGAGGCGGTGGCGGGCTTGGCAGTCGGCGACGACGGCAGCGGCGGCCGGAGGTAGGCGGGGTCGGAGTGTGCGCTCTCTGCACGTAAAGCAACAGAGCCGAACAGTAACGACGGAAGGAGAAGATGAACGGCGAACCCTAGACGCTTGTGCGAAGCAACGAAGTCGAACAGCGACGAGGGAATCGAATGAGCGAGCGTAAGTTTTTTTTTTTTTTCGTGATTCCTTCTTTTTTAACGCTTCGCATTGTCGGTGTCTCCGAGAGGTGCGTCGTTTTGGCGAGATGGGGCCGGCTTGGAGAGGAATGTCGGTTTCTCTGAATTTTTTTTTTCTTTTTGTTATTTTTTTTTTTTTTTTTTTTTACAGTCAACATAAACTTCAGATCGTCCCGGGACGATCAGACCATTTTGATCGTCCTGGACAGCTCCCAGGGCTATAGTCCGGCCGATATTATGAACAGTGCCAATCGGCCTGGCCGATGTCTCCAATCGGCCTGGACGATGCCTACAGAAAAACACCTGGAACAAATCTGGGCAAATTCTGGAGCAGCTTCTCAACTGATCGTCCCAGGACGATCCCAGATCGTCCTGGACGATCCTGGAGCAGATCTTGATATTACAATCTCCCCAACTCAGAAAAATGTCGTCCTCGACATTATCCAATCCAAACTCAGTCAAAACAAGTACGGGTACGACTGTCTCATGTCAGACTCATTTTCCCACGTGGCTTCCCATGCAGTCCGGTGCTTCCACTGGATTTTAACCATCGGAATCTGTTTATTTCTTAACTTTCGGACGCCGTACGCTAAAATCAACTCTGGCTCTTCCTTGTACGCCAGATTCTCCTGAATCTCAACCTCATCAGCAGATACCTTCTTCCCAGAGTCGGATACCCACTTCCTCAGAGTGGATACGTGAAACACATTATGCACGTCAGGCATCGAATCAGAAAGCAATAGTCGGTAAGCAGATTTTTCAATCCTTTCCAAAATTTCAAAAGGTCCAACATATCTTGGACTAAGCTTGCTCACCTGGCCAAATCTGCTCACACCCTTCATCGGGCTGACTTTGACATACACAAAGTCACCAACTTGAAACTCGACAAACCTGTGCTTCTGATTGTAATACTTCTGCTGTCGATCCTGAGCGGCTTTCAATCTTTCTTTAATCAAACTGACATTCTGAACAGTTTCCTCAACAAAAGCAGCACCCAAAGCCTGTCTATCTCCGATCTCCGTCAGAGTCAAAGGAGTACGGCACTTCCTGCCATACAGAGCCTCGTACGGTGTCATACCGATACTGGACTGAAAACTGTTGTTATAAGCAAACTCAATCAGCGGGATATGATCTTCCCAGCTTCCGCCAAAGTCCAGAACACAAAATCTCAACAGGTCTTCCAGCACCTGAATAGTTCTCTCAGACTGTCCATCTGTCTGAGGATGAAAGGCTGTACTGAAATGCAGTTTCGTACCCAAGCCTTGCTGAATGCCTTTCCAAAGTCTGGAAGTAAAACGTCCATCTCGATCAGAAACAATCACTCGAGGCACACCATGCAATCTGACTATCTCCTTCACATATACCTGTGCCAAGCGATCAACTGAATCCGTCTGTCTGATCGGAAGAAAATGGGCGAACTTTGTCAATCGATCTACAACCACCCAAATAGCGTCGTGCCCTTGTCTAGATCGAGAAAAACCCATCACAAAATCCATCGTTACCTCCTCCCATTTCCACTCAGGGATAGGCAACGACTGCAACAGTCCACCTGGTCGCTGATGCTCTGCCTTCACCAACTGACAGGCTTCGCATCTCGACACAAACTCTGACACATCTTTCTTCATTCCAGACCACTATAACGAAAGTTTCATATCAGCATACATCTTACCACTGCCTGGATGTACAGTGTAGCCTGAATGATGAGATTCGTACAAAATCTCCTGCCTCAAATCTCCAAACATAGGTACCCACAACCTGTTCTTGCATAAAATAGCACCAGAATCAGAAATTCGAAGTTCAGGAGTTTTACCAGATCCAATCTGAGCAATCAACTTCGAATAGTCAGAATCTGACTTCTGGGCTTCTCGAATCCTTGTCTCCAAAGAAGACTGAATGCTCATCTGAGCTAACTCCAAACCACTGGAGGAAATCACCTCCAACTGCAATCGCTACATGTCTCGAATCAGAAAGTCATCACAAGTAAGCTGAATACCTGATAATCCAGAAGACTTCCTGCTCAGAGCATCCGCTACCACATTCGCCTTCCCAGGCTGGTACTGAATAGTCAAATCATAGTCCTTGATCAACTCGAGCCATCTTCTCTGTCTCAAATTCAAATCCTTCTGAGTAAAAATGTACTTCAGGCTCTTATGATCAGTAAAAATCTCACATCTGACGCCATACAGATAATGACGCCAAATCTTCAAAGCAAATACCACTGCAGCTAACTCCAAATCATGCGTCGGGTAATTCTTCTCATGCGGTTTCAACTGTCTCGAAGCATAAGCAATTACCTGACCATGCTGCATCAGGACACATCCCAGTCCTTTTAGTGAAGCATCACTGAACACTTGAAAACCTTCCGTACCTGACAGAAGTGCTAGTACCGGAGCTGAAGTCAGACAATCCTTCAATCTCTAAAAACTCGCCTCACACTCCGGCGTCCAAACAAAAGGAACCGACTTCTGCGTCAGCCTTGTCAGAGGCGTCGAAATCTGTGAAAATCCTTTCACAAACTTCCTGTAATACCCGGCCATGCCCAAGAAACTACGTACCTCAAATACCGTAGTCGGCCTTGGCCAATCAGCAACTGCCTGAATCTTCTGGGGATCTACAAAAATGCCTTCTCCGCTAATCACATGCCCCAGAAATGAAATACTCTTCAACCAGAATTCACACTTGGAGAACTTGGCATACAGCTGATGCCTCCTCAAAGTCTCCAACACAATCCTCAAATGTCTGGCATGATCATCCTCAGATGCAGAATATACCAGAATATCATCAATAAAGACGATCACAAACTGATCCAAATACTCCCTGAATACTCGGTTCATCAGATACATGAAAATAGCATGCGTGTTGGTTACCCCAAAAGGCATAACCAAGAACTCATAGTGCCCGTACCGAGTACTGAAAGCTGTCTTCACCACATCAGCTTCCTTCACCTTCACCTGATAATATCCGGATCTCAAATCAATCTTCGAAAATACCGAAGATCCGGAAAGCTGATCAAACAAGTCATCAATCCGAGGCAAAGGATACTTATTCTTGATTGTGACCTTGTTCAAATCTCTGTAATCAATACACATACGGAGTGTACCGTCCTTCTTCTTTACAAACAAAATAGGTGCTCCCCAGGGCGAAACACTAGGATGTACAAAACCTCTGTCAACCAACTCTTAAAGCTGAACTTTCAACTCAGAAAGTTCTTTCAGTGCCATCCTGTACGGAGCTTTTGATATAGGAGCGGTACCCGGAAAAACATCGATAGAGAACTCTACATCTCTATCCGGAGGTAAACCAACCAACTCCTCAGGAAAAATATCAGCAAACTCCCGTACCACAGGGATCTCAGAAACATAACCAACCTCCAGGTTTAGATCCCGCACCGAAGCCAAAAATACTGGGTATCCCTTTTTCCACATTCTGCTCACTTCCAAAACAGAAATCAGACTGGAGAGAATACCTCGTAATCCCTGAAATACAAATCTCTCTCCATCCATAAGCAAGCTCACTTGCTTTTTCAGACATTCTATATGGGCTTCATACTGACTCAGCCAATCCATTCCCAGAATCACATCATATGAGGAAATCGGCAACAGAATCAAACTTGATTTCCACTTCTTGCCAGAAATCTCAATCTCACACAAACAAAACTTCCGAGCAATCAAAGGATTTTCAGCCGATAAAATCACAGACAAAGAAACCGGTAAAACCATCGAATCTGAATGTAAAGTCTCAAAACATCGCTCTGACAAAAAAGAATGACTAGCTCCAGAGTCAAACAAAACATGACAGGGCTGATCAGAAATATAAATCGTACATGTCACAACATCCGGAGCATCACGAGCCTCCTGCTGACTCAGACTGTAAACTCGTGGCTGAACTGGAGCAGGAGCTGAAGCAACAGAACTACTCTGCTCCCTCTGAACCGTAGGTGGTCTCCGTGGTCCAGAACTAGATCCACCACCTCTGCCAGCAAATCCCTCAGGGCGTGGAGGAACAGTCCTCGGTCTTCCTACTGCTGAACCGGCAGGTCTGACAAAGCCCTCAGATCTGAACTCAGAACGCTGATCAAATCCCATATGTGGACATTCTGCAATCCGATGTCCTGGCTGACCACATCGGAAGCACAGACCAGCCATTCTGTAGCACTGGCCAAAGTGTCATCGTCCACAGTTCTGGCACACAGGTGCCGAACTGACTGATCCAGAACTCGTCGTACTGGTAGCAGTACCAGACGACCCTCCGCTCCTCCTGGAGTCTCTAGATCCTGAGCCAGAAACAAATCTCCTCTTCCTAGAGGAACCACTGCCAGAAGCCTCACCCCCAAATCTCTTCCTACTCGCAGTCCACCGCTGCTGAGTAGCTGTCATGTCATTCTCTATCAGACGAGCTCGCTCCACAAGCTCAGAAAAATCAGTGATCCGGAACGGTATCAGGGACTGTCTCAGAGTGTCTCGTAATCCCCTCAGAAATCTGTAACACCTCTCAACAGAAGTGCTAACCAGCTGCGGAGCGTACCTGGCTAATGCAGTAAACTCAGCCTCATACTACATCACCATCTTGCTCCCCTGAACAAGTCTCAGAAAAGTCTCCTGCATCTGCTGTCGTGCAGAAGGGGGAACAAACCAATCCCGAAACACTTCAGTGAACTCTTCCCAAGTAATCAAAGAGTTCAGTCTGCCCTGAAATCTGGCCTCCTGCTGGCCAACCCACCAGTGCTTAGCCTCTCCGTCCAACAGAAACACTGCTAACGGAACCTTCCTATCCGCAGGACACTACATCCCGTCAAAAGTCTTCTCTAACCTCCTCAGCCACTCCTCAGCAGCTCTGGGCTCAACAGCGCCCTCAAACCTCGGAGGTTTCAACCTCAGAAATAACTGCAAATGTCTATCAAGATCATCAGATCGGACAGTAGAAGCTCTACTCTGAGTCTCGCTCATCATCTGAGCAACAAGTGTAGAAAACTGTGAAAGCATGTCAGCACCGACCACTGGGGCTGTACTCCCCACTGGTGCTGCCTGACTAGAACTCTGCCCGTCTGTCATGTCTGGATCTGGCTGATCCATACAGAAAAATCCAGAAAATCTGGAAAATTATCACAAAAACAACACAATAAAAAGCCGAACAAACCAAAACTACCCCCCAGACAGACTCACTGATCACTTCCTATAGCTCTGTTTCACACAATCCCAAATTCCAAAACCATTGCTCTGATACCACTGAAGTTTGTCACGACCCGACCCGACCCGAGACGGATCCCGTTCGCACCGGGCCGCGACAGAAAAATATCTAACCAGGATCTGGCTTTGGAATTTGCTTCAGAACTGATTCTTCCAAACATTTTAAATAAAACAGACAAACACAGAGCTACTAAAAACATCTAATGCAGCGGAACAAAACATCTATCTTTTCTTTTCCTCAAAACAATCATTTACAAATACAGTACATGGCTTTTAGACAGAAAGAAAGACAGAACAGAAAAGTCATGACTGTACAAAAATCAAAAGGTACAAAACAATACCTATACTGATCAGACTCTGAAATCTATTCCTGGACTTCCTTCCCTTTCCTAGAACCTGAAAACCACCAGAAAGCAAGGGTGAGCTCAACAGCTCAGCAAAGCAACAAACCTCCAATCAAAATTCTCAGAATCTCAAAACCAACACATCAGATAAATCCGTACAGAAATCAGAACAGAATCGGACAAATATCAAAGCGGACAGATCGTATCAAATCAGAAACATAACAGATCAGACAGATCAAATCAGAAACAGAATCGTACAGAAATCAGAAGTTCAGATCATATCGGAACAGAACAAAATTGTATCAGAATCATTTCAGAATCAGATATCAGATATTATTTAATTCATAGCTAAATTCCTTGACACTGACTGAATCTCATAGGATCCAGGCCCCTTATGCCTCCCTTTGTGCTCACGGCACCAGAATAGATGTGCATATAGCACGAGAATACATATATAGTGCATATAGCACCTAAACAGATTTCCTCGGATCCGGAACAGAACAGATATCAGATTTCATATTGAGCTCATTTCAGATTTCCCAGACACTAACTGAATCTCATAGGATCCAGGCCCCTTATAACTCCCTTTTTATAGCATATACATATAGCATATCAAATCAGAAGAATTCCGGACAAATCAGAAATTACCCAAAAATCGGGCAGCACAACGGCAGTATACATAATTTACACAATTTTTCTGAAAATAACAATTTACCAAATTTGCACAGAATATAGATATCAACATTTCAAAACATTTATTCTACTGCACAGAGAATTTCCAAGTTCACAGAAAAATCCAGTCGACTAAAAATACAGTCGAATCAAAAATACCCGAACAAAAATCTTCAAAATATAATCAAAACGTGCACACCCGGCACGGTAACAATATACAGAAAGTTACACGGTAAAAACTGAACCAATAAAAAGATACGAACGAAAATCGCTAACGGAAACAAAATCCGGATAGAAAATACCGCCAAACACGACGGTTCTGAAAATTGAGAAAGGTGGAATGTGCCTTACGTTGCGTACAGCAATTTCCTGAACAGTCTCGTCGGACGAAAACGGCTCCGCGTCGTCCGAAAATCAACTTTTCTAAGATTCACCTCGACTTTCTCTCTCCTCAAAGATATTTTATAAAAAATCTAATTTTTCTCTCTCTTCAAATGACAAAATTTCCTTAAGTAAACTTCAGATAGGCCCAGCCGATCGTCAGATCGTCCCGGGACGATCAGACCATTTTGATCGTCCTGGACAGCTCCCAGGGCTATTGTCCGGCCGATATTATGAACAGTGCCAATCGGCCTGGCCGATGTCTCCAATCGGCCTGGACGATGCCCACAGAAAAACACCTGGAACAAATCTGGGCAAATTCTGGAGCAGCTTCTCAACTGATCGTCCCAAGACGATCCCAGATCGTCCTGGACGATCCTGGAGCAGATCTTGATATTACACTGGTCTTAGTGTGTGTCGAACACTAAGTCCAAACTAGATTTAAGATTCGAGGCTACTACATTCGGTCTCATAATAAGCCTTAAATAGTAGGTAGGTCCTTTCTTTTCAGGGACCCTAAATCTTATTTATCCGCGTTACAGGATGACGCCACCTCCATCCTTCCCTCACGCATGTGGTTGATTGTTTGTCTTTCTTTTTCCAGTTTCTCTCTAGTGCCCTAGAGCCTCCGAATGCTGGTATGAGCCATGCATGTCGATTCAGCCATTCGGACCTTTCTTCCCTTTTGAGTAGGATTTTCTAGTCTATACCCATGTGTCAATCCCACTTTAGGAGAGGATAATGTATGATCCTTAATCGAGAGTTTTCTTAGGCTCTGGCCTGGGATGTAATTAACCACGGGGGCTTGCGCCCGTGGGAAACTCGGTCCCATATCTACTAAACCCCATTCGAACTCTTGCATCGGATGGGGGAAACTCGTGACTAAGTCGTGTATATTGCTACCCATCGAGGTGTGTTGGTGAAAGCTGCTATCCTCGATGGTTAATCGTATGCACGATCCAATCTGTCCCTTCCAATTGACCCGTTTGCGCGGTGTTCTTTCGGAGGTCCACACCCCCCCCCCCCCCCCCCCCCCCCCCCGATCCTTTTTTTGAGGTGCGTAGCTTTCATGGCTTAGCCAATTTTTATCGTAAATTTATAAAAGGATTTAGTGTGATAATGAGTCCTATCACAGATTGTTTGAAATCCAAAACTTTCAATTGGGGAGAGCAACAACAACAAAGCTTCGCTGCCATCAAGGAGGCGCTCACATCTGCTCCAGTTCTCAGCCTACCCAACTTCGCAAGCTTTTTTTGTTAGAAACGGATGCTTCATCCGTCGGCATTGGAGACGTTCTGTCACAAGAGGGTAGACCCATTGCTTATCTCAGTGAAAAACTTTGCCCGTCACGACAACGCTGGTCGGCCTATGAACAAGAGTTGTATGCACTTGTTCGTGCTTTGAAGCAGTGGGAGCACTATCTCTTACACCAAGAGTTCATTTTGTGTACAGACATCAGAGCTCTTCAATTTATAAACAGTCAAAAGCATGTAAATAGAATGCATGCTCGTTGGGTGGCCTTCCTCCAAAGATTTTCATTTGTCCTTAAACACCAAGCCGAGCAACATAACAAGGTGGCAGATGCTCTCAGTAGAAAAGTTTTACTAGTCAACCAACTCCAGACCGAGTTCTCGGGATTGACATGCCTCAAAGAGCTGTATCAAACTGACCATGACTTCTCTGACATTTGAGCCAAATGTCAACAAAATGAAACTGTTCCCTGTTACACAATTAAGCATGGTTTTCTTTTTTACAACAGCCTATTGTGTGTCCCCTTGTCCTCCTGGCGGCAACACCTCATCTGAGAAGTGCACTGTGGTGCCCTGGCTGCTCATATGGGGAAAGATAAATCCTTAGCTCAGATGAAGTGCCGGTTCTATTGGTCACGCTTCCGCCGGGATGTGTTCCATTTTGTGGATCGTTGCGCCGTGTGCCAAAGCTACAAGGGGGGTGCTCAAAATACAGGCCTCTACACCCCCCTACCAGTGCCAGATTCAATTTGGGAGGACCTTAGCCTGGATTTTGTTCTCGGGCTGCCTCACACATCGAAGGGGAACAATTCTATCATGGTCGTGGTCGACCGTTTTTCGAAGATTGCGCATTTCATCGCATGTAAGAAAACTTTAAACGCCCTTCATGTTGCACATCTTTTTTTTCACCAGGTTGTCCGTTTACACGGGATCCCTCGAAGTCTAACGTCCGATCGGGATGTTAAGTTCATAAGCCACTTTTGGCGGGAGCTTTGGAAGAGATTGGGCACCGATTTGCGATTGAGCTCAACTTACCATCCTCAGTCGGACGGACAAACCGAAGTCGTGAATTGCACATTGGGAAGCATGCTTCGTTGCTAGGTACAAGACCACCCAAGACAGTGGGAAGAAGTCCTTAGTATTGCAGAATTTGCTTTCAACTCTTCGGTGAACCCGCTCCACCGGTAAGCCACAATTCAACATAGTTTATACCAAACCTCCTAACATTGTTGTGGATGTAGCTGTTTTACCGAAGAGCAAGTCCAGGCCCGCAACAAACTTCTCCAATCAATATGCCGACATGCTCGCAGACGTTCACAAACAGCTAGAGAAAGCCAATTCTAAGTACAAGGAGGCCCCAGATCGTCATCAGAGACAAACTTTGTTCAATGTGGGCGACCTTGTTATGGTTCGTATGCGCCGCGAGCGGTTGCCACCGGGCACGTACAACAAACTCAGCCGTCGTAAGATTGGTTCTGTTCCAATCATTGCAAAAATCAATGATAATGCATATACGATTGATTTACCAGCTGGTCACAACACGGCTCCAACCTTCAATGTCTCCGACATCTGGCCGTATCAACCACCGGACGCCTCACTGATTACAGTTAGCTCGTCGGAGTCGAGCTCTTCGACGGCTGGGGAGGACTGATGCAGTGTTTATCATGTCCCGGCGACACAGCAGAACATCTCAGCAGATCTTAACATGGCTCATCATCCCACACATTCCCCGTACCATTTCCGTTATTATAGTACTAGACTACTTTTTATTTGCTCTGCCTTAATTAGTAATTTCTTTTCCAGTAATATTAGTAAATGCAAATGATAGCAAATACATATAGGTAGAAATGATTGTAAGTGAGCAGCTTTTGATAATCCCCTAAAGAACTTTGTTCTACTGAAATATTTTCTTCCCCCTTAACGAGAGGTGAGCCTCTCCTTTTCTCTGTTTCAGGTTCTTGTTTCCTTGTCTGGAATTCCTTGCAGGTCTTGGGGACATCATATATCTTATGATTCATTATTCAAGGGTTAACGTCATTAGGGAACATACGTGTTTGTTCATGCTCGTAATATAATGATGTCATTTTATGATAAAACCACCCAATCAGGAGGCACGTGCCACGTCGCTGCTGATAAGGGAGTATTTGAGGATAAATTTTAGAATGCACTCAACGTGGCATTAATTCTTTGTGAGTTGATGTTTTTTTTTCAAATTTATCACCTCCGATAAACGGTTGCAGGAGGTGGATGAATTTTATTTTTAAGTTTTGGTGATTAGACTTTAAAAATTTTATAGGCTTTTGAGAATTGACTCTTCCAATCAAAATTTAATGTCAACACGTCAAATTTACTTTTTATTTTTGTAAGAATTTGAAATGCATTATAAATATTTGGGGTCCCCTCCGATTGAGATTTTCTATCAAAACGACCATGGTTGCGGATTACATGATTTTCATGTGAAAATTATCTATATCTTGCAAAATTTTAGGAGGCATCTTATAATTCAAGTTAGGTCGACTTCAATCCTTTCAAGGAGGATGAAACTTGAATATTTGATCTGCACAACATGCTCAGATCATTGAGTTTCAGAATTAAATGTGATGATTGGAGCACATGTGGGATATATTTTTTCAGCAATAGATTGGGGAAATTATAGAAGTATCGTCTTTTATCCACTTGTGCAAATGTTGTGGATCCAGTGGCGTAGCACTGTGCTATGGGTCACTTGTTGCTTCTTTTAGACGAGCTGTCATACACTGACAAATTTCCTGCAATTGCTCGTAGATGCTTCCATTCATCACAAGCTTGTTACTTTTGCCTGCATATCTTCTTACTCATCTTGCAAAACTTTCACTATATTTGCTTGTAGATAGGACCATTGTATGCATTGCGGGCTTTCTGTCGTCAGCTGCAAGCAAGTTGCATTGAATGCAGATCTTCTAGTGTTGTTTATAGGTGTTTGCATTTACTATAATTTTTTCTGTATTTGCTCGTAAATAGTATGTATTGTGTATGTCGAGTCTCCTATAGTGGCCCATAGGTGTTTGCATTTGTTGCAAATTGACCACCGTTATTTGTGGAGGATAATGTATTTGACTGATATCGAATGGTTGTTGACTGCAAGGGTGTTGTAACATTCATTGTCTGTTGTTGATTATCAACAGTGGGCATATTGTTGCAAATACGATAAATCTTCCATCATTACCAGCAAGTGTTTGCATTCATTGTCAGCTGCACTATCACTACTTATAGGTAAATTAATGAGTTTAGTTGCTAGCTAGCTTGCATTAGCTACAAGAAAATTGTGCTCACTACAACTTCCTTGAACATATTTTGCTGGTGAATTTCCACTTCCCTTGCATGTGGATCGTCATTGTTCGCAGAAAATTGACGTATTTGTTTAAAAGTCGATTGACATTGATCACAGGTCCTTGGTCCCGCCTATAAGGGAACTATTGCTTTACTTGTACATTCATCACAATCTCCTCAAATATACTTATAAGAAAAGTCATTACATTTGCACTAGTCTATTATTGTTATTCATATGTGGCTTAGTGTATTCAATTAAAAGTTAACTATAGATGGGTTGTACCCATACAATATCCTTTTAGCAAATTAGCCTATTCATCAACAGCAACTGTTTCCAATGAGGCCATCATATTTTTGTCAACTCTGTTTGATCATCGCTAGCCTATACATCAAGAGCCACTGTTTGCAATGAGGCCATTATATTTCTGTCAATTCTCTTTGACCATCGCTAGCAAGCAAATTGTGCTTTGCAATTTGTTTACTGAAAAATTCTTGCTTGCATGATTAATTTAGTAATTTTGCAAAATTGTCGATTTTATTTTAAATATTAGATTTTGTTTCATGCCATTGTTTAAGTCTTGTTCCCTATCAGTGTTCAAGTCCTGTGAGTCGTCAGTTCAAATTTCGATAGCCTCCCGACGTTCCCTCCCGCAAAGAGAGTAGGGAGGATACTTGCCCTTTTAAATCCGCCCAGTCAAATTGAATTCAACGACCGAGGGAAACCATATCGAGAGAGGGAGTTACTTGAGTAATGGGATAGTCGGATTGGTTGTCTTGGTTTAATTACGGTCAACATGAATAAGCTCATGAGTTGATTTAGTTTAATCACACCCTTAATTGAACTATTAAAATTGTGTCAAAATATCATGATGTATTTTGCATTAAAAGAGTTTCAAAATCCTTATATTTGAGCAAAAATTAATTCAATTTAGAAAAGCATATATAGCATTAATATCAATGTAGCTCATCAAGATGCAAAACACATCAAAATATTATAAATTTCTTTCATAAATATAAATTACTTGTGGCGTATTTATGTAAATCCTCCAAAGAAATATTGGTTTAAAACAAATTTAATGTAATTTTGATAGAATGGAAGACTTTCTAATTTTGAGAAGAGTAAAATCAATGATAAAATGAAAAAATTTACCTTCAAAATTTTC
>CM028342.1:145701-215701 GCA_016618105.1 Dendrobium huoshanense | reverse complement strand
GAGCTAAATCCACAAAGTTCAATAAGCCTAAGGGCCGAACTTTGAAATTTTTTAAGCTCATAAACCTAAGGGTCGAGCTAAATCCACAAAGTTCAATAAGCCTAAGGGCCGAACTTTGAAATCTCCTATGCTCAATAAACCTAAGGGTCGAGCTAAATTCACAAAGTTCAATAAGCCTAAGGTCCGAACTTTGAAATCTCCTATGCTCAATAAACCTAAGGGTCGAGCTAAATCCACAAAGTTCAATAAGCCTAAGGGCCGAACTTTGAAATCTCCTATGCTCAATAAACCTAAGGGTCGAGCTAAATCCACAAAGTTCAATAAGCCTAGAAGCCGAACCTTCAAAATCTTCTAAGCTCATAAACCCAAGGGTCGAGCTAAATCCATAAAGTTCAACAAGCCTAAGGGCTGAACTTTGAAATCTTCTATGCTCATAAACCTAAGGGTCGAGCTAAAACTCCCCAAAGGTTCAATAAGCCTAAGGGCTGAACTTTGAAATCTCTTGCTCATAAACCTCAGGGTTCGAGCTAAATCCCCAAAGTTCAACATAAGCCTAAGGGCCGAACTTTGCAATCTTATTTGCTCATAAATCTCAGGGTCGAGCTAAATCCTACAAAGTTCAACAAGCCTAATGGGCCAAACTTTGCAAATATTATTTAAGCTCATAATACCTAAGGGTCGAGCTAAAATCCACAAATTGGTTCAATAAGCCTAATTGGCCGAACCTTTAAATCTTCTAAGCTCATAAACCTAAGGGTCAAGCTAAAATACATTGGTTCAATAAACCTAAGGGCCGAACCTTTAAATCTTCTATGCTCATAAACCTAAGGGTCGAGCTAAAACACATTGGTTCAATAAGCCTAAGGGCCGAGCCTTTAAATCTAATAAGCTCATAAACCTTAGGGTCGAGCTAAAATCCACAAAGTTCAACATGCCAAAGGGACAAACTTTGAAATCTTATATGCTCATAAATCTAAGGAGCGAGCTATTTTTCATCAACATATCTAAAGGATTGAAATCACATGATCAAAGTTTGCAACGACTTCTTTGTGTGAAAGTCACACAACAAATTCGTTGGGAGGCAATTTGTTGACTTAAAAAAAAAATTAATTAAATTAAATTAGAACAAAAAAAAAAAAAATTAGACCAGCAACCGACATTCCTCTCCAAGCCGTCCCCACGTCTCCAAAAAAACACACCTCTTCGGAGACACCGACAACTCAAAGCGATAAAAAGGAAGGAATCTCGTAAAAAAAAAAAGACTCTCGCTCATTCGGTTCCTCCGTTTCTGTTGGACTTCGTTGCTTTGCTCGAGAGGGAGAAATCGCACGGATCGCTCATTGTCCGATTTCGCTTCTCCGACCTCGACGTCCTACCCCCACGCCTGACCCGCATCCGACGCCGCCGATCCCGTTTTCTCGCGGCTCCCTGTTGCTGTTCGACGTCGTTTCTGCGGCCCCTTGCCGTTCGACTTCGCTGCTTTGAGGGAGGGAGGAGATCGCACGCCACTTCTTCGGCTCCCTCGTCACCGTTCGACTTCGTTCCTTCGCTGGAGAGGGAAGGGCTGCACGCGTTGCCTCTTCCGCTCCTTCATCGCTGTCCGACTTCCCTGCTTTGCGAGAGGAAAGAGATTGCACGACTTGCTTCTTCGGCTCCTTGTTGTTTGGCTTCGTTGCTTTGCTAAAGGTGCAGAGATTGCACTGTCACTTCTTCGGCTCCTCTATCCGATCCAAGCCTGCTCCCTCTTTTTCTCTATATTATATAATATAAGTTATATTATTATAATATAATATATATAATGTTAAGTTATATATATTATATAATATCTTATATACATATATATAATATTATATAATATATTAAATTATATATATAATATTATATATTATTAATAAAATAAGATTTTACATGTAATGAAATAAAAGAAAAAGAGAGAGAGATGAGTGAAGAGAAATAAATTGATTTTTCAACAGGTGTCGAAGACCCCGGCCGTCGTACCTTAGGTCCGACCGGGATGGTTGCAAATTGAAGGCCTCGTGTCGTTGATCTTAGATCCGTCTGAGATGATTTTAAAATACAAAGACCTCGTACCGTCGATTTCAAATTCGGTCGGGAAGAATTCAAATTGAAGACCTCGTGTCGTCGATCTTAGATCCGACCGAGATGGTTGCAAATTGAAGACCTCGTGTCGTCGATCTTAGATCCGACCGAGATGGTTTTAAATTCAAGGCCTCGTGTCGTCGACCTTAGGTCCGACCGGGAAGAACACATCGGCAAATGCCGTCCCGATTTCTCCCTCGGTGGGGAGGTGACGCCGGGAGGCTGCCAAAATTTTCTTGAAAATTTGGGACTTAGTGAATTTTAAAAAAAGCACGGATCTCTAAAAAAAAAAATTTAAAAATTGGAGAGCAATCAAATTTTGAATGTTAATTAATCAATTTATTAATAAAAATTTTATTAATTGGTTAATATTAATTAATCAAAATTAATTAAAATTAATTGATTGATTAATTGTATAAAATACAAAAGTTATTTAAAATATAAAAAATTATTTGAGAGCAATTTAAATTCAGGAGCATTTTAATTGACTAATTAGAGCAAGTAATAAATAAATAAAAAAAATGCTTTGAATAAAATGGAGAAAGGAGGAGGGGGAGAGATCCACTAATCAACATATGTTGCTCTCTAAAATCTTGTACAAGATGCTCTCCAAAAAATTTTAAACTCCCCAAATCTTATACAAACTCGCTCAACCTCTCCAAACAACTCTACCCACTCAAAATTGAACTTCTTGCAAGCTCTTCAAAGCTCCGCTATACGAGCTCCTACAATTACTTGTGAACTATCCCCTGAAGCTGCTGCAAGCACCACTTGCCTGCAAACAAGCAATCAAAAAAAATTAATGCAGCATAAATAAATTAAATCAATGCGGGAAAATGGTAAATCCAACTACTGCAAGTAAAACAAAGAACTGAAAAGCAGGAAATGTTAAGAAAATATGAAAAGTACTGAACTGTTGTAGTAAGAAAAAAAGCTGCAAGCACAGAACAAACAAATAAAACACTAACACAAGTGTAAAAACTCTCAAAACAAGACATTAGTGTCAAACTCAACAAACAAACAAATCAAATCCACTTCAAATAATGGGCAGTCTGATTTATAAGAATCAGGTTGTAAGACCCACTAACGGGCAACTTTCTACGAAAGCTATAAGTCCCAACACTTGGGTTACTTTCTACGAAAGTTGTAAATCCCAACCTAAATTTAAATCATACGGGCATCTTAGTCTAAGAGTTTAAGCTGTAAGACCCACTTTTTAGGCAATTTCCTAAGGCAAATAATAAGACCTATCTCAAATCTAATTCAAAACCTATGGGCAGCCTTCGTTTCATAAGGAACTTAGGTTGTAAGACCCGCTACCCGGCAACTTTCGTATGAAAGTCGTAAGCCCGACCTTAGGGGGAAAGTTTTAGGTGAAAATTGACCTAACCCCTAAACCCAATTAAAACCCCGGCAACTTCTAATAGAAGTCGTAAGTCCGACATCTGAGATAACGTTTAGGTGATAATACAAATCTAGACCCCTCACCTGGGCATCCTAATCTATAGGATTAGGTTGTAAGACCCGCTTTCGGGCAACTTAGCTTATGAAGTCATAACCCATTTTAGGAAAACTTATAAGGAAGCACTAAGATATGATCCTAAATCTCAAACAAGCAAATTTAAACATATGGGCATCTTAGTCTAAACGATTAAAGTTGTAAGACCCGCTTTTTAAGGCTACTTCCTAAGGGAAGCCTATAAGTCCTACCTCAAACAATTAAAATTCTCAGGCATCCTCAGTCTAAAAGGACTAGGTTGTAAGACCCATCATTGGGCAACTAATAAATATATTAATAAGTCGGGCCAAATTGAAATCTTAGCTTACAGGGCTACTTTCTAAGAAAGTCGTAAGTCCCAAACCAAACCTTCATTGGGCAACTTCTAAGGAAGCCATAAGCCCCTACCTAAATACAAACCAAAATTCTCTGGGCAACTCCTAATTGGAGCCGTAAGCCCCAAACTAAACAAACTAGCCGGACAACTCCTAATTGGAGCCGTAAGCCCCAAACTAAATAAGATTAACGGGCAACTCTAAGGAGTCGTAAGCCTCAAACTAAACAAATTAGTAGGCAACTTCTAAGGAAGTAATAAGCCCTAAATTATCAAACTAAAATTCAACATTCTAACCACTTCAGTCTATTCGGGATCCCTGAGAGGAGGCAACCCATGGCTGCTAATCAGATTCCCTGGACACTACGATCAATGATTGTTAGTGTTGATAGATTGAAATCTACGGTATACCCGGGACGACGGAGCCATGGGATCTTGATCAGGTTTACCTTCATCTTCCCCACAATTGAGACTAAAAATATCTAAAACTTATTCATCCTTAATCGAGAGTTCTCTCTTACATAGTAAGAGGGGTAATTAACTATGAGTGCTTGCGCTCATAGGAAGTAAGAACCCCAGATCTATAAACCCTGACACTACCCTCAGGGGAAATCTGGTTAATTTCAATCTGACTTAAGGGAAATGGAATCCTACAGGTTGCAAAGCAGGATTCGTGCACTCGTGCAATTTTTCTTGAGCCAACACTTCCTTTCAGCTTCCCAATCCCAGTTTAACGACTAAAAGAAGGGACATAGGGTATCTGTCATTGTGAAGAGTCTAAGTCCTATTCAAATCCTTCTTAAATCATGATTAATCTTGTATAAATATCTTTGATATTTGGATTAAGACATTTAATTGTAATTATTTAACAAAGTACGATTATAATTAATAATTATTAATTATAGATTAATTTTTATTAATTATGATTAATTTTGATTATTTTCAATTAATCAATTAATTGCCTTTAATTTTAATTAAGTATTATTAATTAATTATTATTAATTATAATTAAATATAAATAAGTTGATTTTCGGACGACGCGGAGCCTCTACTTCCTTATCTCGGCATGCATGTCGGGCCGGCAAACCACCGCACGAGCTGTAGTAGGAGGGAACCCGGTGCGACACCTACGCACGAGGTAGGCGAGTGACCCATCGACATGTCCACCGCAAAGGTACTTCTAAACTCAGATTCTCGCTTCAATGTTCGTGGATACCTGTCGTGTTTGGCGGGTCCTTTGGAGTTTCCGTTAGCGATTTAAACATCGTCCGTATCTATTATTATTGGTATCAGTTTTTACCGTGTAACTTTCTGTATATATAAGTTACCGTAAGTTACCCACAATATTTGATTATATTTTGAAGATTTTTGTTTTATTTTTGATTCGACTGTATTTTTAGTCGACTTTCTGTGAACTTGGAAATTCTGTGCAGTAGAATAAATGTTTTGAAATGTTGATATCTATATTATCTGTGCAAATACAGTAAATTGTTATTTCTCAGGATAAATTGTGTAAATTCTGTATACTGCCGTTGTGCTGCCCTTGGGTAAGATTTGTCTGGAATGATTTGATATGCTATCTGTATATGCTATAAAAAGGGAGTTATAAGGGGCCTGGATCCTATGAGATTCAGTTAGTGTTAAATTTGAAATGAGCTCAATATGAAATCATCTGTTCTGTTCCGGATCCATCTGTTTACTATATGCACTATATATGTATTCTGGTGCTATATGCACATCTATTCTGGTGCCGTCAAAGGGAGGCATAAATCCTATGAGATTCAGTCAGTGTCATTTAGCTATGAATTGATATCTGATATCTGCTTTATTCTGATATGATTCTGATACATAAACTAAATCCTTTGTTCGTTCCGATATGATCCGAACTTCCGATTTGCTTCGATTCGTTTGC
Source organism: Dendrobium huoshanense (assembly GCA_016618105.1). Lineage (NCBI taxonomy): Eukaryota > Viridiplantae > Streptophyta > Magnoliopsida > Asparagales > Orchidaceae > Dendrobium > Dendrobium huoshanense. The sequence goes on along the minus strand of CM028342.1, from coordinate 209,857 downwards.
TATTTGATCTGTCTGCAATTAAAATATTTTCTGATTTGATTATCTTATGAATATCTGTCCGATTCATATTCTGATTGTTACTTACGGATGTTATACTGATGTTTGTTTTGAGAGAGAATTTTGATTGGAGGTTTAGTTGCTTTGCTGAGCATGTTGAGCATGTCACCGAGCTTGCTTTCTGGTGGTTTATCATGCATGTTCTTAGGATAGGAAGTACCAGGAATAGATTTACCGAGCAGTACAGATCATGTATAGGTATATGTTTTGTACCTTTTGATTTTTGTACATAGTCATGGCTTGTTCATGTTCTGTCTTTCTTTCTGAGCCATGTACTGTATTTGTAGATGATTGTTTTGAGGGAAAAGATAGATGTTTTGTGTCTGCTGCATATACATAGTATAGTTTACTTAGCGGTACCGAGCATGTCTGTGTTTGTTGTAAATTATTGTAAGAAATGTTTGAAGAATCAGTTCTGAACAAATTCCAAAGTCAGATCCTGGTTAGATATTTTTCTGTTGCGAACGAGACGAGTCAGGTCGGGTCGTGACAACCAGTGTCCTACGGGACAATTGTGATGCACAAGGTCTGGACTTATCCCGGCCTGGATTGGGGGAGACAGCTAACCACCTAATCGACCAATCAGGTCAATTATGAAAGATGGGTCGTACTATTGGAAAGAGGACCAACATCGAACTAAGTGGGGACTTATGTTGGCGTGAATGCCCCTAACTAATGCAATTAAATTTTAATTAAATTGATTTCTAATGCAATGCATGCTAGTTTATCAGCTCATGAATGCTATAGAAGTTTAAAAATAGGCTTATAGAAAATAAATTTTTAGAAAAGACTGAGTCTCCCTAGGTCCGGCATCCTCATAGGCTCAGATTATCCGGACTCTACCCGCAGGCAGGGAGATTTTATAACAGAAATGCAATAATATGCATGCGACCCCGGACGATTCCGGCAATTCCGCTAGGTTCGTTAAGTTTCTATGTTATTTAAAACCGCCCTTAACATTTTTAGAGTTACGAGCTGAAGAATTTTGGGATAGTCATTAATGACCCCGGTCTAATACGATCCAGGCGAAAACAAAAACCCCCGGCATGCAAGAAAGAAACCTAGAAAAAGAAGACTGCCTATTTCTAAGCGCAGGTAAGCACATCATCCACAAACTTTTAATCAAATAAATGTCCATAGGCCAACTGCCCTTTTGTTCAACCCAGTGGTGGATGCAAAAATAAAGTACCACCACCGTGGATTTCTCTCAGACACCAACAACGTGGGTCTTCAAACGTCTTTAGTATTGGCTGGGTAGGCGATCTTCTCCTTGGGCTTCTTGGATCTCTCCTCCTAAACGGGGGAGATGCCGGGAGGCTGCCTTGGAAATCTCCTCCTTGGTCCTTGGAAATCCGTCGTGGACTTGAATATCCAAAAAAAGAGACAATTCTCCCAAATGTATTGCCTTTTGACTTGGACTTTAGATTATGCTAAAGAACTCGAAAATAGAAGAAGCTTAGGAATGTCTTTTGGAATCCGAGTTGGATAAGAACTTAGAACTCATAGTTGTTTTCACAACTGACTTGAACAATTATTACAAATATTACATTAATTGAACTTGCAAGCAGAAAAAAAAGGACCTGCATGATTATCCGAATCACAAGCAGTTCATATTAGCCTACTTTGCTTGAAAAAAAACTTTCTGCTAACACCATTGACTCATATGCCAAGCCATGACTTCTTAATTTGAACTCGAAGGGCTACAAGCAGCTCCAGCAGAATTTAGATTTATTTGAGCTGAGCAAGCAGCATAAAACACATTATTAGGACATGACATTGCACTTAAGCAAATGACCAACATAAGAACAGTATATATATATTTCTAATTATGTAACTAATCAAGAGTGCAGAAAAAGTAAGCAAACACAAATTTTTTGAGCATGCAGTGAAAACCACGAAAGCTCAGAAAAGTAAAGCTTAATAGTAGAACTAGCAAACAAATATGTGTGTAACTAGTGTGGTTTGGAGTGAATTAGTTAAAAATCTAGAATTCATATGTTCTCCAAGGTGAACAAATACTCAAATATTAGTGGATTAGCCATGTTGTAGTCTTAGTTCATATTTGAAGTTTAAATTGTATTAGCGGTTTCGGGCTAAGAGCTAGACGGTCCAAAAACACTATGGGCTAAGTCTGGGTTGCACCGTAGCAAGTAGTTAGACAGGTAGTACTGAAATCGCTCCAAATTATGAATTTCCTAAATAAATGAACTAGAGGGTGACTTTCTAACCTAGGCCAATTTCTGGTATTTTTAATCATACTAGGCCCTAAATGGAGTCTAATGCAAGTGAGTTTACCTAATTTGGAATTTTCTACAATTAGTTATGGATTTCTAAAGATCGGGGTAATTAAGGGAATTTTCTAAATTTCCTAATAAATGGCCCTTTTTATTGTTTTGCTCCAAATTAGCTCCAAACTGATTGGAATCACTCCCAAAGGTCAGGAATAACCTGAGAAGGTGATCCCAAGTGTTTGGGGGAAAATTTGGGATTTTTAATAATTTTTAATGATTTATTAGAGGCAAAATGGTAATTTCCACCTATGGTCAAATTAGGAGTCAATCTGAAGTCAAACTAGGGAGTCCTATTTATTTAAGGTCAATGATCAGATTCTGGTCAGTTTGAGGTATTATGGATAATTTTCTGACCTAAAATGTATTTATTGTAATTTTCGGAAGGTCTCGAGGCCTTATTTAACCAGTTAATTAGGGTTAGTTAACTAAGGGGTCTAAAGACTCCTAAAAATTTACAAAAAATTCAGTGAGGTTTATGATGTCACTAAGTTTAAATGTTGAAGTTTTTGTGTCAATTCGGGATCTATCCTAGCTCCTAGAAAACTTCTAAGTTCGCTAGACGAGTCCTTAATTATTGTCCTTAGGGTGTCACTACGTTATATGGGTTTGAATCGAAGTTTTAGCTAACCCTCAAGGTAATAAATGCATGGGAATACAAAAATGAAATAAACACACCAGGTCCTTAGATCTAGGAGAGCCTAGGCTATGTGCTCGTGGTGCGACCTACACATGCAATCTACGAAAAATAAAAGGACAAACACCTAATGAAGGGATTAGTGAATGATTGGAACTCAATCACCCACTAATCCTCTCCCCCATGATAGCTCTTCATTCATAGAACCTATGTCTAAAAATTTCATCGAATAGCGGATCTCCCAAAATTAGGATTTATGTACAAGTAGTTTTAAAATAATTTAAAAGTACTTACAGATATAAATATATTTTTGGAAAATAAGAATAATTGAAAATAATTAGATTCATGATACATAAGTATAGGGAGACCCACTGACTACCCTAGCGAAGTCTCAAGCGATTTGAAAATAGTTTGTATCCTGAAAATAAATATTATATTAATTATAAAAATAATATTAAAATACCCAAATAATCAAATCAAAGCAGAAATTTGTCAGAAAAGCCAAAACCAGCCACTGAAACCATAGTCAAAATAAAATTCACATTTTTCTGAAAAGAACGAGGGGTTACACGCAAAAATCCGATTTAAAACGATGAAGATATGATTTTCCAAAGTCTAAACATAACAAAAGAATATTTTAAAATAGTGTCACTTTACTGTTTTTGGCCTAACAGAAAATACAGACATAATTTTTATACAAAAATAGTATTAAACTGTGCATAATTCAAAATACACCCAAAATAAGGTGCTGTGCATCAAAATCCGACTTAAAACGAGGAAGTTACGTGATTTCAAAGTTTAAAGACAATAATTGAATAGTTTTAAAATAATACTGTTTACTGTTTTCAAAAATAATTGCAGACAGAATCAAAAATTTTGAGTAAAACTAGTTCCAGAATATGCAGAATTCAAAATACACCCAAAACGAGGTGCTGTGCGTCGACAGCGGATTTAAAATAAGAAAGTCATGGATTTTTAAAGTTTTAAGAGCAATAAAAAGCTAATTTTAAAATAGTTTTGAAATAATAATGTTTAAAAATAATTATCAAATATAATTAATTTAAAATCAGAACACCTCTGAAATTTTGAAATAATTTGAAATATAATAATAATAACAGTAATAATAATAATAATAATAATAACAGTAAATAGTTTTCAAAATAATTACAAAGGATAATAATAATAATAATAATAATAATAATAATAATACTAATAAAAATAATAATGATGCCAAATCAGTAACATAACATAATAAAAATATTTAAAAAAAAATAATAAAAAAAATAAAATAATATATAAAAGCTAAATAAATAAATAACAATAATAATAATAAAATGAATATTCACTGTTTTTTAAAGAATTAAGTAAATAAAAATAATTTTTAAATGAAATTAATTTTAAAATATCGGGGACGAAAATACGATCGATTCGAGGTATTGTGCGCAAAAATCGGATTAAAAATGAATTTTCTATGATTTTTTAAGTAAAAATAGGCTTAAAAGTATTTAAAATAAATAAAAACTTTAGAAAAACTCTCGGCGCGACAAGTGGCAAAATCGGATTGGTCCCACAATCATTGCCACTTATCCACGTAGGCAAAGATCAGGATCCGATGTTCGGCCCAAACACAGAACGGCGAAATCGCAGCCGTTGATCTCAAAATCAACGGCTGCGATTTCATGCAGTTCAATAGGGAGAACCGAAACCCTAGAATAGAAAAACGTCTCGTTCTCTCAAAATACTCGACGAAACTTCACGAAATTTTAAACACCACTTCTATACATGAATAGAAATCATGGGAAAGTGTCCGTTTGGAACATAATCAGCTTTTCGAAAAGCTATTTTACCCTTTGTGTTGTGAACTATTCTAAGGATTTTGAGAGATCTAACTGTCCGATTTTCGCGTTCTTGGGATCGTTGGATTCGTTGAAACGTCAGGAATATTTCTCCTGTTGACCTCAAGATCTGAATCTCCTTGGATTGGGCGGTAGAAGGCCCGAAAGTTTCGTGGGGCTCGGTTTCGCCGGAGTTCTCGCCGCCGGCGACTCGAGCTCGTGGGATCTTGGTTGGGGAAGATGTTGGGGAACTCCAGGAACTCTCACAAGAAATTTTAGAGCTTGTGGAGGTCTGGAGAGAGAGCAATGGCAAAAAGATCCATTTCAAAACCTAATTTTTGGTTATTTAAGGCTCCTCCTCTATCTTGAACGGCCTAGATTCGATCATGATATGATTTGGACGGAAATATCAGTTATTAGGTCGTGTATTTGAATTCCAAAACGTTTGGAATTGATTAAGGCATTAAATGAGGCTTTAATGGGCTCTAAATAGGTGATTTTCACCTATTTAAGACTTGGTTTGACCAAGTCAACGATTGACTTGGTCAAACCAGTCAAGAGAGTCAAGGGGGTGGGGCTCGAGCTCAAGAAACCATGAAAATAAATTTAAAATTGATTTTAGGCCTAAAAGGTCCAAATTGGTCAACACTGGTTGACTTGGTCAACCAGGTTGACCTAGGTCCAAGCTCGGGCTCGACAGACTCGACTCGACCCATTGAACCCAACAGGGAGGGCCATAGGGTCTGGCTTGGTCAATTTGACCAAGTCAACTGTTCGGGCCCAAATCTGGGCAAAATCGAGGTCAACAGGGGGGAGTTTTGTATTGTCGCAACCTTATCGGGGTTCATTTGGACACCGACTTTTGACACAATAAATCCTAGAAAATGTGCTTGTGATGTGGCAAACTCGCACTTCGGTAAGTTGAGAAACAACTTGTTCTCTTACAGAATAAGGAAGAGTTGTTTGAGGTGGCCAACATGTTGCAACAAGGTGTCACTGTATACTAAGATGTCGTCGAAGTAAGCAATACATAATTTTCCCCAAACCGACTTGAGAATGTCTTGCATCATTCTCATAAAGGTGGAGGGCGCGTTGCACAACTCGAACAGCATTACTCGCCATTTGTACATACCAGAATCAGTCTTGAAGGCTGTCTTTCATTCGTCGTCGGGGCGAATTCAGATCTGATGGTACCCACTACGTAGGTCCAATTTTGAAAAGATACATACGCCTTCCAATTCATCCAGTAATTCGTCGATCCGAGGCACAAGAAATCTGTACTTTACAGTGATCTTGTTTATGGCTCTACTATCAACGCATAAACGCCATTCACCATTTTCTTGGGCACCAATTATCACGACCCAACCCGACCAGGACGGATCCCGCTCGCATCGGGCCGCTCGCATCGGACCATTTACCAGGATCTAGCTTTGAAATTTGCTTCAGAACTTTCTTCCAAATATTAAATAGACAGAAAGACACAGAGCTACTATAATCATTCAAATACATAATAGTTCATCTATTTTATCTTTCATCAAAACAATCATCTACAATACAATCTATGGCTTCAGACAGAAATAACATAACAGAACAGAAAGTCATGATTGTACAAAATACTTAATCTCAGATCAGACACAGAACTTCTAATCCAAGACCTCCTTCCATTTCCCAGCCTGAAAATCATGCAGAAAATAAGGATGAGCTAACAACTCAGCAAGACATCACTCACCAATCAAAATCATCAGAAATTCACATCAAAAAATAGCCGTACGGAAATCATAGAACATATACTTGATCAACAGAAATCAAACAACTGATACAAAAAAAAACTGAAGTCATTTCAAATTAGAGTTCATAACAGATATCATAAAACTTTCAAGTCACAGAGCAGACAAAATCGTACGGAATAACCAGAATCATACATAAATCAAAAATCAGATGAAATCACATTCATATCAGATAATTCTAATTAAATAATTCATAAAATAGATCAGATAAGTCACAGCACATATTATGAGATATCAAACATCAGATTTCAGATAACATATCACATATTAGATTTCAGATTCCCAGACCCTTACAGAATCTCGACGGATTCTGACCCCTTATGTCTCCCTTCCCTGACACTTACAGAATCTCGACAGTTATGTCTCCCTTCCCTGACACTTACAGAATCTCGACGGTTATGTCTATCTTCCCTGACACTTACAGAATCTCGACGGATTCTGACCCCTTATGTATCCCTTTGTGTTTATAGCACCAAAACATAACAGATATTCGGAATTCTGGAACATAACTTATTTTCAGATTTAAGAGCTCATTTCAGATTTTCCTGACACTTACAGAATCTCAAAGGATCCTGGCCCCTTATAACTCCTTTCTGATAGCATACAAACACTTCAATTCATTCAATGTATCAATTCAGAAAAATCAGAATTTGCACGAAAAATCAGTGGCATAACGACAGTATACGGAATTTACACAAATTCACAGATTCAGAAATTTACCAAATTATCACAGAATATCCACAACAATATTATAACACTTTCATTGTACTGAAGTAATATTTTTCAACATCATGATAATTCGTAATTCAATTAAAACGCCACAGAATTCAAAATATCCGGTAGAAATCTTCCAGAAAATATTCAAAACGTGCATAATTATCATCTCAAAAACATACCAAAAGTTACGCGGTAAAACCTTTGTTAGAAGAAAATAATACCAGAAATTCGCTAACGGAAACAAAATCCGGAACAGAAAAGTCGTCAAAATTCTCGTTTCTGAAAATTGAGAAAGGCGGAATGTGCCTTACCTCGAGTCGATCAACTTTCCCAATTACAGCAACGGACGAAAACGGATTGGAGTCGCCCAAAAATCCTCTTTTCTTCTTCTTTCCATGGTTTTCTCTCTCATGGACTTTCTTTCTCTTAAAAAACGACACCATTTAGATATTTATTAAGCAGGATCGTCCCAGACGATGTCCCGATTCATCCCGGGACGATCTTCTCTGGACTCAAATCGTCCAGACGAAAATTAATTCCAATTTCTTCGACCCTGGACGAAACTCTCTGTCTGGTTCGTTCCGACGGTTCGTCCTGACCCTTACAGGTTCGTCCAAACGAACCATACAGATTTCTTCACAACCTGTACCGATCGTCCTGGGACGATCCACTTCGTCCCATACGATCCTGGAAGGAAAACAGCCTTACCAATAACGCTGGGACAGCACAGGGGCTGATACTTGTCTGGATGAGCTTCTTATTCAGAAGGTCTTCAATAATTCCCTGTAATGCTTGATGTTCTTTGGGGTTTAACCGGTAATGAGGGAGATTCGGTAAGACCACATTTGGCACAAGGTCTATTTGATGTTGAATATTTCGGAGGGGAGGAAGAGTGTCGGGTAGCTCGTTTGGACAGATGTCATGGAACTCTCGTAACAATTGTTGCACCTCTTCAGGAACGCCCAGAGAGTCTGGAATAAATGGTTCGGTGACGACCAATGCCCACATCGGGACTGATTCCTTCCAAGTGAGTAGAAGATTAGGTCCTGAGACCACATGCATTACCGCAGAAGGAGACTGATCAGTTGCGGAAGCTTTGTTTTCACGGACACCTGGTAGCAGTTTGAGACGCCTGCCTTTCCACTCAAGCGAATATGCATTGGCCCGACTGTTGTAAATAGCACCCGAGTCAAACTGCCATGGTCGGCCTAAAATCAAGTGGCACACATCCATGTCCAAAACATCGCAGAGAACATCGCACACGTATAGGCGGCCAATAGAAAAGGTGACTTGGCACATCTCCGTAACAGGAATATCAATTCCTTTCTTAACCCAACTAATTTTATAGGGTTAAGGATTTTTAGTTGTTTTGAGTTGCAAAGCTTGAATTACCGAACGGGAGATTATGTTTTATGTACACCCGCTATCAACGAGCAGGTCACAAACCTTTCCGGCAATGGTACACCTTGTTTTAAAAATAGTGTGGTGTTGCAAAGCATTGTGGTGCCTAGGAGCGATTAGCAATTTTTCTAAAACACATATCACTGGATCTCCTTCATCACCCTCCAGCTCATCTACAACCCGATCATCCAGTTCACCAAGCTCTTGTGAAGCTTCCCCTTCTTCATTTTCGAACATTTGTAGTTGTTGTCGCTGCGGACACTCGTTCGACTTATGGCCTGGCTGAAAACAACAGAAGCACTTCAGAGTGCACGGCTTCGCGTATGGATTGGTCTGCTGAGGGGCTCTTGATTTGGGCTGTGTCTTGGCATCTACATTTGAAGTAACCGGGGCAGTCTGTTTGGACTGCGTGGGCATTGGAAAAAGGGGAGGCCACTGCTTACATTTTGGAATTGAAGGGAGCTCCCCCTTGAGGCTTCGGGCACGGAGTCTGGAGTCTGTTGCCGAGTAAAGTTTGATCTCGTAGATCGATTGTGTTGTATTTCCGCCTTTAAGGAGAAATTGATGGCTTGCGACAGTGACCACACAGAGTTCACAATTCAAGTCGGTCTTGAATACTATACTTGAGTCCCCCAATATATCTAGCAACCAGCTGATTCATGAACTCATTCAGATTGTTTCGGGCGCTTAATCGATGGAACTCCTCCGTGTAGTCACTTACTAACCGATTGCCTTGTGCACACTGTTGATACTTTATGTAGAGGATCTGTTCATAATCAGTCGGTAGGAATTGAGTTCGCAGGAGTTGTCTCATTAGAATCCAGCTACAGATTGGGCCTCTTCCTTCTCTTTGCCGCATTTGCAGTAATTGAGTCCACCAAGCACTCGCTCCACTTCGCAATCTACAGGCAACATACTTGACCTGTTTGGTATGCTCAATTTTCATGTAATCGAAGAAGTTCTCAACAGCCTTCTCCCAATCTAGATAATCTTCAATGTGCAAATGGCCATCAAAAAAAGGTATGTCTACCTTGACTTTAAATTCTGCCTGATGATGATGGTGTGCTGGGCGTCGTTTGCGCCGGAAGTGATCTCCAGTATGATCGAAGTTAACATTCTCTTCCTCGGTCTCGCTTTTGCCTCCTTCTGGTTGCCCCTCAAAGTCTTCTTCGGAATCTGATTCTTCTTGTACAGGAATGGGAAGTCGACGCCATTGTCGAACAATACCCGCACCACGCCGGCCACTGGGAATGATTGGCGGTGCTTGTTCCCGGCGTGGTTGACAATTTGCCTCTGCTACCCTATTGAGATCTAACTCTCGATGCAGTGTCAGGGAAAGACGTTGCACATCAACGCGCAAGATGGTTGTCTGGTTCGCCCATAATGTTTCGAATCTCTGATCGTCGTCGGCAGCTGGTTCTTTGCCCCGCTCCATCATTCTTATCGTCTGGATTCTCTGGCTCTGATACCACTGGATGTCCCCAAGACCTGCAAGAAATCCCAGACAAGGAAACAAGAACTTGAAACAGAGAAAAGGAGAGGCTCACCTCTCGTTAAGGGGGAAGAAAATATTTCAGCAGAACAAAGTTCTTTAGGGGATTATCAAAAGCTGCTCACTTACAGTCATTTCTACCTATATGTATTTGCTATCATTTGCATTTACTAATATTACTGGAAAATAAATTACTAATTAAGGCAGAGAAAATAAAAAGTAGTCTAGTACTATAATAACGAAAATGGTACGGGGAATGTGTGGGATGATGAGCCATGTTAAGCTCTGCTGAGATGTTCTGCTGTGTCGGCAGGACATGATAAGCACTGCATTAATATACCCAATAGACAAAAAACTCTCTGTCAGCTAAGGTGGATTCAGATTTATCCCCTTAGACAAACACTACCCCAGTTGTCGATAAGGTGCATTCTATCAGGTTGGGTCGATTACTTCCTCTTACTAAGTAGACTAGAGACCATGATAGCCTAGGATGATGGAAATATCAGATCTTAACCGGGCTCGTCTTAATTCCCCCCATCACCTATTTTAAGTATATGGTGATAAGTTTCTAATCATAAAACCAAATTCAAATCTAAAAGTTGTTGCTATTATATGTTGGGTACTTAATACCTATCTCACGATTAGCCTTAATCGAAAGTTCTTTCTCGTCACTGGGAGATGCAATTAAATATAGGGGCTTGGGCCTATAGGAAACCAGAACTTAGATTAAAAAGGCCGCACAAAATTATGACGAAATCTCTGGGTAGTGTCTTATCTAAAATTTAATCTGCCTTTTAAAAATTCATCCGGAACCTAAACCCGTTAAAACCCTCCATCGTTAAACATCAAAAAGAAAAGAGCCGACGCGGAGAGGTAGAGGCGTGAAATGCTCCGCAGCCCGCAATTCAAACTGGATTTGCTAACAAGCTCATGAGTTAAGCATATTAAGGCATGCGCTCAAGCTCAAGCTCAAATTCAAACTCATTTATTAAAAGAGCTTGAACTTAACGAGACTTGGCTCTTAAGCTGGCTCATTATGGCTTAGGAGCTAGGAAAGTTGCTACTAAAAAAAAAGTAGCTATAGCACCTCAAGCTTCTTCTCCAGCGTTGATAACGTGGATGCCTTCTTATGTCGCATTTTATTGCATGGCCTCACGAGCTTGGTTGTAAGACCATTTCCAGCCGTTCGGCAAACAACCGAATGAAGGCCCTCAAACGTCGTAACCGAACACCTTTTTCTCCGGCATTTGTTTGCTGATGAACAGTGCGACGCCAATATTGGCGTCGCACTGTTCACCCGCTAAATTTCTATGTGTCAACGGGATTTACCCGCGAAATGGAGAATGACGGTTACGACGAGGGAAGCCCGCAATTTGGAGTTCGATTGGAGCAGAATTACCACATTTTGAAGTTTTGCTGTATTTTGCCGTAAAAAATGGGGTTTTCGGTTGGAGATGCCCTAAGTTCCCATCAAAAAAGCTTAAAAACAAAAAATGCTAATGATGCACCTTATGCTCTCTTTTTCTCCAACGGTGATCACATCGAAGTTTCCTTTCTCCGTGTTTTGCTGTGACCTCACAAGCTAGGCCGCAAGTTCCAAAAAATAAAAAACCAATTGCAGCATCCGACGCCTTGTTCACCGGTCACCGGCGATGATCACATCGACGCCTTCTTCAGCCTCCCGAGCCGGCTTTATTGCAATTAGTCGAGCTCCAGATTTTACCGGTGAGCCGTCTTAACTACCCTAATCTCATCCTCATCAGCAAAACAGAGAGAGTTATTTTAATTTAGAAAAAGTTAATTTAGGTATTATATAAATAAATATCAAATTTTGAATGTTATTATAATAAGTAATTTTTTAGTACAATCTTTTTTAAAGTAATAAAAAATAATCTCCAAATAAAAATTATAGTTACAGTGTGAAAAATAAAGCACAAAGAGAATTATCCCAATGGAAATGTAAAGATATAAATATAAAAGAATTGTGGCATGTATGTAAAATTGTTATTTTTTTTACCTGGCATGAGTTGACTTAGTTTGTTGATTGGTAACTTCGATTACTAACAAAAAAGTCTTGAATTTGAATCTTGAAATATGTAACGGTGCGTGAATCTAGCTTTAATAGCTCAAATGTCCGAAAAGAAAAAAGGCTAATATTTGTCATATTTCTTACATTAACATCTTTTTTTTCTTTTTAAAAAATATTAAAAAATTAGTAGTCAAATAAAAATTATGATTATAGCTTGAAAAGTGGTAAGAAAGTTATGCTAATCTAGGGGTGTCAATATTTGACATGACCCGAAAATCCGACTCGAACCCGACGCGAAAATTTCGGGTTAGGGTCAACCCGAACCCGAAACGGGTCGGGTTCGGGTTCAACATTTCGACTAGTTTCAAAAATTGGGTCGGGTTCGGGCTAACCCTTTTGACCCGAAATTGACCCACTTTTGACCCATAAACCTAATTTTGACCCGACAACCCGAGATTGACCCGATTTTGACCCTTTTTTGACCCGAAAAAGAGGAAATAAACCCTTTTTGACCCGAAAACTAGTAATTTTTTGTTGGAAACGGGACATTCGGGTCGTGTCGGTTGACCCGGACCTGAAGATGGTCAGGTTCAAGTCCGAAAAATTGACCCGTTTTTAAAAACGGATCGAGTTCGGGTTGACCCGAATAGTGTCAGGTCAGTTTCGGGTTCGACCCGAATCTGACCCGTGACTCGAAATTGACACCCCTATCCTAAATTGTCCCTTAATTTTTATATCAGAGTTTATGATTTAATTTTTTTTAAGCCTAAAAAAAAATCAACTTATTATTAATTATTTTTTCTATTTTATCATTACTATTTATCAATATCAGTCAAATATCATCTGATTTATTTTTTTTTTTAATATTAATCGGTTGTCCTTTCACCTGAAGTGATAGCAGTTGACAAAGAACGCGAAGGCGTGCTTAACGTTGAAGCCAAGGCGACTCCAGTCCGTTTTCGTCCGTTGTGACAATTCAAGAAAGTGGTGTACGCAAGGTAAGGTACATTCCGCCTTTCTCAATTTTCAGAATGGTAAAATTTGAACGATTTTTCTGTCCGGATTTCGTTTTTGTTAGCGAATTTCGTCTGTTTTTTCCGATTGGTTTAGTTTTTACCGCGTAACTTTTGATATGTTTCTGAGGTGCTGAGTGTGCACATTTTGATTGTTTTCTGGAGAATTTTGTCCGGGTAATTTTGATTCCGCGATGTTTTCTTTCGACTGCAATTTTTGACAATGTCTAAAAATGTTGTGGCAGTTAAATAAAAGTCTTATATTATTGTTGTGAATGTTCTGTGTTAATTTGGTAAAATTCTGATTCTATAAATTTTGTGTAAATTCGGTATACTGACGTTACGCTGCCGGATTTTCGTACGATTTCTGAAATTGTCCTGATTTATTCTGAAATGAATTGATATGATTGTGTGCTATAAAAAGGGAGTTATAAGGGGTCAGGATCCTGTGAGATCCTGTCTGTGTCAGGGAAAATCTGAAATGAGCTCTGAAATCTGTTTCTAAATACAAGTTTCGGATCCGATGATAAGTTCTGTTATGGTGCTATAAGCACATCTGTTATGGTGCCATGAGCACAAAGGGAGGCATAAGGGGCCAAAATTCGAGAGATTCTGTCAGTGTCTGGGAAGGGAGGCATAAGGAGCCAGAATCCGTTGAGATTATGTCAGTGTCAGAGAACCTGTTCTGTCTTTTGATCTGTTCTGAAATGATAATTTTCGATTTCCGTATGATATAATTCGATCTGATTTGTATGATTATGATTCTGATACGATCCGAGGCTGATTTTCCGTACGATTCTGTCTGTTCTGATATAAATGCTGATCTGATATGATTTAATCTGATTTCTGATTTTGGTCCGTTCTGTCAGTTCTGATGTGATGTATTTCTGTTCTGTTCTGATTTGATCTGATCTGTACAATTCTGATTTTGTTCTGATTTGATATACGATTCTGTTTCGATTTCTGTTCAGATTTCTGTCTGATGTGTTTGATGTGGACTCTGAGGATTTCTGATTTTGTTGTCTTGCTGAGCTGTTGTAGCTCATCCTTATTTTCTGCGTGGTTTTTATGTTCTGGGAAGGGGAAGGAAGTTCAGGAATAGAAGTTCAGAGTCTGATTCCGTATAGGTATTTTTGGACTTTTGATTTTTGTACAGTCATGACTTTTATGTTCTGTTGTTCTTTCTGTCTAAAAGCCATGCACTGTATTTGTATATGAATATTTCTGATGAATGAAAAGATAGATGATCTGTTCCGCTGCATTTGATGTTTATAGTAGCTCTGTGTCTTTTTGTGTATGTTTCTGTTTGGAAGAAAGTTCTGAAACAAATTCCAAAGCCAGATCCTGGAATCAGTTCGGTCCGTTTGAGTCCTGTCGCGACCCGATGCGAGCGGGATCCGTCCCGGTCGGGTTGGGTCGTGACATTAAGCTCCGCTGAGATGTTCTGCTGTGTCGCCGGGACATGATAAGCACTGCATCAATATACCTAATAGACATAAAACTCTCTGTCAACTAAGGTGGATTCAGATTTATCCCCTTAGACAAACACTACCCCAGTTGTCGATAAGGTGCATTCTATCAGGTTGGGTCGATTACTTCCTCTGACTAAGTAGACTAGAGATCATGATAGCCTAGGATGATGGAACTATCAGATCTTAACCGGGCTCGTCTTAATTCCCCCCATCACCTATTTTAAGTATATAGTGATAAGTTTCTAATCATAAAACCAAATTCAAATCTAAAAGTTGTTGCTATTATATGTTGGGTACTTAATACCTATCTCACGATTAGCCTTAATCGAAAGTTCTTTCTCGTCACTGGGAGATGCAATTAACTATAGGGGCTTGGGCCTATAGGAAACCAGAACTTAGATTAAAAAGGCCGCACAAAATTATGACGAAATCTCTGGGTAGTGTCTTATCTAAAATTTAATCTGCCTTTTATAAATTCATCCGGAACCTAAACCCGTTAAAACCCTCCATCGTTAAACATCAAAAAGAAAAGAGCCGACGCGGATAGGTAGAGGCGTGAAATGCTCCGCAGCCCGCAATTTAAACTGGATTTGCCAACAAGCTCATGAGTTAAGCATATTAAGGCATGCGCTCAAGCTTAAGCTCAAATTCAAACTCATTTATTAAAAGAGCTTGAACCTAATGAAACTTGGCTCTTAAGCTGGCTCATTATGGCTTAGTTGCTACTGAAAAAAAAAAAAGTAGCCATAGCACCTCAAGCTTCTTCTCTGGCGTTGATAACGCCGACGCCTTTTTCAGTCGCATTTTATTGCACGGCCTCACGAGCTAGGTTGTAAGACCATCTCCAGCCGTTTGACAAACAATCGAATGGAGGCCCTCAAACGTTGCAACCGAACGTCTTTTTCTCCAGCATTTGTTTGTTGATGAACAGTGCGACGCCAATATTGGCGTCGCACTGTTCACCATCTAAATTTTTATCTGTCAACGGGATTTACCCGCGAAATGGAGAATGACGGTTACGACAAGGGAAGCCCGCAATTTGGAGTTCGATTGGAGCAGAATTACCACATTTTGAAGTTTTGCTGTATTTTGCCATGAAAAATGGGGTTTTCAGTTGGAGATGCCCTAAGTTCCCATCAAAAAATATTAAACCAAAAATATATATATGCTGATGCTGCACCTTATGCTCTCTTCTTCTCCGACGGTGATCACATCGAAGTTTCCTTTCTCCGTGTTTTGCTGTGACCTCACAAGCTAGGCCGCAAGTTCCAAAAAATAAAAAACCAATTGCAGCATCCGACGCCTTGTTCACCGGTCACCGGCGATGATCACATCGACGCCTTCCTCAGCCTCCCGAGCCGGCTTTATTGCAACTAGTCGAGCTCCAGATTTTACCGGTGAGCCGTCTTAACTACCCTAATCTCATCCTCAGCAAAACAGAGAGAGTTATTTAAATTTAGAAAGAGTTGATTTAGGTATTATATAAATAAATATCAAATTTTGAATGTTATTATAATAAGTAATTTTTTAGTACAATCTTTTTGAAAATAAAAAAATAATAATCTTCAAATAAAAATTATAGTTGCAGTCTGAAAAACAAAGCACAAAAATTGTTATTTTTTTTACCTGGCATGAGTTGACTTAGTTTGTTGATTGGCAACTTCGATTGCTAACAAAAAGGTCTTGAATTTGAATCTTGAAATATGTAACGGTGCGTGAATCTAGCTTTAATAGCTCAAATGTCCGAAAAGAAAAAAGGCTAATATTTGTCATATTTCTTACATTAACATCTTTTTTTCTTTTTAAAAAATATTAAAAAATTAGTAGTTAAATAAAAATTATGATTGTAGCTTGAAAAGTGGTAAGAAAGTTATCCTAACTTAGGGGTGTTAATATTTGACACGACCTGAAAACCAGACTCGAACGCGACCCGAAAATTTCGGGTTATAGTCAACCCAAACTCAAAACGGGTCGTGTTCGGGTTCAATATTTCGACCCGTTTCAAAAATTGGGTCGGGTTCGAGTTAACCCTTTGACCCAAAATTGACCCATTTTGACCCATAAACCTAATTTTGACCCGACAACCCGAGATTGACCTGTTTTTTACCCGAAAAGGAGGAAATAGACCCATTTTGACCCGAAAACTAGTAATTTTTTGTTGGAAACGGGACATTCGGGTCGTGTCGGTTGACCCGGACCTGAAGATGGTCAGGTTCAAGTCCGAAAAATTAACCCGTTCTTAAAAAAATCAGCTTATTATTAATTATTTTTTTCTATTTTATCATTACTATTTATCAATATCAGTCAAATATCATCTGATTTTTTTTTTTAATATTAATCGGTTGTCCTTTCACCTAAAGTGATAGTAGTTGAGAAAGAACGCGAACGCGTGCTTAACGTTGAAGGCAATATATATTTATTAAACACGTGTTCAAATTTGTTCTCTGGTCAATTATGAATTGGCATCTTTTTTATAACAATATTGACTCAATTGACGTCTTAGACTTCTCAATAAACGCAAATAGTTATATCTAGTACTGTGTACCATTGTGTATCGGATGATGTGGTGCATCCTGATTCGCCTCCTTACCGTCTGGTGACCACACGGAATCTCTTATTTGAGACAACTTTTTTAGTGTTTTGTAAAGTTGTTGTAGAGAAATTAACTTTTAAAATTACTATAGAAAGTAATTTTTATTATCTTAATTAAACCTTGATTAACTAAATTATTTATTATTAAACATAACATTATATTCAAGCAATAAATCATTATATTACATTAAAAAATATAAATTTAATAACCTGAGATTTTTTTATTATTAAATTACAATCTAATTTGCCTTTTTTTTTTACTCCTATGGAAAAAATATATGATAAGATTTCAATTAAATTTCAATTAAAATGATTTATTTTATTTTTTTAATATTAAATTAATATATTTCAACATGGCTTTTATTTTAAACATCATTAAAATAAATTAATATATACGTTTCCTATTTATAGGAATTAATAATACTAATTAATAAATGCATTGCCTATTTATACATAATAATAAATTAGTAATACTACTCTCATAGAAAAAAATATCATATGAAAAATATATTTAATTCATTACTATGAATAGCATTGCTATTTTTACAAAAAAATCCATGATAAATTTTTTATTGGAATTATTATTTATTTATTTCTAAATAAGAGATATTTGATCAAAAACAAATTTTCATAAATTTTATTATTTTAAAAAGTCAAAGTCAACCATTCCTCAACCTCATTTGAATATAAAAAAAGAATGGAATTTTACATACATACCACTTTACATCATGCTATTTATATATTTAACACTCAAAAATTTAATATTTTCATACTTACCATCCATGATCCATAGATCAATTATAGGTGCAAGGAATAAAATATTAAAGTTTATTATGTGTGATATGAATGAAATATAGGAATTAATTATTCTGTGCGGATACCGAACACTGTCCAAAGATCAACCAGAATGCACCACGTCACCTCTTGCTCGGTACAACAGCTCGACACTGTTGACGTGGCGCGTTTTGATTGGTCTGGTCTCTGCACAGAATAATTTCTCAAATATAGTGATGGCACATTTGATATTAAAGCCGTCTATGAGTGGTAGATATGAAATATTAAAAATTTGGATGTTAGATATATAAATAGTATAATATATAGTGATATGTATGTAAATTTCCCCCAACAAAATCAATCAAAGCACTTTATAACATCCTATTTACATATCTAACACCTAAAACTTTAATATTACATGAATACCATCCTATATTATTTTAATATCAATATACCACTTACATTTCTTTCCTACCACTCATATATTTCATTTCTACCACTCATATTTGGTATGAAAATGAACTATGGGTGGTATGTATGTAATATTAAAGTTTTAGATGTTAAATATGTAAATAGCATAGTATTAAGTGGTATGTATGTAAATCTCCCTTAAATATTTTAATTAGAAGCTTAACATAGTTTATAAGGATCATTAAGCTAATCCACAAAGATTAATCACCCTCTTAAATTCTTAATTATGTTATTTAGTGATAATAATCAGCTATTTATAACCAAGCTTGGCTTAGAATACCCAAAACCAGAGGCTTTATAATTAAACGCCAGTGTCTACAATCTCCAGGTAACTATGTCCAGCTTCTTCCAGTAGTCTCCTCCATCTCCCGCCGCCACCACCGCCGCCTTTTCCGGCGGTATGTCGGTGGCATGCGGCCTAGAGTGCGTGTTCTGCCTCGGCTGCACCCGCTGGGCATGGAAACGCCTGACCTACGTCGGCTCATACGACTCCGAATCATGGCCTCCTGCCTCCGACGACGAAATCGAACCCATCCCTCGCCTATGCCGCGCCATACTCGCCGTCTACGAGGACGATCTATCCCACCCCCAGTTTCCTCCTCCGTCCGGCTACGGCATGAATCCTCAATGGCTCCTCAAACGAGTGCCCTACGAAGAAACCGAGGGCCGATGCCCTCCCTACCTAATCTACGCCGATCATGACCATCGCGAGATCATTCTAGCCGTTCGCGGCCTCAATCTCTCCCGTGAGAGCGATTACAAGGTTTTGCTGGATAATCGGCTGGGAAGGCAGATGTTCGATGGCGGTTATGTGCATCATGGGTTGCTTAAGGCGGCTACGTTTATTCTTAATCGGGAGTCGGAGATGCTGCGGCGGGTGATTGGGGAGGTGGGGGAGGAATATAAGTTGGTTTTTGCGGGGCATTCATTGGGGTCTGGAGTGGCGGCGCTGATGACGGTGATTGTGGTGAATCACCGGGATCAGTTTGGGGGGATTGAAAGGAGACGGATCCGGTGTTATGCAATTGCGCCGGCAAGGTGTATGTCGTTGAATCTTGCCGTGAAGTATGCTGATGTGATTAATTCCGTCGTGCTACAGGTGATTTTTCTTTTCTTTCTTTCGTTTTCTTTTTTTATGTAATCGAATCGAATTAATTTAGGTTTTCCAAGTGTAGGAATGGCTTTGCTGAATTGGAATCTTGGTGGATTTTGTGAGACTATTCATTGATTCGATGGTTATTTTGGGGTTTAGAAAAACAAGAGAATCTAATCCGTATGCAGTGGGATAGGGCAAATTATTGGGTCAGGTGACCGAAGCCATCTCTCCGTTCGGTCGCCAATAAAAATGCGCCATCTGTCAGTCGTTTTTTTAATTTAATATTAACGCTTTATGTCTTGTCAGAGTTAGCGACCCGACCCGATAACGCTATTCATTTGAACTTTTAAGCTTTTGCCGCCCTATTTTTTCATTTTGAGACCCGCGAAAGACGCAAATATGTGCTGCTGTAGAAGAAAAAACGAGCCAGAAAATTGCAGAGAAGAAATGGACTGCTCAGTGAAGAGGGAGGTGGAAGAGGGAGTGCATGAATCGGAAAGGATGCATGAATCGGAAGGGCTGGTGCATGAATCGGAATCGGAACATGTGCATGAATCGGAATCGGAACCTAACTTAGCCGGAAATTCCTCTGGTTTCAACATATCGGTAAGTATCTTAGAAAAACGAGTTAGAAAGTTGTTTGTAAGCAGAATAAATTTCTTAAGCAGAAAGTTGACGTAGGTTTCAGCTCATTATTCTTAGGATTTTTGATTTTGCGATTTTTAAGCAGAATAAATTTCTTTTGTCGAAAAAGTAAAAAATAAAAAAATCTAATGTTGTTGTTGTTGCTTAGCATTCATTATTGATTTCTAGGATGAAGATGATAAATAAAAGAATGCGCTATAGTTGCGCTATGGTTGCGCTATGGTTGCGCTATGGTTGCGCTATAGTTGCGCTATACTTGCGCTATATTTGCGCTATATTTGCGCTATAGTTGCGCTATAGTTGCGCTATACTTGCCCTTTACTTGCGCTATACTTGCCCTTTCAGGCTGTATACAAAGATGAGACAGAAGCATATGAATGTTTTTGCACTTATGCTCACGATAATGGCTTTAGTGTCCGAAAGGATCATCACAGTTTTTGGCCAAATTCTAGGAAGATAAAATCGAAGGACTTTGTTTGTTCAAAAGCTGGTTTCAAAAAAAGTGATGATCATAATTCAGGGAAGAGGAAGAGATTCATTAGACCAGTTGTCAGAACTGGTTGTCCAGCCATGGTGAGGTTTGTCACTGATGAAGACGGTTACTGGCATGTCCAAAGATTTATTGAATCCCACAACCATGAATTAGCTAGCCCAGCCGACCGACACCTTTTAAGATCATGTAGGAATGTTATTGAGGAAAAAGCTGCCGTGCTAAAATCGATGACAAATGCAGGGATTAGAACCGTTGATGCATATGCCTACCTTGCAGAGGAAGTTGGTGGATGTGAGAATGTCGGATTCTCTAAGAGGGACGCCTACAATTTGATTCAGAAGGAGAAAAGAGCAAGGATTGAAATTGGTGACACTAATTCTTTGATTCAATTATTTAAAGATCGACAAGTTGAGGACCACATGTTTGCATGGGATGTTCAATATGATGATCAGGATAGATTGTTAAATTTTTTCTGGGTTGATGGCAGAAGCAGGATAGATTATGAATGTTTTGGAGATGTGTTAATTTTTGATACTAGTTACAGGCTGAACAAGTATAATTTTGTTTGTGCGCCATTTGTTGGTGTTAACAATCATTGGCAGAATATTTTGTTTGGGGTTGCTTTTTTGTCAGAAGAAACAATAGAAAGTTTTACATGGTTGTTTAAAGTATTTGTACGAATAATGGGTAATAAATATCCAACAACAATATTCACTGATCAGGACCAAGCTATGGCCAGGGCCATAGAAGCTGCATTACCTCACACTCGTCATAGATTATGCCAATGGCACATATTTAAAAAGGTTCCATCAAAAGTTTCCATCTACAATAGCAATAATAAAGTTAGAGGACTCTTCCATAAGTGTATGAGGTGGTGTGATTCTGAGGAAGTGTTTGAGGAAGCGTGGAATGAAATGATCAAGGAAGGGAATCTTCATAATCATGAATGGTTGCAGGATCTTTATAAGATAAGGAGAAAGTGGTCAACTGCTTTCAACAAGGATTCCTTTTGCATGGGCATTTTATCAACGCAGCGTAGTGAGTGTACTAATAATGTGTGTCATGGCATTTCAAAGCCAACAAGTTCATTAACTGATTGTTTTCTTGGCTTGGAAAAGGTACTGATGAATTGGCGGCGAAATGAGCAAGATGAGGATTACAAATGCAGTCAATCTGAAATTGTTCCCGTGATAAAGAACAGCTCAATATTAAAACAAGCTGCTAGATATTACTCAAGAAGAATATATTCAATTTTTGAGGAAGAATTTATAAAGGCTGTGGGAGAAATGAGTATAGATTTTGTCTCGACTGATTCTTCAAAGTATATAGTCAACTACATAGAGAAAAAGAATCAAAACCATCCTTGGGTTGTTCACTTTGATGCAACAGAAGGTAACATTCAATGCAGCTGTAAGAAGTATGAAACCATGGGATTGCTGTGTTCTCATTGTTTGAGGGTTTTTAAACAGTTGGATATGGCTAAATTCCCTGAGAAGTACTTATTACTTCGTTGGTCAGCAAGGGCTCGACAAGTTTTTTATTCAGGTTACTTCCTTAATTCTCAAAGAAGTAATAATTTCCAAAGTGGTAGGGGATTCATATTCAGAAATCAGGTGAGCAGGTTTGCATATCAAATGAGCACGGAAGCTCAAGGGAATGAAGAGGCAGAGGAGTTTATTCTTTCCTCATTGCAAGACATGTATAAAAAATTATACTTAATTCTTGGTGGCAAGAAAAGAAATCAGAAGGATGTTGCTAGTTCCCAAGGTGGAACTGCAAATTTGAAAGATCCTCTAAAGCGTAGACCTAAAGGCATATCAAATGCAAGACTGAAAAGCCATTGGGAGAAGAAGAAACGGCCTAAAAGTAAGTTTTTAATAATTTGTTAATTATTTAATTCCTAATCCTAATATTAAAGCTCTAGTTTCTTACAGATAAGAAACCTTTGGTGGGGGATAATCCATTGGAGGAACCTTCTTCAACACAACCTTCTTCAACACAGATGAACTTTTCAAGCATGCCTGAATGTTTTAGTGAGGAATATATAACCGGCATACCATCATGCCAACCTGGAGCTGAATACACCAAGTTGATGATGGATTTTCTTTCTTCGGAGTTGGAATTTAATGAATTTGCAATGTAATAATATTTATTTGGACTTAATCATTTCATTTATTGGTTGTAATAAAAATTTTTTTATAAATCATCTATTTGGACTTATGTAATTTGGACTTATGTAATTCATTTATTGATTTCAATTATTGCTTACTTGCGCTATTGTTGCGCTATACTTGCGCTATGGTTGCCCTATACTTGCGCTATACTTGCGCTATACTTGCGCTATGGTTGCGCTATACTTGCGCTATGTTTGCGCTATGGTTGCGCTATGGTTGCGCTATGGTTGCGCTATGGTTGCGCTATACTTGCGCTATGGTTGCGCTATTGTTGCGCTATACTTGCGCTATAGTTTAGCTATTGTTGCGCTTTACAGAATATAACAGATTTTAGAGAATGCTCATTTATAAACAGAATATAACAGTATGTGCACATTTTATACAACAATCAAAAACTATATAAAAACATAATAAAATGCACATCAAAAAGTATATAAAAATATAATAAAATGTACATTTATAAATCATGGACAATATTTACAACAAGTTACAGATTGTTTACTTCTTTGTTTGTAGAAAAAGAAAAAATGCAAACTCTGCCCTAAATTTAGGCATATGCTTTTGCCAATCTTTAAGAGCATTCCAGTCTGGTTTTTTTCTTCGCACGGCCTTTTCCATATATTTACAAACGAAGATTCCGCAATCGTAGTCGTTTGATTGTGTTGGAATTCCACGAACCGCCTGGACATTCCATTTCGTAATATCGCTTGAAAAGCATCCTACGGTGTCCTCGTGCAAATACTTTATCTGTACGAATAAAACATTATAAAAATTTATATTATGTATATAAACATAGTAATCTGGATATAACTTGAAATAAGAATTTGAACTTACAACTGTATGACAAATATTCTTGTGTTCAGGATTTGGTAATGAATCATACATTTTCCAGACCTTCTCCTTCAATTTTCCAACAAGAAGAACCCAATGCTTCTCGTGAATTATGGGAAGTACAATAAGTTTGCTTTCTTGAATTGAAACAGGATTAATGTGATTGATAAAAATTTGATAATCCATATTGTATGACTTGTAAACCTGCAATAACTTAGTTCTATAAGGAAAAACTAAAATGAAAAAAAGGATTAAAATCTTATTTATACTTACCCTGTACAATGGAGAAATGTACAAGTAAGGATGAAATTTCTCCGCCATTAACCTACTCTGCTCAAGTAAAAAGAAAGCAAAAGCATCTACATGGTTATCTGCTAACCAATCATTTGTAAGCAGCATGTCAATATCTGATCTTTTTATTTCGATATTTCCAGATTGAAAAATTACGTGTTCCCTACAAAAACAAAGAAAAATTTAATGTTAACACGCAACATTTAAAAAACCTTAGCGCAACCTTCAAAATACCATAGCGCAACCATAGCGCGAACATAGCGCAACCATAGCGCAACCATAGCGCAAGTATAGCGCAAGTATAGCGCAACCATAGCGCAACCATAGCGCAACCATAGCGCAAGTATAGCGCAACCATAGCGCAACCGTAGCGCAAGTATAGCGCAAGTATAGCGCAAGTATAGCTTACTTTGTATTAAATTTCTTGCAAAATTCATCCATCATTCGTTGGTTTTCCTCAGTCAGAAATTGCTTCCCTGGATAATCCATTTTTTCCAATGCTGGTCTTGTCTCAACTATTATATTTTCTACAGAAATAACCTCTTTATTCTTCTTTACGTATGGTATGACTGGTTTTGATGATCTCTCTTCTTTTTCATCATTTTCTCTTTTTCTCTTTTGAGGTGGAGGTGGAGTTGGAAGTATTGGTTGTTGTGGGGGTATTGGTGATTGTGGAAGAATTTCTTCGGCCAATGGTGGAGGTGGAGGTGGAGGTATTGGTGGTTGTGGAAGAATTTCTTCGGCCAATGGTGGAGGTGGAGGTGGAGGTATTGGTGGTTGTGGAAGAATTTCTTCGGCCAATGGTGGAGGTGGAGGTGGAGGATGATCTTGTATTGGTGCCTGTCCTGAAGGATTTTTGTTGTGGAAGTTCACGGATTGGAAGCTGGAGGCAGATGTAGATACATGCGGCTTATCTGGATTGTGATCACACTGCATTTGAAATTCAATGAATTTGTACTTCAGTGAGTCTTGATCAGCCTGCAGTTTCTCCAAAATATCTTCAACTCTGTCCAATCTTGCTCCCACATTTTCTTGAATTTTACTTAACATCTTCTCAAACATTTCAAAACATTTATTCTGAACAGCCTCTAAATCTGCCCTTCTAATGGGTGGCTGTTCAGCAAAAGGTTGACTTGTGGAAATTTTTTCTGTAGGTGGGCGAGTAGAAGGCTGAGTTGGCGGCAGAGACTCAGTTTCTGGTTGTTCATTATGAGGAGAATCAGGGGGAGGGAGAGGAGGAGAGGGAGGTGTGGGAGGGAGGTGGGGTGGTGTCAATTTTCTTTTTTGCGGAAGCCTTATTTTTCTGTGGTGAATGCAATTTTTGTGGTTCATGACCTGAACGGGTATCCAAGTTTTGTATGGCAGTAATGTCGGCCCCGTATTTTTCGGCCTCCTCATTGGTAACATTGTCAAGACAAATAAATATCTGCAAAAAAAAAAAAAAAAAATTAAAAATTATAGCGCAACCATAGCGCAACCATAGCGCAACCATAGCGCAACCATAGCGCAACCATAGTGCAACCATAGCGCAACCATAGCGCAACCATAGCGCAAGTATAGCGCAACCTTAGGGCAACCATAAAATAATTTGCATCAATAAAATGAAAAAATTACCTCACTTCTCTTTAAAAATTTAAATAATTTGGCTGCATTTTCTTGAGTAAAGTATAATTCTGTATACCCCTGCCATCTAAGAAAACGTGGTCTTATTTCTGAATCGGTTGGTTTATTCAAAGAAAAATGTTCCAAAAACCAAATCTGTATAATGCCAAAAAAAAAATTTAATGTTAACATTTAAAAACATTAAACATTTAGAAAAACCAATAGGAGTGGAAACTTACCAGTAGAAGAGGAAAGAAGCCATTGATGTAACCCAATGGTCTTTGTTGTTGAAACTTCTCAAAAATTGTATTGAACTCCCCAACCATGAAGTTCCTTAAGGAAGAAGCCCAATTAATGGAACTAAACTCACTTAAATTATTTGCAACAGTTGTGAGCCTTCTAGGGGTTTTATGACTATTTAGTGGAAAGAAAAGGTTGGATAACAAAAACATAATAAAGGTCTTTATTTTTGTTGCATTATCAGTTAATCTGTCTAATATTGACATTTCATTTTTTATTTCAGTTGACAGAGGTCCATTTAGAGGATCAATCCTCCATTTGATATCAATGCCTCTGTTGGGCAAACCTGTCAGAAAATTTAAGCTGTTAAAAAGTTCAAAAACATATAGCTATAAAAAATTCCAAATTCAAAATATTACCTGTCAACAAAGAAACCTCGTCAGTAGTGAATTTCAGAACATGTCCGAGGACGATGAAGCCCTCATCAGCAGGACTCCAGAATTTAAGAACCTCAAACAGAAGTGGTATACACTGCTGGAATGCGGGGAACATCAAAAATTGATGAATGTTCAAATTCTTTAATGTTTGTTCCACTTCATCATCTATGATCTCGGCAAAAGCATCACAATGTTTCCGGAAAGAAGTAACATAACATCTAGATGTTACTGGCCTTTGATAGGGAGTCCTCATCTATAACAAAAAGAAAAATCAGAACTATATAAATAGCGCAACCATAGCGCAACCATAGCGCAACTATAGCGCAACCATAGCGCAACCATAGCGCAACCATAGCGCAACCATAGCGCAACCATAGCGCAACCATAGCGCAACCTTATATTTCGTAATTATTTAGCTTAAAAAAGTTTAAAATAAAAAAAAACCAAAAAAATTTAAACCACATTGAACATATATTCTAGTTTTACAACTGTTACTAAACCCTAAAACTTAGAAGATAGCGTAAACCTTTCGTATCATTTGCTTCATCCATTTACGAAGAGAAGAAGCGTGAAAAATCAGAAAATAAATATTTGAAAGGAAACATTGGTAAAATTATAAGTAAACCAAACCCTAAAATTTAACGGCAATATAACTTTAACGCAACGTAAGCGCAAGTAAAGCGCAAGTTAGGCGCAACCATACCTCTTCCTGATTGCTGGTCTTCTACAGTATCGTCGTCTACCTCCGGCAGGAATAAGCAAATGCAGAACCGAAGGTAATGGAGGAATCCGAGAGCTCGAGTAACAGTGAAAATGTCGCTCGAAAATAAAATGCGCGGCGTTTCCATTCTTTCTTCGCCAATAGAATAGCGTTATCGGGTCGGGTCGCTAACTCTGACAAGACATAAAGCGTTAATATTAAATTAAAAAAACGACTGACAGATGGCGCATTTCTATTGGCGACCGAACGGAGAGATGGCTTCGGTCACCTGACCCAATAATTTGCCGTGGGATAGGGTACTCTTGAAATAGAAATCGTTTTAGTAAGATTCGGAATGTTTAATTTATCGATTGGACTGAAGAATTTTAGATTATGGAAAATAAATTTAAATTGATGTGAAAAAAATGGCTCGAGATATTCTTCTCAAAACTCAGCTCCGGTTCTTTTTGTTTTTCGAAGTTTTAGTCAATTCTTGACTAAACTTTCAAAGGATTGCTTTAAATATTTGGTTTATAATGTCCAGCGTATGAAGTTGGAATTCAAAGTCCTCTGACTTGAAGTGCGAGATAGATTTAGAGGTTGAATTCTTTTGATTTCTTCTTGTTAAATATTGGGAACTTCGGAGGCATATTTTCTGCTTGCATTTTATGGCGACTCTTCAATACTACTAAATCTTGCAGGATGATTTCTTGCCGAGGACTCCTACTCCATTAGAGCATATTTTTGGATCTATATTCTGGTGAGTTTTTAGTGTTTTTATGTTCAAATTACTTTAATTTATGCTGATCGTGAATTTGATGATTAAGTTTTTAAATAGCTTTTATTGTTATAATGCTCTTGGACAGCTTGCCATGCTTTCTATTTTTAGTTTGCTTGAGGGATACTTTTATACCAGAAAGTAGAAAGCTTAATGATCCAAGAAGGCTTTATGCTCCTGGGCGATTGTATCACATTGTTGAGAGAAAATTTTGCAGGTAGCAACATGCTTTCGACCTTTTTTTTCTTTAATATTTTTTTTCTTTTGATTAATTCATTTTTTAGAAATAATTATTCTGTGCGAAGACCAGACGCAAAACGCCATCTGGAGGCTAACCAGAATGCGCCACGACAGCGGTACTAAGCCGCGGTACCGAGCACAGGGGTGATCTGGCGTATTTTGATTGGTTTCCGGACAGCATTCAACGTCTGCGTAGAATAATTAATGGAGGATTAGGCTTTGGCACAGGGTGGAGAATTCAACTTTTAAATTTACGTTCTATTCTATGAAAACTTTATAGGAATAATATGTGATTGAAGCTGGCTTTGGTGATATGGTTCATGCAGGTGTGGAAGATTCCCCCCTGTGGTTAGGACTGCAATTCCAGTTGAAGGCAGATTTGAGCATATTGTCCTGTCATGTAATGCCACATCTGATCATGCACTTCTGTGGATAGAGCGAGAAGCTCAGAAGATATTCGATGTAAGAGCAAAACACAAATCCAACCACTGAATTTTATCTGTTTTTATTTGTTAATATTGGTCTGTATCCTCTCCTTTAATTTGTAAATGAATCTGAAAAATATAACCCTGTTTTTTTTTCTTTTTTCAATTTAAAAATGTTATGCTCATTCGTAAATTAAAGTTAGCATCTCGCATAAGACTATATAGAAATTGATGTAGAAGTAAAAATTATAAAGTTTGCCCCAAATAACTAGAATAGGGCTAGTGGTATTAGCATTACTTGAGTAGAATAAATTATGTCCTGGCAGATTGATCATTCCTCTTAGTTGAACATTTGTCCAAAAACCTATTCGATTTCCAAGCGCTGCAGCTCAAACCGTAACTTGTCCAGATCCCAATCGAAGGAGGTATTATTCTATGCGGACATCGGACTGTTCTCCCGTCCGGTTCCGGGCTTGGTACCGAGCGGTAGCGAGCGCTCGATATCGAGCGTGTACATTTTTTGGGGCGACGTGATGCATTTTTATTGGTCTTCGAACAAATACGGACCCACACGTAATAATTTTTCCAATCCCAAGACCCCTAAAAGTGCTGGAAGGTGCTTGGCAATGTTGCTTTTATTGCTGCTCTTGTTTTCTTCTGTTGCTGGCATTGTTTTGCTCTCTTCTCTTTCTGCTGCTTTTCTGCCGCAGCAATCCAAAGACATTTAGCTGCTGAATGAAGTTCGGAGTTCATTCAGGTGCTGGTTAAAGTGGAAGCAATATTCTATTTTTTTCTGTTTTGAATCCATTCAGTCCCAAACAACACTCGATTCAAGATGTTCAGCAATGGAAAACTTAAAATTATGGAGAAATCTATTTAAAACATGAAAAATTCAATTGAGATAGCCTTACTTTGATTCATAAATCATTAGAGTCCTGTTTAGTGTTCCTCTCAAACAATTTCTAAACCTTTTCTAACCATTCTGAACTCTCAATGTGGGCTTACACGATAACTGTGAGAGTTTGGCTATGAATCAATTCCAGAGAAAATGAAGAACCGATATAAATGAGGAAGACATCAGGTTTTGACCTACATTCACTGAAAATACAGGAATTGTTGCGTTATGAAAGGTAGAGTTAGAAAAATAATTTTTGTTATCATAGAATCAATTTGATTTTGTATGCCAGGAATATCTAAGTCAATTAATAGAAAATTCTAGTTTAAAATAAAGGTAATAAGATTTTTTTTTTCAAAAAATGCATATGTTCAACAACAACATCATCAAGCCTTTATCCCACTATGTGGGGTCGGCTACATGAATCATAAGTCAAATCTTAATACCTCTACTCCCCTAACCGGGTCATTGGAAGGTCGCCGTTTTATGTGACCAAACCATTTAAGGTGACTCTCTCTAATCTTATCTTCTACTGGAGCTACTCCAACCTTTTCACGTATATGTTCATTTCGTATCCTATCTCTAAGGGTAAAACCACTCATCCACCTGAGCATCCTCATCTCTGCCACACTTTACTTTTAACTTAGTATTAACAATTTTTCAAAGGGGTGCGACACGAGGGCTTCTCAAGAGGTCACCCATCATAGTACTACTCTCGCCCAAGCACACTTAAGTGTTGAGTTCTGATGGGATCTGGTGCCAAATAAAGGCTTATGTTCAAGTATAATAAAAATAAATTGAAATTAATGAAAAAATATGTGCAATAGGGTATGTTAACGTTATTAAAAGTTAGGTGACCTAAAAACTTTCAATTATAATATGATTACATTAAAGATTAATATCAAGTCCAGTTTTTGTATGTTATAAGGTATTGACGCAAAAATAAAAGTTCGATGCTTCTTAAAACTAAGATGAAATGGAACATGGCCATAGGTTTATTTGCATATATCGTATGAGGAACAAAATGTACTAATAAGGAATGAATAGGTTAAATTTCAAAATAGCCCCGTCTATTCACATATGACTATTTTAGTCTTATAGTATAACGTTGCTTCAATTTAATCTCTCAACTATACACAATTGATAAAAAATGTTTCTTTTGAGGCTAAAATGGGATCAATTTTGTTAAGTCGATAGACTAAATTAGGATCAATTTTATATCACAATTATAACATGAGAGACTGTTTTGGATCAATTTTATATAATCAATTAACTAAATTGGGACAACATGATATTCTAGGACTAAATTATCTATACACAAATAATTTGGGGACTATTTTGAAAATTTCCTTATTCAAAAATATTATGAAGGATATTTGATGACCAATATATGTAAAAAGAACTCATACAAAACGGATTACTCATGTAACAATGAAGTAAGTATGAATCAAAGTAGGATTTATAAACCACTCAAACAAGAAAAAAAACAAAAAAACAATGAAAGGCGGGATGGGATTAACAAGTTTGGAAAAATGAACTTTCGGACAAAAAAACTCAAATAAGAGATTGATTTGCTCTTTGCAGATAAGAAAGGAAGATGTTGAAACTACAACAGCTCCAACTCAGCAGAAAATGGAAAGGAAACAAACCCTAGAAAAGGAATACAAAGGTGCATTAGAAAGAGCAGTCACCTTGAATGTCCCTCATGCAATCTCACCATTAGAACCCACAGAAGATGAGATTGACTCTGCGCCATTAAAGAACCAGAATGAAGGAGTTATCAGCTCCCCACACTCTGAAAACCAGAATGGAAATCACTCAAAAACTGAATCCAAGCCCAGTGGGAGAACAAACTGGGACGAATTAGTCGAGAAGCTCTTCACCAGAAATGAAGCTGGCAACTTTGTCCTGAGGAAGGAGATTGGTAATATTGAAGGCCATTAGCTATTTTTTTTTATAAACTCCATTATTCTTTGAACTGTATCATAAAGGAAGCTGTCTTGTTGCAGTTTTTTTTTTTTTTTCCTTACTATACTGTATTTGTAAAGGGGTAGACAAATAATGTTTTAAATAGGGGAAAAAAGGTGCTTTTTGAAGCTGATGTTGTATTTTTCATTTGATTAATGATAGATTATTGTATCTTTGTGAATGTAAAAATTGAACTTGTTTTTTCTTTTTTGACCTGCTTTTTTTACTTTTTTTTTTCATTCAATTTTCAGAAGATTTTCTTCAATATCAGTTTCATGTGTCAATTCTCTCAATTGCCTAAGCAAGGAAATCATCTCCTGCTGTTGAACCTGATATAACATCTGGTTAAGCCTTCATTTGGGACAACTTTCTTTATGCTTCTTCACGCAACTTTTTAGTATAAAAATTTATTGAAAATTTACTTTATCAAACAATAAGAAAGCCGTCCCAAACGAAAGCCTAAATCAGCTAAATTTGGGTTTCTTTGGGATAACTTTGGCTTTCAAAATATGTGTTATAGAAAAAAAAAATTCCATAAAAACATTAAGAAAATTATTCCAAATTTTTTTTTTATCACAATTAGAGTCTGACTTTCAGTCTTCTAAGATGAATATTAGTTCAAACACACAAAAATCCATTAATACATTCATATTTATAATTTTCAAATCATATAAAAATATCACTAATATTATTTTATTTTAAAAAAAATATACTTTTTTAAGTATACATTTTAAGGTGATTTAAATAATAGTTTTATAAAAATATAAAAATTTAAGACCTATAAATATAAATCCATAATCATTCCAAGATATCAAATTAATCCCCCAAATTTAAAAGAAGCTTCCTAATTGAAGCTCATCAATAGCACAGTAGAAGTGGAAAACTCTGTATGGTGTCCTTTTAAAAAGTTCTATATTAATCTCAATCATCCAATATGATTTGAATGACTCAGATCAGAATGGCACAATTAAATGAAGAGGATTTGAATTCCTGTTTATATTTGTGTAGTCAGTAACAATGATTAGAATGTACAGACAAATTAAACAAAAATAATATAAATCCCAACAAAACACAAGCTTGCTGCACAAAGGCAAGACTTTTTAATGGCAGATAAGAAGCATCTTAAAGAAGAGAATTTGGATCAAAATATTATCACTAAAATTTGATCAGAACTACTTTTCTAATACAAATTTGAAGATTATAAATTTGAATCCTTTTTTTTTTCATTTTGATTGTATCATTAAAGAAGTGTTCAATGTTGTGGCATTTATAACAAAGCTTGAAACACATTCATTCACAGTCCTAGACAATTTTACCTGGTTCAACATCTGCAAGTAGATAAAATTCAAAATCTTAATGTTTAAGACTGCACTATAAAACTTGAAATTCCTAAAGATGTTTGGTTTTCTCATAAGGAATCCTAACAAGGGAAAGTAAAAGCAGAACATTTACAAGATAGCAGAGCATAGTGCTCCAAAATGCTTTACTGCAGCATCTCTTTTTTTTTTTTTTTGGTGCTGACAAGAAAAGGAAGCAACTTTCATATGGATAGATGATGCATGATGAGTTACCACATTATGATGTATTCATGGCTTCCGCATGGTATGTTTCGAGATCTCTGTCTAAATCTTCTGCCATTTTCTTACTTGGTTGGTTGCGACCACGGTCGTTGCGGCGCCCACGGCCACGTAAGTTGCGACCACGGACAGTGCTCGTGCCTTGGCCCCTGAGGCCTCCACGACCCAGAGTGCGTCCACGATTCCGCCTGTCGAATATATGAATTAAAAATCAATGCATAAATATATCATGCTGGAGCATGCTAGGATGAAGCCCAGTTAAAAAATAAACAAACATTATCTTACAAGCTGGATTATTCTAGGATGGACTATTTATAACATAGAATGGACTGAGTAAAAACAGAAATAATAGATGTTATATTTAAAAATTGCACTCACTGTAAATTAATTTTATGCGAGTTTATGGAGTGAGGGTAACTTTAAAAATGCCTTGCTACATTTTTTTGAGCTACCGTCACTTAAAATTTCTAATTTTAGGCACACTCCAGCTTTGTGTGGCATTTCATTCTTTTGTTCAATAGATGGAAGAGTTTCCAGCCATTTTATTTGGTTATAAAAACAAAACTAAAATAATAAATTTATGCAATTTTGAATTTACAAAGAAACGCCAAAAGCAAGATAAAGGTTGGAGTAGCTCTAGTGGCAGATAATATTAGAGAAAGCCATCATAGATGGTTTGGTCACATAAAACGGCGGCCGTCCAATGACCTGATTACGAGAGCAGATGTATTAGATTTGAATTATGTTAAGAAAGATAGAGGTAAACATAAGAAGACTTGATTAAAAAAATTAGAAAAGACTTTTCTTTATTAAATTTAAATGATAATTTGACTCTTAACAAGGCACAATAGAGAAAAAGGATTCATATAGCCAACCCACATAGTTAAAAGCATGCTTTAAAATTGCGCAATATGAGGCTCGCCTTGAGGCCCGCCTGTAATATTTCAAACTGCTCCAGTATCGTCCAGGCCGATCTGGGATCGTCCTGGGACGATCAGTGTATTTTCAGTTCCAGAATCTGTCCAGAATTGCTCTAAGTGTTTTCCTGTAGGGATCGTCCAGGCCGATCGAGATATCGTCCCGGGACGATCAGTGGATGGCACAAGTCAGTGAATGGAGGTTTTTATCGCCTATGAATAGTAAACATCGTCCTGAAAAATCGTCCCTGGACGATGGGATTTTGGTCTGATCGTCCAGGCCGATCTGGACGATCGGCCGGGCCGATCTGTGTATTATAAAGCTGATTTCAGCTCATTTGAAGAGAGAGAAAATAAAAAAAATAAATATCTGATTTTCAGCTCTGAGGAGAGAGAAAAAGAAGGTTTTGGAAAAGTTGATTTCGGGAAGACGCGGAGCCGTTTTCGAGCGAAGTGACTGTTGAGGAATTTGCTGTGCTCGAGGTAAGGCACATTCCGTCTTTCTCAATTTTCAGTTCCGTCGAGGTTGGCGGTATTTTTCTGTCCGGATTTAGTTTTCGTTACGATTTTTCGTCCGTATCTTTTGATTGGTTCAGTTTTTACCGCGTAAGTTTCTGTATATCGTTGCCGTGCCGCGTGTGCACGTTTTGATTATATTTTGAAGATTTTCGTCCGGGTATTTTTGATTCGACTGTGTTTTTAGTCGACCTGATTTTTCTGTGAAATTGGAAATTATCTGTGCAGTAGAATAAATGTTCTGGAATATGCTTATCTATGTTCTGTGCGAATTCGGTGAATTTTCTTTGCAGGAATTTTTGTGTAAATTCTGTATACTGCCGTTGTGCTGCCCGATTTTCGGGTAATTTCTGAAATGTCCGGATTTCTTCTGAATTGTAATGCTATATGAATAAGCTATAAAAAGGGAGTTATAAGGGGCCTGAATCCTATGAGATTCAGTTAGTGAAAGGGGAAATCTGAAATGAGCTCAAATCTGAAATCTGATATCTGTTTCGTTCCGGATCCGATGAATTCTGTTCTGGTGCTATAAGCACATCTGTTTTGGTGCCGTGAGCACAAAGGGAGACATAAGGGGCCTGGATCCTATGAGATTCAGTCAGTGTCTGGGAAGGGAGGCATAAGGGGCCGGAATCCGTAGAGATTCCGTCAGTGTCAGGGCATTTAGCTATATGTATCTGTTCTGTTCTGTACGAAATTGTGATTCTGATACGATATGCTCCGTACGATTCTGATTTCTGAATTCTGATTCTGACTCTGTTGATTTGTTCTGATATGATCTGTACGATTCCGATTCTGATTTGATATCTGTCCGTATACGTTCTGATTTCCGATTCTGTTCCGATTTCTGATCTGATTTCTGTCTGATGAGTTTGGTTTTGGTTTCTGAGAATTTAGATTGGTGGTTTGTTGCTTTGCTGAGCTGTTGAGCTCACCCTTGCTTTCTGGTGGTTTTCAGGTTCTGGGAAGGGCAAGGAGGTCCAGGTTTAGTTTCCGAGTCTGATCCGATTAAGTACTTTTGTACTTGTTGATTTTTGTACAGTCATGGCTTTCCTGTTCTGTCTTTCTTTCTGTTGAAAGCCATGTACTGTTCTGTAGATGATTATTTTGAGGAAATGAAAAGATAGATGTTTTGTTCCGCTGCATTTGATGTTTTTAGTAGCTCTGTTGTTCTGTGTGTTTTCTGTTGAGTTATGTATTTGGGAAGTTCAGTTCAGCAACCTAATCCAAAGCCAGATCCTGGATAAGCAAGTAAGTGTGCGCTCGCCGCGATCCGGCTCGGGCGGGATCCGTCCCCGTCGGGTCGGGTCGTGACAAGCTTTTGTGGTATCAGAGCACTGGTTTTGGAAACAGGTCGAATTGTAAAACAGAGCTCTAGGAAGTGATCAGTGAGTCTGTCTGGGAGGTAGTTTTGGGTCGTTTGGCTTTTTATTGTGTTGTTTTTGTGTTGTTTTTGTGATAGTTTTCCGGATTTTCTGGATTTTTCTGTATGGATCAGCCAGACCCAGACATGACAGACGGTCAGAGTGATGATCAGGCAGCACCAGTGGGGAGTACAGCCCCAGTGGTCGGTGCTGACACACTGTCCCAGTTTGCTTCGTTGGTTGCTCAGATGATGAGCGAGACTCAGAGCAGAGCTTCTACTGTTAGATCTGAGGACATTGATCGACACCTGCAGTTGTTTTTGAGGTTGAAGCCTCCGAGGTTTGAGGGCGCTGTTGAGCCCAGAGCAGTCGAGGAGTGGCTGAGGAGATTAGAGAAGACTTTTGACGGGATGCAGTGTCCGGCAGACAGGAAGGTTCCGTTGGCTGTTTTTCTGTTAGATGGAGAGGCTGAGCACTGGTGGGATGGCCAGCAGGCAGCCAGATTTCAGGGCAGATTGAACTCTTTGATCACTTGGGAAGAGTTCACTGAAGTGTTCAGAGACTGGTTTGTTCCCCCTTCTGCACGACAGCAGATGCAGGAGAGTTTTCTGAGGCTGGTTCAGGGGAGCAAGACGGTGATGCAGTACGAGGCTGAGTTTACTGCATTAGCCAGGTACGCTCCGCAGCTGGTTAGCACTTCTGCTGAGAGGTGTTACCGATTTCTGAGAGGCTTACGAGACACTTTGAGGCAGCCTTTGATACCGTTCCGGATTTCTGATTTCTCTGAGCTTGTGGAGCGAGCTCGTCTGATTGAGAACGACATGACGACTACTCAGCAGCGGTGGTCTGCGAGTAGGAAGAGGTTTGGAGGTGATACTTCTGGCAGTGGTTCCTCTGGGAAGAGGAGATTTGTTCCTGGTTCTGGATCTGGAGATTCCAGAAGGAGCGGAGGATCGTCTGGTACTGTTACCAGTACGACTGGTTCTGGATCTGTCAGTTCGGCACCTGTGTGCCAGAGTTGTGGACGGCGACACCATGGCCAGTGCTACAGGATAGCTGGTCTTTGTTTCAGGTGTGGTCAGCCGGGACATAGGATTGCAGAATGTCCACAGATGGGATATGATCAGCGATCTGAGGGTTTAGTCAGACCTGTTGATTCAGCAGCAGGAAGACCGAGGACTGTTCCTCCACGCTCTGAGGGATTTGCTGGTAGGGGTGGTGGTTCTAGTTCTGCACCACGGAGACCACCTACGATTCAGAGGGAGCAGAGTAGTTCTGTTGCTTCAGCTCCTGTTCCAGTTCAGCCACGAGTTTACAGCTTGAGTCAGCAGGAGGCTCGAGATGCTCCGGATGTTGTGACAGGTACGGTTTACATTTCTGATCAGCCCTGTCGTGTTTTATTTGACTCTGGAGCGAGTCATTCTTTTCTGTCCGAGCATTGTTTTGAGCTTTTACATTTGGATTCGATGGTTTTACCGGTTTCTTTGTCTGTGATTTTACCGGCTGGGAATCCATTGATTGCTCGACAGTTTTGTTTGTGTGAGATCGAGATTTCTGGCAAGAAGTGGAAATCGAGTTTGATTCGATTGCCGATTTCTTCGTATGATGTGATTTTGGGAATGGATTGGTTGAGTCAATATGAGGCTCAGATTGACTGTCTGAAGAAGCAAGTGAGTTTGCTTGTGGCTGGAGAGAGAGTTGTATTTCAGGGATTACGAGGTGTTCTCTCCAGTCTGATTTCTGCGTTAGAGGTGAGCAGAATGTGGAAGAAAGGATATCCAGTATTTTTGGCTTCGGTGCGGGATCTGAACCTGGAGGTTGGTTCTGTTTCTGAGATCCCTGTGGTACGGGAGTTTACTGATGTTTTTCCTGAGGAGTTGGTTGGTTTACCTCCGGATAGAGATGTGGAGTTCTCTATCGATGTTTTTCCGGGTACCGCTCCGATATCGAAAGCTCCGTACAGGATGGCACCGAAAGAACTTTCTGAGTTGAAAGTTCAGCTTCAGGAGTTGGTTGACAGAGGATTTGTACGTCCTAGTGTTTCTCCTTGGGGAGCACCTGTTCTGTTTGTGAAGAAGAAGGACGGTACACTCCGTATGTGTATTGATTACAGAGATTTGAACAAGGCCACGATCAAGAACAAGTATCCTTTGCCTCGGATAGACGACTTGTTTGATCAGCTTTCCGGATCTTCGGTATTTTCGAAGATTGATTTGAGATCCGGATATTATCAGGTGAAGGTGAAGGAATCTGATGTGGTGAAGACTGCTTTCAGTACTCGGTACGGGCACTACGAGTTCTTGGTTATGCCTTTTGGGGTAACCAATGCGCCTGCTATTTTCATGGATCTGATGAACCGAGTATTCAGGGAGTATTTGGATCAGTTTGTGATCGTCTTCATTGACGATATTCTGGTATATTCTGCTTCTGAGGATGAGCATGCCAGACATTTGAGGATTGTATTGGAGACTCTGAGGAGGCATCAGCTGTATGCCAAGTTCTCCAAGTGCGAATTCTGGCTGAAGAGCATTTCATTTCTGGGGCACGTGATTAGCGGAGAAGGTATTTCTGTGTATCCCCAGAAGATTCAGGCAGTTGCTGATTGGCCAAGGCCGACTACGGTATTTGAGGTACGTAGTTTCTTAGGCATGGCCGGGTATTATAGGAAGTTTGTGAAAGGATTTTCACAGATTTCGACTCCTCTGACGAGACTGACTCAGAAGTCAGTTCCTTTTGTTTGGACACCGGAGTGTGAAGCTAGTTTTCAGAGATTGAAGGATTGTTTGACTTCAGCTCCAGTGTTGGCGCTTCCGTCAGGTACGGAAGGTTTTCAGGTGTTCAGTGATGCTTCACTGAAAGGACTGGGTTGTGTTCTGATGCAGCATGGTCAGGTAATTGCTTATGCTTCGAGACAGTTGAAACCACATGAGAAGAATTACCCGACACATGATTTGGAGTTAGCTGCAGTTGTTTTTGCTTTGAAGATTTGGCGTCATTACCTGTATGGCGTCACATGTGAGATGTTTACTGATCATAAGAGCCTGAAGTACATTTTTACTCAGAAGGATTTGAATCTGAGACAGAGGAGGTGGCTCGAGTTGATCAAGGACTATGACCTGACTATTCAGTATCAGCCTGGGAAGGCGAATGTGGTAGCAGATGCTTTGAGCAGGAAGTCTTCTGGATTCTCAGGTATTCAGCTTACCTGTGATGACTTTCTGATTCGTGATTTGGAGAGATTGCAGTTGGAGGTGATTTCCTCCAGTGATTTGGAGTTGGCTCAGATGAGTATTCAGTCTTCTTTAGAAGCAAGGATTCAAGAAGCCCAGAAGTCAGATTCTGATTATTCGAAGTTGCTAGCTCAGATTGGATCTGGTAAGACTCCTGAACTTCGAATTTCTGATTCTGGTGCTATTTTCTGTAAGAACAGGTTGTGGGTACCTGTGTTTGGAGATTTGAGGCGGGAGATTCTGTATGAATCTCATCATTCAGGCTACACTGTTCATCCAGGCAGTGGTAAGATGTATGCTGATATGAAGCTTTTGTTCTGGTGGCCTGGGATGAAGAAGGATGTGGCGGAGTTTGTGTCGAGATGCGAAGCCTGTCAGTTGGTGAAGGCAGAGCATCAGCGACCAAGTGGACTGTTGCAGTCGTTGCCTATCCCTGAGTGGAAATGGGAGGAGGTAACGATGGATTTTGCTATGGGTTTTCCTCGATCACGACAAGGACATGATGCTATTTGGGTAGTTGTGGATCGATTGACGAAGTCAGCCCATTTTCTTCCGATCAGACAGACGGATTCAGTTGAACGCTTGGCACAGATATATGTGAAAGAGATAGTCAGATTGCACGGTGTGCCTCGTGTGATTGTATCTGATCGAGATGGACGTTTTACTTCCAGACTTTGGAAAGGCATTCAGCAAGGCTTGGGTACGAAATTGCATTTCAGTACAGCCTTTCATCCTCAGACCGACGGACAGTCTGAGAGGACTATTCAGGTACTGGAAGATCTGTTGAGACTTTGTGTTCTGGACTTTAGCGGAAGCTGGGAAGATCATATTCCGCTGATTGAGTTTGCCTATAACAATAGTTTTCAGTCCAGTATCGGTATGGCACCGTACGAGGCTCTGTATGGCAGGAAGTGCCGTACTCCTTTGACTCTGACGGAGGTCGGAGATAGACAGACTTTTGGTGCCACTTTTGCTGATGAAACTGCTCAGAAGATTCATTTGATAAGAGAGAGATTGAAAGCCGCTCAAGATCGTCAGCAGAAGTATTATAATCAGAGGCACAGATTTGTTGAGTTTCAGGTTGGTGACTTTGTGTATGTCAAAGTCAGCCCGATGAAAGGTGTGAGCAGATTTGGTCAGGTAAGCAAGCTTAGTCCAAGGTATGTTGGACCATTTGAGATTTTGGAAAGAATTGAAAAATCTGCTTATCGCCTATTGCTTTCTGATTCTATGTCTGATGTGCATAATGTGTTTCACGTATCCACTCTGAGGAAGTGGGTTTCAGACTCTGGGAAGAAGGTATCAGCTGACGAGGTTGAGATTCAGGAGAATCTGGCGTACAAGGAAGAGCCAGAATTGATTTTAGCGTACGACGTCCGCAAGTTAAGAAATAAAGAGATTCCGATGGTTAAAGTCCAGTGGAAGCACCGGACTGCACGGGAAGCAACTTGGGAAAAGGAGTCTGATATGAGACGGTCGTACCCGTACTTGTTTTGACTGCGTTTGGATTGGATAATGTCGAGGACGACATTTTTCTGAGTTGGGGAGATTGTAATATTTCAAACTGCTCCAGTATCGTCCAGGCCGATCTGGGATCGTCCTGGGACGATCAGTGTATTTTCAGTTCCAGAATCTGTCCAGAATTGCTCTAAGTGTTTTCCTGTAGGGATCGTCCAGGCCGATCGAGATATCGTCCCGGGACGATCAGTGGATGGCACAAGTCAGTGAATGGAGGTTTTTATCGCCTATGAATAGTAAACATCGTCCTGAAAAATCGTCCCTGGACGATGGGATTTTGGTCTGATCGTCCAGGCCGATCTGGACGATCGGCCGGGCCGATCTGTGTATTATAAAGCTGATTTCAGCTCATTTGAAGAGAGAGAAAATAAAAAAAATAAATATCTGATTTTCAGCTCTGAGGAGAGAGAAAAAGAAGGTTTTGGAAAAGTTGATTTCGGGAAGACGCGGAGCCGTTTTCGAGCGAAGTGACTGTTGAGGAATTTGCTGTGCTCGAGGTAAGGCACATTCCGTCTTTCTCAATTTTCAGTTCCGTCGAGGTTGGCGGTATTTTTCTGTCCGGATTTAGTTTTCGTTACGATTTTTCGTCCGTATCTTTTGATTGGTTCAGTTTTTACCGCGTAAGTTTCTGTATATCGTTGCCGTGCCGGGTGTGCACGTTTTGATTATATTTTGAAGATTTTCGTCGGGTATTTTTGATTCGACTGTGTTTTTAGTCGACCTGATTTTTCTGTGAAATTGGAAATTATCTGTGCAGTAGAATAAATGTTCTGGAATATGCTTATCTATGTTCTGTGCGAATTCGTGAATTTTCTTTGCAGGAATTTTTGTGTAAATTCTGTATACTGCCGTTGTGCTGCCCGATTTTCGGGTAATTTCTGAAATGTCCGGATTTCTTCTGAATTGTAATGCTATATGAATAAGCTATAAAAAGGGAGTTATAAGGGGCCTGAATCCTATGAGATTCAGTTAGTGAAAGGGGAAATCTGAAATGAGCTCAAATCTGAAATCTGATATCTGTTTCGTTCCGGATCCGATGAATTCTGTTCTGGTGCTATAAGCACATCTGTTTTGGTGCCGTGAGCACAAAGGGAGACATAAGGGGCCTGGATCCTATGAGATTCAGTCAGTGTCTGGGAAGGGAGGCATAAGGGGCCGGAATCCGTAGAGATTCCGTCAGTGTCAGGGCATTTAGCTATATGTATCTGTTCTGTTCTGTACGAAATTGTGATTCTGATACGATATGCTCCGTACGATTCTGATTTCTGAATTCTGATTCTGACTCTGTTGATTTGTTCTGATATGATCTGTACGATTCCGATTCTGATTTGATATCTGTCCGTATACGTTCTGATTTCCGATTCTGTTCCGATTTCTGATCTGATTTCTGTCTGATGAGTTTGGTTTTGGTTTCTGAGAATTTAGATTGGTGGTTTGTTGCTTTGCTGAGCTGTTGAGCTCACCCTTGCTTTCTGGTGGTTTTCAGGTTCTGGGAAGGGCAAGGAGGTCCAGGTTTAGTTTCAGAGTCTGATCCGATTAAGTACTTTTGTACTTGTTGATTTTTGTACAGTCATGGCTTTCCTGTTCTGTCTTTCTTTCTGTTGAAAGCCATGTACTGTTCTGTAGATGATTATTTTGAGGAAATGAAAAGATAGATGTTTTGTTCCGCTGCATTTGATGTTTTTAGTAGCTCTGTTGTTCTGTGTGTTTTCTGTTGAGTTATGTATTTGGGAAGTTCAGTTCAGCAACCTAATCCAAAGCCAGATCCTGGATAAGCAAGTAAGTGTGCGCTCGCCGCGATCCGGCTCGGGCGGGATCCGTCCCCGTCGGGTCGGGTCGTGACACCGCCTTTGCGCAATTCCAGTAAAAAATGCCTCGATGCTTACGCCTCGAGTGTTTTTTATGAGGCTTGCGCCTCAACTTGGTTGAGGCCCGCCTTGCCTCACTAGCATGAGGCTTACGCCTCACGCTATATATATTAAAACTTACATAAATTTTGAAGTAAATGCCCGACATTGGACTCTATAGGAGAGGAGGAAGGGGAGAGAGCAATTTATCATAATGATCATTCAAATGAAGAATCCCTTAG
This sequence comes from Dendrobium huoshanense, assembly GCA_016618105.1. Taxonomy (NCBI): domain Eukaryota; kingdom Viridiplantae; phylum Streptophyta; class Magnoliopsida; order Asparagales; family Orchidaceae; genus Dendrobium; species Dendrobium huoshanense. The sequence goes on along the minus strand of CM028342.1, from coordinate 167,266 downwards.
TGATGACAGTGTTGATGACTTATGAGTTCTTATGTGATATGTCATTGCTATTTATTTTTGGAAATTGGAATTATATATTAATGAAAAGAATACAGGGATTTGGGAAAGCTAGAATTTTGAGTTGAACTATATTTCATGTTGTCTTATTATTGAGATATTTTGATTTTACTTCATATCTTATGTTTTTTTATGTTTTATATTATTCACTCATTAGTATACGAAAAAATTATCATTTTATGTTTACGCAATCTTTTGATTTTGAGGCTTACGCCTCAAAACGCCTTGAGGCTTACGCCTTGCCTCACGAATGAAAAACGCCTCAATACCCGAATACGCAATTTTAAACATTGGTTAAAAGTTTAATGTTGTTGTTGTTGTTGTTGTAGAAACGCCATAAGCAAGATCAATCTCCTAATATCAGGTTACAATAAGTTAAACTTAAAATGGATATACAATTATAGGCGTGAAATCTTCTATTTGCTTAGGTATAACTGTGACGTGAAAAAGTTTGAGTAGCTCTAGTGGAAGATAAGATCAGAGAGAGCCGATTATAGATGGTTTGGTCACATAAAACGGCAGCCTTACAATGACCTGGTTAGGAAAGTAGATATATTAGATTAAACTTATGTTAAAAAAGATAGAGATAGACCTATAAAGACTTGGTTAGAAAATATTAAAAAAGACCTTTCTTTATTATATTTAAATGATATTTTAACTTTTAACATGACACAATAGAGAAAAAAATTCATGCAACCGGCCCCATATGATGGGATAAAGACTTGATGATGTTGTTGTTGTTATGTATAAGTGAGACGGTAGGTTATAAATTTATATTTCACCTGACTGCACAAGAATAGAAGACGTTAAGCAAATATAGAATAAAGAAACCAAGTCGTGACTGAGTACTCACCTCGACACTTGCTTGAAGGACCCCGCAGCAACTTGACCAAACTCTGGCCTGAAGAAACCACAAATGCATTAGAAAATAAACTTTGACAAATGTTGCATGCATAAGTGAAAGAAATTTCCAGTAAACTAACTAAAAACAGAGAACCATGCTTACAGTTAGTTAAAAAAAAAGGCCAAACCAATGCTAATATTCGAAAAAAAGCCTTTAATTAGACTATCATTATAATCAACACTAACCTAGAGTTCTAGGAAGGGGAGGAAATGATCAAATACCCATGATTTTAAAAATCAGACAAAACTAGCCAGACGGACTGTGAACAGGTCAGATCCAGTGATAAAACAGGATTGTTGAGAAACAGTTTTAAAAAGTTGAAAAAGGCAATTTAACCGGATAAGTGTTGAAGCAGTAGTAATGAATCAAACGGTTCTTTCAATATATATAATCATTTTTACGTCATCATCATTGAATCTTTGAAACTTGAAACTTTGCTTCCTCCTATTGAATGCCCACTCCAGCTTTAAAATTTCTCATTTAGCCAAGGTCCTATCAATTGTGGATAATGCTAGTGGGCAACGCTAAAGCACGAGAACATAAATTCAATTCTTCTGACACCATTCTTGGCTTTTATGGGCAGTAAATACGAGCAAAGATCTATATACTTCCAAATAGGCCACCACTCTCCACAACAGAACATTTGTGCAGCAACTATACAAGCCACTTAAGTAACTAGACCATGGATACCATGAAAAGAAGGGGAATAGACACGTAATTTTTGTAAAATTATGATTCCATAAAAGTAACTGGAAAAATCTCCTTAATAAATAAGTGACAACCAGCATAACCAATGTTCAGTGAGTTGTAATTAAATTATCAAAGATTAAGCTTATTAGTACGCCAACTAATTATGTAGCATACATCTTAATATAATTGTTATGAATTTAAACTAAATCACGGCATAGATGTTTGCCTATCAAGTTTACAAACCACGCAATTCAACAGCGCATAAAAATGGCATAAAAATGGATAAAACATCCATCCCCACTCCCCACAGATGGATGGGTAGAAATTTAAAATGATATAAGCAAATAGAATTAAGCAAACATCTCCACTAATTTCTTTCCCCTCCAAAAAGGGAATACACCATGCACAACATAATCCAACCATCACACGCTGCAGCACACTTAACCCCTCCATATCCTGTACGCTTATAAGAATGAATTCACAAAATGATATACGAAGAAAAAAGTATTAACGGCTTCCTATGCAATGTAACCACCCAGCACAGGCATATCTCCAACACACAGTAACCACCCCTGCCTCACCGTAAGTTTGTCCGTTCTGTTTACATCGCATATTCAAGCACTAGAAGGCAATGAATGCCTGGATGGATTGATAAAATCATAAAACTAAACTGCTGCATGTTAATTAAATAAAATCCAAATAATAAACATAAAGATGTGATGTGGTGCACTCTCAACAACAACATCAAACCTTTATCTCACTATGTGGGGTCAGCAACATGAATCATTTTTATCTATTGTGCCATGTTAAGAGTAAAATTCTCATTTAACTCTAATAAAGAAATGTCATTTCTAATATTTTCTTATAAAGTCTTTTTAGGTCTACCTCTACCTTTCTTAATATTAGTCAAATCTAATACATCTATTTTCCTAACCAGGTCATCTGAAGGCCGCCGTTTATGTGATCAAACCATCTAAGGAAACTCTCTCTAATCTTATCTTCCGTTGGAGCTACTCTTAACCTTTTCACGTATATGCTCATTTTGTATCCTGTCTATAAGAGAAAAGCCACTTATTCACCTGAGCATCCTCATCTCTACAACGCTAAACTTTACATTATGCTTCTCTTTTAAAGGCCGACATTTTGCACCATAAAGCATTGCAGGTCTCATCATCTTATAGAATTTTCACTTAAGTTTGAGAGATACTTTTCTATCACACAACAAACACGACGCATTCCTCATTTTCAACCATCCCATTTGAATTCTACTAATAATATTCCCATCTATTTCACCATCACTCTGAACAATAAATCCAAAATATCTAACATGTGTACTCTTATTAATAACTTGATCGCCCAAAATCACAATCCCCCCAATAAATTTATTATTACTAAAATTACACTCCATATATTCAGTTTTAGATCTACGCAAATGAAAGCCTTTAGACTCTAAGGTTGACCTCCATAATTCAAGTTTACCTTCAACTCCCTCTCTAGTTTTATCAACAAGAAGAATATCATCAACAAAAAGCATATATCAGGGTACAACCTCTTGAAAATGTCTAGTGAGAACATCTGGCTAAAGCAAAAAGATATAGGCTTAAGGCTGATCCTTGATGTAATCCAACTGAAATAGGAAAATACTTGGTCAAACCACCTTATGTTTGAACACAAGTAACTACTCATACATACATATCTTTAATGACTTGAAAATAAGCATTATTAACCCTTCTTTCCTAGAACTCTCCATAGCACTTCTCTTGGAACTTTATCATATGTTTTCTCTAAATCAATAAATATTATATGTAGATCCCCCTTATTCTCTCTATATTTCTCAATCAAACCTCTCAATAAATGTATAGCTTCTATAGTTGACCTACCCGGCATGAATCCAAATTGATTTTGAGAAACATTAATATCACGCCACAACCTATGCTCCATAACACTCTCCATAGTTTTAAAGTATGAAATATTGACTTAATTCCTCTATAATTCGTATAATCTTGTGCATCATTTTTATTCTTAAAAATAGGAATCAAAACTCATTTTCCACTCATCTCACATCTTTCTAGTCTTCAAAATAATATTAAAAAATTTAGTAAGCCAAGAGATTCCTTCATTTCCACGCCTCTATTGTAATATTATTCGGTCAAACAGCTTTTCCATACCTCATTTCCTTTAAAGCCCTCTAACTTTGGTTTTATAAATACACTGATAAAAAGAAAAAAATTATTTTCATTCAGTGTGTTAAAGGTCACTAAAGTCAATCACATTCTAACAATCTTCATTGAAAAGTTTAGCAAAATATCTCATCCACCTTTTTTGAATATCCTCATCTAATAAAAACACATTTGATCTACATCCTTAATACACTTCACTTGAATTAAATCCTTACTACTATCTCTTTGTTTGGCTAACTTATATATATATATGTATATATGTACGCCCTCCTCAGTATCTAACTAATCTATTATATAAATCAATGTTTAAAATTGTGTATTCGGGTATTGAGGCGTTTTTCATTCGTCAGACGAGGCGTAAGCCTCAAGGAAATGAAAAGATTGCATAAACATAAAATGATAATTTTTTTATATACTAATGAGCGAATAATATAAAACATAAAAAATACAATATATGAAGTGAAATCAAAATATCCCAATAATAAGACAACATGAAATATAGTTCAACTCAAAATTTTATCTTTCCCAAATCCCAGTATTCTTTTCATTAACATATAATTCCAATTTCCAAAAATAAATAACAATGACATATCACATAAGAACTCATAAGTCATCAGCACTATCATCACTAAGGGGTTATTCATTTGAATCTTCATTATGATGAACTGCTCTCTCCCCTTCCTCCTCTTCTATAGAGTCCAATGTCGGGCATTTACTTCAAGATTAATGTAAATTTTAATATATATAGCGTGAGGCGTAAGCCTCATGCCAGTGAGGCGAGGCAGGCCTCAAGCTGGGCATCAACCAAGTTGAGGCGCAAGTCATAAAAAAAAAACTCGATGCGTAAGCATCAAGGTGTTTTTTATTGGAATTACGCAAAGGCGGGCCTCAAGGCGAACCTCATATTGCGCAATTTTAAACCATGATATAAATTATTAAAAGCTAAAACTCTTGCCTCGCAAATTGCTTTCTTAGATTCCTTACGAGCCTCTTTATATCTTTCCCAATTATTAAAATTTTTATAACAAATATTCTTATTTTTTTATATTTTTTTACACATTTTGATTTAACCACCAACTATTTTTACTATTAAGATTTTTCTTTTTGATATTCCAAACACATCTTTTGCAATATTCTTAATAATACTAGCTATTTTTTTCCCACATAACATTAGCTTCCTCATGCACAGACAAAATCTTAAGATCTAGAATCTTACTCTCAAAAATATTTTTGTTAATATTATTTAAATGTCCCCATCAAATCCTAGAACAATGTTTACTTTATTTTTTATTTTCTATCCCTTCGTCTTAAAGTATAAAACTTATAAGCAGTGTTTGGTACATAAACTTTCACTCAGAATAATTTTATAATCTTTGTAATCTAAACGATATATTCTTCTTATAAGAAAATAATCAATCTGAGTTTTATTATATTCATTCTTAGAAGTGATTAAATACTCATCTCTCTTCTCAATTAGGGTATTAGCAACTACAAAATCATAAAGAAAAATTTAATATGATCTTACCACCTTCAGTAGTCGCTCCAAATCCATAACCACCATGAATTTTTTTAAAATCATCTCCCTCTCGACCAACATGTTCATTTAAATCTCCTAAAAAAACTTTCTTTAAGAGCTATATTTTGTATTAATTCTTGTAAGTCATTCCAAAATTATAATTTTGAACACATCCCCAAACCTACTTGAGGAGCTTAAGCACTTATAATATTAATAATTTTAGTACCAACAATAATCTTTAAAACTATAATTATATCTCCTAAAATATATTAATTTTTACAACATTATCCTTCAAAATCTTATCTATAATCACACCTACACCATTTTTAATACGACTCATATTAGAATACCACAGTTTAAATCCTAAACTATTAATCTTCTTAGCCTTCTCTCCAACCCATTTAGTTTCCTGAATATATAGAATATTTACCTTCCTATGAATCATAATATCTATTAATTCCATCCCGTAAGGAAACCTGTATTTCAAGTTCATATCCTAATTTTAGTTTTATGGACTAGCTTCTTTTGTCCATATATGTTCATTATGTGAGAACCCTTGCCTATTTAACACAGCACCTTGACGTCGGTTCAGCGGCCCTTGCACATTAATCGTTGTATTCAGGTCATACAACGCGACGCTTCTAGGAAACAACCTAGCATTAACACAATATATTAAAGAATTCATGTCATGATTATTCGATAAGTTTTATGCTGGTTGTCGACTACCTAATACAACCTTTCACTTTTCTGATTCAAGACTTGGGACCTGAGTACCTGACAACGGTAGTGTTGATGTGGTGCACTCTCAATGATACAAAATCGTAGAAATATCTCCCTTCCACAAAATTGCCCAAGAAAATTTTGGCACATTATTTTTTGGCAGAACCAAAATCAAATATACATAACAGGTGAAATATTTTGAGGGACAATACCTGCAGATCATTTATGCCAATAATAGGAGAGGTTATGGAGATCACCTGCCATTTTTGTACTTGATGCATTGACAAGTTGATTAACCCTAGTGTCATGATCGAACCAATTTTACTTTATTCTTGTTTTATTTTCATCACATGGATCATACTTTATTTCTATTTCAAGTAATTAGGATAGTTTATTTAAACTCCATATAATTAGAGTAGTCTTATAATTTCATTTAATAATTTTATTCTTTTATTTTTCAGGATAACCATGGTTTGTAAAAAAGACATAGGTGCTCCTTTAGACTCTAAATATACCCTTGAAGGAAGTCCTATATATTGAAAGGCTATCAACTACATAGTCATTTTCATATACCTACCACTTTGCACGACTTTCTCTTTCTTAATAAATTTCTATCGATTCTAGTCTAGGATATTATCTCTCTCCAATTCTTTTTGCTCAGGATACTTTCTCTCGTATCCTTCTTTATGTAAGAAATTAAATTATAAATTTCTCAAAATTCTCTCCCTCACATTTTCTCCTTAGAATCTGAACCTCTCCTATACCCCTCATATTTTCCTCTTCATGATCAAGATTTCTCCTTTTTTTTCTCAAAATCCATACTCGCACTCTATCTACAAGTCACTCTAAATATAACAAATATACTGATGTGATACCAAATGAAAGGAGCTTCGTAAGAAATTAAAATTGAGTTGGCAAAGAAATTACAACTAATAACTTATGGCGATAGCAAGAAAATCATTAAAATTTCGTAGTTATCAACTAGCTTAGGCGAAGAAGTATGTAGATTAGCCAAAACTTTCAGACAACCAAAAATAGTAGCAACACTAAAAGCTATTACAACAATCCGCCATTTAATAACGAAAAGTTCACCTTGGGGAAATAATCACTCAACTAGACTAGGCTTTGCGGGAGAGGAATTTCAGCACACCAAACGATGCCACGAGGAAGGTTGCAACGCCAATGGTCTTGAACCACGGAAAGGTTGCCGGCGGTGGATGACACACGGACGTCTTGCTTTCAATAGTCCACTCGTAGTCTTCAAATCGCTCGTCTATGATGTCGATGAGTGTGGGTAGGATGCGGTTCAAATAATCCTCCACTGTTTCGTCGTATCCGACGTCAAAGAAGGGGAGCGGGTGGGGTGAATATGTCCTTCGTCGTCAAGCACCAATCCACTGTCAACTTCGGGATCCGCCATGCATAGTGGCGTGAGAGGATCTTACTCCGGAAGAAGAAGAATATCGAGGAGAGGAGAAAACTTGAAGATGTGAAGGTGAGAGTGAGGGAGGAGGCCGGCGGGATTCCAAGGGGAGAGGGAGGGGGGTCGGCGGGTGCAAGGGGGGAGAGCTTAGGGTTTGAAAGTTTCAATCCTAATTAGTCCCTAATCAAATCTGAAATAAAATTCAGATTTAATTAAATGTGGAGGGAAATTTATTAGGAATTGAATTAGAATTCAAATTGATGGAGCCTTAAAAGGAAAGAACAAGGGGGAAGCCAAAGAAAGGGGGCCGGCGGTCAATAGAGGGGAGAGGGATTTGAAAACTTAAAAACTGAAATTAGATTTCAATTTTAAGTAAATTAGGAGGGAAAATTAAGTGGAGTTAATTCCTAATTCAAGAGGATTCAATGCCTTAATGGAGCCTTAATGGGGCTCCACCCAAGCATGTGGCCGGCGGCTTCTAGAAGGAGGGATTTGGTGTGGGTGCTAGTGGGTGGCTTCCAAAATTGCTTGCATGAGATTTGAAAAGAACTAAAACAAAATCCATTTGAAATTTGGAATTTGTCATGAAACGAATTCAAAACTTTCCTAATTTGGAATTTCTAAAATAGGAAAGATTTTGAAATTCAAATTTTGGATTTTCAAAATCTGAATGTGAGGAGACGGGGATTGAACCGATGTTTGAAATGTCACCACCGGATGGTGGTGGTGGAGGGAGGCCGGCGGCTATGGGAAGTGGGAAGGCCGGCGGGTTGGGGAAGAGGAGGGGAATCGGATGCGGGATATAGACCACGAGCCACAGACTCTTCCAATGACTGGTGGGTGTTGCGTTTCGCCCTCACCTTGGGCTTTCACTCTCCTCTCTAACTCTCCACAATGAGAAAAGAAGAAGACAAGGGAAATCAAAAAAAAATTTCATAATCTTCATTAGCCTCATACAATGATACATGACCCCTATATATAGGTCATGAGATACAAGAAAATAAAAGCATAAATAATGACTAAATCGCCCTCGGGGCCCCAACATGACTCACTCACACACAAGGGTAAAACAGGAATACTGAAAACTGAAAATGCATGAATAACTAAAAATATAAGCTCTGAATCGTGGCCATCGATCGGCGATGCTTCCGGCGATACACGTGTCTGAACCGTTGATCAATAACCTCATCATTCTCCCCGGGTGGGAGAGAACTTGACCCCGTCGAGTGGGAATCTCTGGAGCTCTCGTACATCTCTAAAAGATCCGAATCCAATCGCTGCAACTCCTCTCGATCGATCCATGTATCCTCTGTCACCGGCTTCCCTTTCCAATGAACCAAGTACCTATGGCGCCCACCTTCCTTCATGGAAATGATTTCATCGTCAAGTATAGCATCGATTTTCTCCGCATTGGGTAAATGGGGTAAATTGGGGAGTGGAGGTAGGCTGGGGATCTCACTGGTTGGGTTCTCACAAGGCTCAAATTGAAGTGGATTTTCAGGATTCAGCTCAGGTCCCTCAAAGGCTACTAAATCTTCTATATTAAAGGTTGGATTGATGTTAAAACCTTTGGGAAGGTCCAGCACATAAGCATTGCTATTTATCTTTGAAATTATCCTAAAAGGTCCGACGCTTCTAGCATGTAACTTCTTCACGGAGCCCGGTGGAAAACGTTCCGGACGGATCCGTACCATCACAAAGTCTCCAACTGCGAATTCTTTAAACCTTTTCTTGTGATCTGCAATAAGTTTATAATTGGAATTACTTTGTTCAATTCTTCTTTTAATTTCTTTGTGAAGCTCCTGTATATGAGATGCAAATGCATATGCTGACTCAGATGTTCTACCTAAGGGACTCATGGGGATGAGGTCAATTGGCTGCCTAAGCGGGTATCCATACACAATTTCAGCTGGACTCAAGTTTGTAGTTCTGTTTACAGAGTTGTTGTAGGCAAATCTGCTATGGGTAACTTAGAATCCCAATCTCGAATGTTTTATCCTACCAGTGTCCTTAGGAGGTTGCCTAAGCTTCTATTTACTACCTCAGTTTGACCATCAGCCTGCGGGTGGAAGGCTATGGAGAATTGTAATTTGGTGCCCATGTAGTGCCAAAGGGTTTTCCAGAAATAACTAGTGAACTTAACGTCCCTGTCGGATACTATGGTCTTGGGAAGGCCGTGAAGTCTAACTATCTCGTTAAAATAAAGTTTTGCGATGTGGGAGGCGTCGAAAGTCTTGGAGCAAGGTACGAAATGAACCATCTTAGAAAATCGGTCAACTACCACAAATACAGAATCGTGTTTCTTAACGGTTTTAGGTAGCCCAAGTACGAAGTCCATGCTTACATCTACCCAGGGAGAGCTAAGCACCGGGAGCGGGTGTACAAACCAGTGTTTTGTTTTCTCTGTTTGGCTAGCTGGCAGGTGTGGCATCGTTTCACTAACTGACTGACATCTCGCTTAAGGCTAGGCCAGAAAAATTGATTTTCGAGAGCAGCAATTGTCTTGGTCTGGCCAAAGTGTCCGGCTAAACCTCCAGCATGTAACTCCCATACTAAATATTCTCGAAGGGAAGTCCTAGGGATACATAGTTTTTGTGCCTTGAATAAATATCCATCTTCCACAATAAAGTCATTGATAATTCGTTTACCCCCCGTAGTAAGTCTAGAATAGGTGTCCTTAAAGTCAGGGCAATCCAAGTAATTTTCTTTAAGTTGCTCAAACCCTATCACTTCCATCCTCATTTCACGAACAACCATCAGACGTCGGCTAAGTGCATCCGCGGCTTTATTCTCCGAACCTGCTTTATGTCGAATGGTATACGTGTATTCTTGCAGGAACTCAACCCATCTACCATGTCGGGCGTTAAGCTTCTTTTGGGAGTTAATGTATCGAAGCGCTTCATGATCAGAGAAAATGACAAATTCCTGAGGCAGCAGGTAATGCCTCCAATATCTAAGGGATTGAATTATAGCATAGAATTCTTTGTCATAGGTGGAGTAGCGTTGCCGAATGTCATTTAGTTTTTCACTGAAGTAGGCAACGGGGTGGCCTTCTTGAGATAAGACTCCTATTCATATGCCCGAAGCGTCACAAGTCACTTCAAAAACCTTAGAAAAATCAGGCAGCCGCATGACAGGTGCTTCAATCATTTTCCTTTTTATATCATCAAAAGCCTTAGAAGCAGACGCCGTCCAAAGAAATTCACCTTTCTTGAGACAATCAGTTATCGGTCTCACTACGGTGCTAAAATTCCGGATAAATCTTCTATAAAACGTGGCCAGTCCATGAAAACTCCTAACATCTCGAATATTTTTGGGTTCGGGCCACTCAGTGATCGCTCGCACTTTCTCAGGGTCTGCAGAGATTCCATGGGAAGATATGATGAATCCAAGAAAAATGACGTGATCAGTCAAAAATGTGCACTTCTTGGGGTTGGCGAACATTTGTTCTTTCCTCAACGTTTCACAGACTTGCCTTAAATGATCCAAATGTTGTTCTTCCGAGTTGCTGTAAATCAGGATATCGTCAAAGTATACAACCACGAATTTTCCTAGAAAAGGTCGGAGGATTTGGGTCATAACTCTCATAAACGTGCTCGGGGCATTGCTTAAACCAAAGGGCATCACAGTCCATTCGTATAATCCATCTTTGGTTTTGAAAGCCGTTTTCCATTCATCTCCCGGGCGGATCCTGATCTGGTGGTACCCACTTTTGAGGTCGATCTTGGAGAATAGAGTGGCCCCCGTCATCATATCTAGCATGTCATCCAGGCGTGGGATTGGGAACCGATATTTGACCGTGATTTTGTTGATAGCGCGGCTATCGACACACATTCTCCACGATCCATCCTTCTTAGGGGTAAGAAGGGCAGGAACCGCACACGGACTGAGACTCTCCTTAATGAACCCTCGTTGAAGCAACTCGTCCACTTGTTTCTTGAGCTCTGTGTGCTCAATTGGGTTCATACGGTAATGAGGCAGGTTGGGTAAGGAGGCTCCAAAGACTAAGTCGATGGCATGTTGGATGTCCCTAAGGGGTGGTAGTTTGTGTGACAAATCCTCAGGGAAGACATCAGAAAAAGTTTCAAGTAGTGGTTTTACTTCCTCGGGGATAGGTTCTTCATGATCTACACTTACTTCCCGAGCTACTAACGCGTAAAGAGGTGTTCCAGATCCTAACTCAGTGTCCAAGTCTTTGGCAGTTAGAAGGTTCAGGCCCGTGTTGGGTTTAAGAGAATTTGGCTTGATGTCGTCCCTTGTTGATTTGGGTTGGGTGGGGAGGAGTTTGATCTTCTTGCCCTCGTGTTCAAACACGCAGGTGTTTGAACGGCCATAGATGTGTACAGCATTGTCAAAAAGCCAGGGGCGGCCAAGGATGATTTGGCCCACATCCATAGTTAAAACATTGCACCAGATTTTGTCCTTGTACCCGATGAATTCAATAGGAATGAGACTCCTATCTTTCACTTCCAGAGTCGTTGAGTTAATCCAGGGACTTTATAAGGGCTGGGGTGGGGTGTGGTCTTCAACTGAAGTCTAGAGATCATGGCTGAGGATCCAGCGTTAATACAACTTCCACTATCTATTATAACCTTACAGTTCTTGTCGCCGATCTTAGTGAAAGTGTAAAAGATCGCAGTTCTTCTCCAGTCATCACTAGGTTTGGGTTGAGAGAAGGCACACCTTACAACTTGCAGATCTACGCGATCCACCTTTTGGAGACAGTGGACCACAGGAGTATCGTCCTCATCGAAATATTCCTCATCGTCGTCCATGTGGTGGACAAGCTCAACGTCAGGTCCGCCCTCTTCGTCTGCCACTTCTTCGATGATTGTGACTTTAAACGGGCTGGAGCACTGAGAAGCGATGTGTCCATACCCATGGCACCTAAAGCACTTAGTGCCGGCAGTGGGCTTGGGTGTTTCCCGTTCTGTTGTCTTCCCTTTATAGTCGAGGCGGGGTTGAGTCTGGTTAGCGGGTGGTCGACTATTCAGGGATCCGCTGGGTTTGTTATAGGGTTGGTTCGTAGTGGATTTAAACGGATTTGGTCGAAAGTCTTGGGTCATATGGCTCCTGGATTCTTCTAAGTCTAACACCAGGCTACAGGCAGCTTCATAGGTGTTCACTCCTCTGGCAAACAGCTCATTTCGAAGGTCTTCTCTCAGTCCGGCTCGAAACATTGACAGGAGTTGTGTTGGGGTGGTGGTCTCTTCTCCGTTACAACGAATCAAGAAGTCATCAAAGGTCGAGATATATTCCTTGACTGTCTTGCTTCCTTGGGTTAACCTATTCCACCGATCTAAGAGTCTCGGGTAGTATGAGGGAGGGAGGTATTTCCTTTTCAGCTCCTGTTTCATTGTTCCCCAGCCAGCAATGGGGTATTTGCCTCGAGTCTCCCTCATGTGCTCTACATTGGTCCAGTACTGATTCGCCCTACCAGTCAACTTCATCTCTGCGAATTTAACTTTCTTATCTTCCGAAATATTGTACCACTTGAAGTAGCTATCCATTCCCTTAATCCAGTCAAGAAAGGGTTGAGGCTCTAACGTACCGTCAAACGTCGGGGCGTCTACCTTAATACTTTTGAGGAGTTGGGTATCGTTGTCTCTCCAAGGGGCTTCTCGTCCAACCTGATCATGGTTGGGTCGGTGGTTAGGTCGGTAAAAGTCTCGATGGTGCCCGTAATCCGTTCGATTATCATCGCCGTAAGGAGATTGTGGACGGGAGGAAGTGTAGAGAGCGGGGTGACCTATTCTTTCAATGTTGTCTAGTCTTTCTCCCGTATGACGTTTGAGTTCAGCTACGCTTGTTTGGGTATCCTTTATTTGTTGCGTAAGTGTTCCTAATTGGCCCATAATCATGTCTAAAGTTGCTTGCATGTGAGTTGGGTCCATGGTTAGGTGCTAACGATCACTTGGGAGGCGTTCTAAGCTAGGGCAGCAATAAATTCCACTGAAACGCTTGCTGGAAAGTAATTCCAGCAGCTAAAACATTTAAGGCAGCAAGTACAAACGATGGGGAATGTCTTCTAAGAGTTCCGGCTAGGGTCCGGGCAGGGTCAGCACCTAAATAGTGACTCTAGGTTCGCTAACGGCTACTAAACAGCTGCAGGAAACAGAGGACAGCAAACTACAAACGCTTGGAAGTCAGCCCAACGTCACAAACTAGTGTAGGAAAGTGGATGGCAGCAAGGGTTTAATGTCCTACACTAATATGGATGCGAATGCAATGAGGACAGCACTTTAAACACCTTTATATGAGCATGTAAAATGAATAGTTCATGCATAAAATTCAGGACAGCAAACTAAAACAGTAGCCAATGCTAATTAGATGATGTTAAGCATGCCGAAATAAGCTAAATGGGTATTCCTAGGATGCACCTAGCATGAGCAAAGCATGCTAGCCATGCTCTGATACCAAATATGATGTGATACCAAATGCAAGGAGCTTCGTAAGAAATTAAAATTGAGTTGGCAAAGAAATTACAACTAATAACTTATGGCGATAGCAAGAAAATCATTAAAATTTCGTAGTTATCAACTAGCTTAGGCGAAGAAGTATGTAGATTAGCCAAAACTTTCAGACAACCAAAAATAGTAGCAACACTAAAAGCTATTACAACAATCCGCCATTTAATAACGAGAAGTTCACCTTGGGGAAATAATCACTCAACTAGACTAGGCTTTGTGGGAGAGGAATTTCAGCACACCAAACGATGCCACGAGGAAGGTTGCAATGCCAATGGTCTTGAACCACGGAAAGGTTGCCGGCGGTGGATGACACACGGACGTCTTGCTTTCAATAGTCCACTCGTAGTCTTCAAATCGCTCGTCTATGATGTCGATGAGTGTGGGTAGGATGCGGTTCAAATAATCCTCCACCGTTTCGTCATATCCGACGTCAAAGAAGGGGAGCGGGTGGGGTGAATATGTCCTTCGTCGTCAAGCACCAATCCACTGTCAACTTCGGGATCCACCATGCATAGTGGCGTGAGAGGATCTTACTCCGGAAGAAGAAGAAGAATATCGAGGAGAGGAGAAAACTTGAAGATGTGAAGGTGACAGTGAGGGAGGAGGCCGGCGGGATTCCAAGGGGAGAGGGAGGGGGGTCGGCGGGTGCAAGGGGGGAGAGCTTAGGGTTTGAAAGTTTCAATCCTAATTAGTCCCTAATCAAATCTGAAATAAATTTCAGATTTAATTAAATGTTGAGGGAAATTAATTAGGAATTGAATTAGAATTCAAATTGATGGAGCCTTAAAATGAAAGAACAAGGGGGAAGCCAAAGAAAGGGGGGCCGGCGGTCAATAGAGGGGAGAGGGATTTGAAAACTTAAAAACTGAAATTAGATTTCAGTTTTAAGTAAATTAGGAGGGAAAATTAAGTGGAGTTAATTCCTAATTCAAGAGGATTCAATGCCTTAATGGAGCCTTAATGGGGCTCCACCCAAGCATGTGGCCGGCGGCTTCTAGGAGGGATTTGGTGTGGGTGCTAGTGGGTGGCTTCCAAAATTGCTTGCATGAGATTTGAAAAGAACTAAAACAAAATTTCTAAAACTTTCCTAATTTGTCATGAAACGAATTCAAAACTTTCCTAATTTGGAATTTCTAAAATAGGAAAGATTTTGAAATTCAAATTTTGGATTTTCAAAATCTGAATTTGAGGAGACGGGGATTGAACCGATGTTTGAAATGTCACCACCGGATGGTGGTGGTGGAGGGAGGCCGGCGGCTATGGGAAGTGGGAGGCCGGCGGGTTGGGGAAGAGGAGGGGAATCGGATGCGGGATATAGACCACGAGCCACGGACTCTTCCAATGACTGGTGGGTGTTGCGTTTCGCCATCTCACCTTGGGCTTTCACTCTCCTCTCTGAAACTCTCCACAATGAGAAAAGAAGAAGACAAGGGAAATCAAAACAAATTTTCATAATCTTCATTAGCCTCATGCAATGATACATGACCCCTATATATAGGTCATGAGATACAAGAAAATAAAAGCATAAATAATGACTAAATCGCCCTCGGGGCCCCAACATGACTCACTCACACACAAGGGTAAAACATGAATACTGAAAACTGAAAATGCATGAATAACTAAAAATATAAGCTCTGAATCGTGGCCATCGATCGGCGATGCTTCTGGCGATACATGTGTCTGAACCGTTGATCGATGACCTCATCATATACACTCGCCATAAAAAACTCTCACTCCATTATGCATCCCAACTATCTCATAATTCTATCCTAAATTCCTGCAATCTATTCAATATAGCTTGCCTCCCTTCTCTCTCTTCTTAAACAATCAACAATCTCTAAAACACACTACACATCCTATGATGCAGCCCAAGATGTTCTCCTTATATATCACTATGAGTCTTATTTGTGTCAATATCATATTTAAATAGCCATTCAATTTCGTTTCTCCTTATCTAACATTTAGGACTAGTTTGACAATTTTATGTTTATTTGAAGATATTTATATAATTTTATAAAGCTTATTTTATAAATAATACCCATGTGAATATGAAATTTCTCACCCAACTTTGCTAATATAGTTTTGTTGTTCATGGTCAAATTTTCAGAAAGTTGATTTGCAAATAAAACACTATTCAGAATTTAGCCCCCAATTTGAGGAGGCTTTAAAATCTAGTTCATGATTTCCCCCGAGGTGCAAGACGGTATAGTTAATTACCCCTACCATTGACGAAAAAAAACTTTCAATTAAAGCTAGTTTTTAAGTAGACACTATGTGTTCATCGTTAATAACGAGTAAATTTGCCTTAGGATTGAGAAATTTACGATTATAAACTTCGAGCAGATAGTGGCGATAATAATGATGAACTCAATCACGATCCAATGGTCTTGTGGTCCCAACTGATCATAAACATTGATCTACTTAATTAGTGAAGATAATTGATCCAACCTAACCAAAGGATCTTTGTAGGCTAGTTGTATGGGTTGTGTCGTCTAAGAAGAACTTATAGACTTAAGATGTATGTTTGTCTAAGAGTACGAATTTAAGTCAATCTTAGCTTTGTAGCCTATCAAGTATATTCAATGATTCACTACTCGAGAGTTTTTAAGTCATCAGGGAACTTACGTGCTTTAGCAGTTATCGTAATTTAATAGTTTTAGTTTGCAGCGAAATCGCCTGGCCAAAGAGCCTTAATCATAACCAATTACATGTGTTGTTGTTTAGCAGCAAAATCACCAATTAGATAACACGTACTATGTCCTTCTAGGTCAGAGATTCTTTAAAAGTGAATATAACGATACACTTGATAAGACATTGACTCTTTGTAAATAGAGATTAGTTTTAAATTTATCACCCCTATCAAATTACTAGTAAATGACACCTATATTGCATGGGAAAACGCACTAGTCCAAACACAAAATTTTCCCGCATGCGAGACATGTAAATTGAGATGTGTGAATAATAAAATTTTTGCTCGAGGGGTTGATTCACATTTCATTTGTATTTTTATGAATCTTTCCCGTTAAATTTATGTCTATGTATAATTATAATTAAAAAAAATCTTATCTCTTATCTACAATGATTCGACACCATCCTATCCTATCGTGTGCCCCGTCACTACGACTAGCAACGTGAAAATAAAAAGGGGCTAATACTAACTAAAGCATGTGCAATCCCTCTCCTATCTTTCATCACATCCCACCCCTTCTCTTAATATCGCACATAGAAACCAAGTGATCCTAACTCCCTCCTCGTTTTGTCGCACACAAGCCCCCGCTCACAAAGCTCAAGCCCCATACACCTTTTTTTGGCGAGGTGGGATAATAAAAGGCCTCAAATGTGGTGTCTGATGACAACGACTATACACAACTTTTTTGGCGTGATGGCAAGCCTAGCATGCCCGATGATGCATTCTAAACTCTTGAACTTATATATATATATATATATATATATATATATATATATATATATATATATATATATATATATATATATATATATATATATATATATATATATATATATATATATATAAGAAAGATTCCAAACTTGTACAAACTCGTTAGAATATTCTACGAAAGATTTTCACCTCTTGCACTTATGTAAGGCAATTGCTTATAATATTGTTCTGTTGATCTCTATATTTTAAAATTGTGGGGTGATGCATCAAATTATGATTATTAATTCCTATCTTTTATTTGTATAGAATATATCTCTAGAACACCTTTACAACCAATAAGCCACCCGGTTATCGACATCGGAGGCTTCAGGGCTACCATCCATTTAGTGGTTTGCAAATTCGTGTAATCACTATAAGGGTTATCACCATTCGTGTCCATGGTTTGATTGTTTAAGGCAGCGCTAGGTCTTATTATGTTAAAACTTTTGCTTCACTTGCACACTACCAATACAACAAGTGTAACGTCCAGCAATATCCACCACTACTGAAGAGATACCCTGAAAGAAGATCTCAATTTTTGAAAGGTTGTCTCAATCAGAGAACCCGACTTATGAAGAGAGTTGCTGCAAAGAAGAAAATTTTTCTAATACCTGTAAGCACCAATACTCTAGCAACAAGTCGTTCACACCCAAAGGTATGACTAAGAGCCTCCTCGTCTAGAGGAAAGCCATCCAAAAGGCAAAGGAGAAGAATGAATGTTGAACTACGAGCTCAGCAGTTGCAACTCGTACATCCATCTACGCAGCCAGCTCTGGAGCCAAAAGCAAGTATTCCTACCCGGAATAACTTTGAAATTTTAAAATGGATAAAGACGAACAACTCTGCCAACAATGTGAACCAATTTAAAGCATATGCATAAGTCAAAAAACTAGAATCTTGTGATTCAATTAGTTGATGAACAAAAGTAAAATGGCTATAGCTCGATCATTCAATCTCCACATTGATTGTCCTCCCTTCCAATCACAAGTTATCCCTATGCCTTTTTCTCCTTCTACCTTTTATCTCCATCCTTTAAGGCTTTCATTCATTAAACTATATTGGTTTCTTGGGTTTGTTGCCAGCAATTGCAATAAGTCGCTCGTGCTACATCATCACATGAATCCCGATTCCTAAATCCTTAACGATCTTATCGACCTTGCATGCATTTTCCCACTAACTTATAGTGCCCACATGCGTGCCAACATACACTCACTTGTTGCAGCATCCATCGCAACACTTTTATGCCTTAGAAGCCGATTGCATCACTCCCAGTTGCTTGTTAACAAATCGCTCAACTTAGTACGTGCACTATGAATTGCTATTCACTCGTCCACTCATGCTCATGCTTGCCATTGCACTCTTGCATCAACACACGCTTCTTTCCATCACAAACATTCAACCACAATCCTACAATTTTGCAAATTCCCATACATCCTCATCACACCCTCCACAACTACTTTGCACAGTTCCCATTATCATGTATCTGTAGTCCCTTGTACTCACCCGCATCCACTATGCCTCAACAAATCCCATACTTTCCACACATTACATCACGTATGTATATCACACATTTGCACCCATCCGCATGTTGCATCACATTGCATCCACCAATTTACATGCAAACTGTGCTAGCTCATTGCACCATCCATGCGTCTAGCCTATTTTTATACACCACATCCATGCAATCTCAAGTCCCTCACACACGTGCATGCCACATTAGGCTCTTAACGCATGCAAATCTCAAATTTCATGCATCCCATTTCGTCCACATCTACATCAAGGGCACATCTTCATGTATGCAAATCTCAAACATCATGCATCTCACTTCACCCATATCTACATCAAAGACCCAACTGCATACCACAATTTTCCACTTAAATCCATAGCTTCATAAGTAGCCAAGTTGAATCAAATTTATAGTGTGCATGAAGACCATCAAGCTTCTAAGGATCGCTCTTCGAAGCTACAAAAGTAATTTAAAGGATAAATGATAATAGCTTTCTATTGATGTTATAGATGATGCTGATGTTATTCTCTTTTGTCTTTTTCCCTGCTCAAGATCGATTTCCTAGTTGACACATTTTCTTACATGGATATCTCAATCCTCTCTCCTCTTTGAGATGCATTTCCCTAGCTTTATAGTGTATTTAAAGATCTACTTTAAATTATTTTTTCTAGCCCAAAAGAATTTATGCAAGGCAAGATATTTTCTTCTAACCATCAGTATTGAGTTTTATTATGTTGAAACCATATTTAATAAATTATTTTATGTTGGTTCTCCTTATTTATCACCTAAATATAGTTTGGCTATTTCATATTTTGTAATTTTCTAAGATCTGTTTCTATAAATATTGTTTAGAGTCCTGTAATTTAGTTAATTGGTTCTCCTTATTTAACACCTAAATATAGTTTGGTGATTTCATATTTTGTAATTTTCTAAGATCTGTTTCTATAAATATTGTTTAGAGTCCTGTAATTTAGTTAATGAATGAAGTGAAAATGTGTCCTCTCTCTCTTCTTCTCCTTTAACATTATAATCATTCATCCATTTTTTTATATCCACTCTGTCTCCCTCTTTCTCATCAAGAAATTGGTATAGCCAAGCCCTTTCTTCATACTCTCTCCACCTTGAATCTCCCTCACTCTCAAACTTGAATCTTTCTCTCTGGCTCTCTCTTCATGTAGTTATTTTCTTCCTGACCCCCTCCTGTCTTCTCTTTAAAATTTTGTTTCTTTCTCTTTCTAGATATTCCCCTCTACTTGCCCCTTAATTACATAATGCATGTATAGAGGAAAACCGGCATCAACAAGATTTTCTATGCATCACGACCTTTTACCTGCCATGAATGTCACTTTGGTAGCAAAGCCAGATCAAATGGTATTAATTTATATTATCCTCATTTCAACCTCCACTAAAGACAGCCATCATCCCAAATTCAGATTCAAATTTCATAATTATAAATTCCCACAGGAACAACAAGAACTAAAATCAGATCAATATCTTCAAGAAGAACATCTTAAAAGCATTGGTTTGACCATGCTCACTTATACTATTAATGAGCAAACCAGGCTGCAAAATGAAGGCACAAACAAGCAGTCACCACTTCCAGGCCCCCATCCCACATGCAATCAATAGAATAGAAACAATGAAGCATAGAGGCTCGGCTTGATGTAATTAGTTTATCTCAAAAAAAAAAAAAATAAAGTTCCATTCCTACACAGCAACAAATCCATTCACCCACTCATTTTTTAGTATTTACCCACTAATTTTTTAGTATTTTCACACACTTTAGTGAATCGATCTCTTTAACTTGATTCAACAAAATATATTGTTATGACAGTTCAGAAATCAGTGAATATACTTTAGGAACCTCCACAGCATTATGAGTTAAGTTATCAAGCATACCAATTCCTTCTAATCTAAGCCTTAAGAGTGCTTTTACTTATGAGACGATTATTGATAATATCATTATTGGGTAAGATTGAGGGATTTTATTCTTTATTAGAAAAAACTCTTGAACACAATTGGGAGCCAAGAAAAATTACACGTGCTTATTGTGCTTATTGCATAATGCCGTGCTATCTTTCAAGGGTCAGAAAAATAGACCAAATCAGAAGGTCTGACCAGTTCAGTTGTGCACTATTCCATGACCAATTTGGTTCTCTGCTAAAACTGTTTTGGCCAAAAATTGAAAAGAACTAGGATGAACCAATGGTTGAAACATCAAACCAGTAAACTGATTCCAGTTTTAATTGAACTAACCAATTCATTTCATGACCAAATTATCATTATTCTTTTTTAATTAGAGATATGAAAAGTACTCTTAATATAAATAATTTAAAAATATAGATTTACTAAATAAAATTTTGGAAGACCTATCCTCTCAAATTCCCGATTTTTCCAACTTCACTGGTTCGTCGTTCGCCTTTTCCATTCAATCCAACAATCCCTTGATCCCTCTGCCTTGCATCTCCTACTAAGATGTCTTCCTCAATAGAGCAAGCAGCGTGTTTCTCATAAGAGATGACTTCTTTTTTTCAGTGCATGCACTTTTCATTTGTGATTATGCATCATTCCAATTAAAAAACCTTGTTTCTCAACTTTGGGGATTGCTTGCTTTCTTGGTTATCCAAATTTTCAGTTCTCTATGATTGTATATTTTGAT
>CM028342.1:123947-145201 GCA_016618105.1 Dendrobium huoshanense | reverse complement strand
AATTAATCAAGCTTTAAAATCAGTAACTAACTCATTTTAATATTAATCCACTCTTTTAATTCCAACCAATTTAAATAACTTAATCAAACCCGATTGCTACTGGGTAACCCAGGCCTACGAGGCTATTAGCTTAGCCCCAAGGAAGGTGAAATAAACTTCACGGCCTCGGTGTGAAACAAAGGTAGCAATCAATTAACTTCTAAAATATGTTTAATTAAAATTCTTAATTCATTAATACTTAAATTTTAATCTAAATCCCCTTTTAAGCCTTAACAAACCCAGACTTTTAGACAACTTCAATTAATAACCCACTTTAGGATCTACCCCAGCCACACGACCTTTCTCACACACTTTAGATGATGTGCTAGGACAACCAACTCTAGATCTAGGATAGGCCGGTGTTTACTTTACTGTTGTGTGCCGGATTTTTCGTAGTTTTCACTGCATGTTGTGGATGAAATTGATTTGCTGTGTCTGCTTACTTTTTCTGTACTCTGTGGATGGACTGATGTGTTTGGCGACTAGACTACCCTTAGGTTAGGTACGATCTGGATGTTGACACAGTTTTCTGCAGGTGGCCACGCTCATGCAGGGCAATATAAAAAGGGGGCAAATAAAAAATGCATAAATATTATAAACTCTTTGCACAGGTGCTTCAGCTGCTAAAGCCCCCCAAATCATAAAAAGAGCGTGGCCAGTGTGTTTACTTTCTTTTCTGCTCATATACAACTGCTTGGGAATAACTGCTTTTTACATATTAATTGCTTAGGATAACCCTGCAGGTGAGTCTAGATTTTTATTTTGATATCAATGTAATTTGTGCAAGTGTCAAGTGTTGTGAAAGTTTATCTTGAGTTGGGATACATAGATCCAAAGCTTGGATTCCAAAGAGGAAAGGATACCCCTTTGGGGAACATTCCTTTTCCATTTGGAATTCCAAATTTGGATCATACCTCTTCCTTACCCAAAGAGGAAAGAGTGGCCTTCCCCTTTAGAGGGAAGTGCCCTCTTATCCATTTGGGTAATCTGCTACGAAGATTCCAAGAAGATTGAAGAAAAGGAGTCCAAAGAAGAATGAAATTGAAGATTTGAAGATTTGAAGATTGAGAGTATCCCACTCAAAATAACTTGCGTCATTACTAGGTTTAGAATCCGGGTTGTTGTCAGTGGTGCCCGACCACTTTACTTTCTGTAATATTCTGGTTTGTAATAAGCAAGGCAACTTTGCCTATGGACATTTATTAATTAGTTAATGTTTGATATGATGATTTGATTGCCTTTAGGATTACTTGTTTTTACTAGTTTTTTGGCGATTGCATGCCGCTCTTTGTTTTCGCCTGGATACGCGAGGCTCGTGAGGGTGCGAAAGTTTTATACTCATAATTTTAAAAGTCTAAAATTTTAGTGAGTCTAAATAACATAGAAAGATAACGAATCTAGGGAATTAGCCGGGGATCGACCCCGGGGTCGCATGCATATTTTGCATTACTCTTTCCTTGCTTTAGACCCTTCCCCGCCTGCGGGTAGAGTCCGGATAGTCTGACCTATGAGGACAAGGTGCCGGACCTGGGGAAGTCCAGTCTTCTAAAAAATTATTTTATAAGCCTGTTTTTAAAAATTTCAAGTATATTTGATTTGAGGTTGTTAACCAGCACGCATTGCATTAGATACAAATTAAAGAGTCAAAATTTTAATTTCATAGTCCTTAGCATTTTTGCACCCGACATAAGTAAAGGGGCCAATTAGGAGAATCTCTAGATGTCGGCCCGCCTCCCAAAACTTTAATTATAACGTCCCTACCACTCTTTCATAAAAGACCGGATTCATGTATTTTAAATCGATTAGGTGGTTAGCTGGCTCCCCAATCCAGGCCGGGGTAAGTCCAGACCTTGCACTGCATTAGTTAGGATCGGACGACTGTGGTCCAGTGTCCAAAATAGATTTAGGATCCGGGGCAGATCTTTGATTATAAGACCCCAAATTTCGGGAATCTAGTCCCAAATTTCTAATAAAATGCTCAACTCTAATTAAATACCATTTCAATCCAAAACATAAAGCCCAACACTTAGATTAAGTTGGGACACTTCCGGATGGTTCTGGAATCTCAAGGTGTCCCCTACCTCTCCTCCTTTAACTCTGTTAATAACTGCTCAATTTTGATCCATTCCCTTTGAGTTTCCAAAATTCATTCTCTTTTGATATCACTCCTAGAAATTCTAAACAAAATTTTGCCATTATTTTAATCGAGAGTTTTCGTAGGAGATTTCATCTCCTACGATGTAATTAACTACGAGGGCTTGCGCTCGTAGGAGATTTAGAACCACACACGCACCTGATTTTAAAAAATCGATTTTTCAAAACTCAATTGGATTTATTTGGGAAAATTTAAAATATTAGTGATCATTATTATCATATTCAAAGAATTATCATCGAGTGATATTTTCTCCCTTCGGGGAGATATATCTTTCTTCGATAAGGCTTTGGATGTGAACCTAATGATCACACTTCTTGAATATTGTAGCTGGATATTCAGTTGAACCTCATTTTGGACCCTTCGGGGTCATATGAATTTCTCTTTAGCATCCGCTCACAATATTCAAGATGGATTTCATAATTCTAAATCTGAACACCGTTATGAAAGTTTATTTTCGTCTCCGGGTGATATATTCTTTCTAACAGGATGATTCAATTTTAGAATTAGAATTTAACTTAACTTAAAATCCCAAAGAAAACCAATATTTTTCAAAACTGTTTTCAAAATTCCACCAACAAAAGAATGGCACGCCCGGTGGGACAAATCTCTCTCTCCATCTTTAATAATGGCAAAATTTTGTTTCATCGGTAGTCTTAACTACCTTTCTTCCGTTGGTCCCTTTTGCCCATTTCTTCCTTGGGTTAGTGTGGCCACACATCTAAAAATAATAACAAAAATTAAAGAGAGAGGTTTCACCTCTAAATTTGACTTAGACTTCGTTCTGATTTTGACCTTCTGCCCCAGCACAGCCTGTGAGGCGACAGTGTCAAATCAGATCTCTGGATATCCTTTTTAATCTTATGGATTTATGGTCGATAAATTTTTCATTCAATATATAAATCCTTAAAATTGAAAAGCATTCGAAATTTTTGATTTCATTCCAAACTTGTTAGTTTTAACCCCCTCATTTCCCCTTTGACTTTTAAGGGTGGGGAGGGTTAAACTATCCTTTTACTTGGGCTTTCTCACAATTCCATAAGCCTTCGGGCAAGGGAAACTCTGTCCGTGTATTTTGGAATTTGTAAGAGAAACCCATTTCATATTTTCAAAATTTCTTCAAGATTTTCTTAAACTCCAAGTTGACGTATGTTACCCCATACGATTTCCTTGTGGGCTAATATATGTCATACTTTCAAAAAATAATAATAAAATACTTTCTACTACTCTTTTCAAAAATCTAATTTCAATCATTTTTCTTTAACTTTCAGAAAATTTCAAATGGCTGGCCAACTGATTTTCTCCTTTGACCGAGAGTTGAATTCGACTGTTAATGACCAAGGGAGTACTGTTATTTTGGAATGGGATTTAGTACTCTAGAGCTCTCTATGGATGGACACCAAATTGTGAGCCTGGATGCTAGTAAGGAAACTCCCCCAGTAGTTGAGTTAATTGTGGGATCTGCACCCACCATGCCAGTAGTCAGTGATGACCAGAACAACCTGAACCAGTTGTTGAGCCTTCACTGAAATTAAGTCTGTTTTTGAAGAAGGGTCTAGTTCTGGACTTAGATTCACCACTAAGAATCAGAAGAAGAATTATTTGAGGAGACTTAGGAAAGAAAATCTCTAAGGCTAAGAGAGTCCTACCTTTTAAGACCTTGGCCCAAGTAGAACCTGAGGCTGTTGAGGAACTACCTATTCCTGCTTCCTCTCCCCTCTCCTAAAGGGAACGTCGCTTTTACCCCCTGGCTTCAGCTCAAGGGGAGGAGAGCGATAGCTAGGATAAGCCCGTTCTCCACCATGCCCGGTCGACTACTCGGCCAAGAAGACTCAGAAAGAAAAACACCTTCAAAAGACAAGAACTTTGAGAAATATAATTCATACCTGCGCTGCACAGACCGGACAGACTAAAGAGGAATATGTGAAACAGTTAAAGGGAGTGATCTCACATCGCTTCCAAAAAGAAGTATTGAAGGAAGAAGCATCTGAAGCAAAAGAATTTAACCCCTCAATTCGTTAGGAAGAATAAGAAGTATGCTAGACAGCCTGCTACTTCGGTGCTGGTTGATGGATATCACTGGGTGCCACGCCCTCTGTCCTCTCAAACAGAGGGTATTGTGTTGACTGGGTCCGAGAGAGGCCGCCAATTTACTGGTAGACCCCCGGTACCCCCACATAAACCTGTGAGATTGGCCTCAGTGATTGTCAAAACCAAACGGGGTTGAAGTTCAAAAGTCTGTGGATCTTAAAGGAAAAAGATATAAATCTCCTGAAAGGAGATATGTGCCAAAGAGAACTAAGTTGGAAAATCTGCCACCACCTCCTAGAACTTCTAAGTTCATTCTGCAGCTCCAACGAGTTTCAATCAACCCTACTCCAAGTGCAGTTGAATTGATGGATGTTCAGGCTAGTACCCAGTTGTTACAGTTGACAGTCCCATACCACGGCAGTTTAACCCCAGATCCAATAGTTACCGTTCCTGCTACCCCAGTTTGATGATCCCCAAAGTCCGAGTGTTCATTCCTAGGCCCCTTAGTCAGGTGTCTGAGGACCTTACCTTACCGGATGTGGGAACTATCACTTTACAAGCTCCTACTTCCCCTGAGGAATATGTCCCTCTCCTGTAGAGGATGCCACTCTTCTGACTACCAGCTTTGGGATAGTCGAAGAGGAGAGAGTTGACCAGGATTTAGAGATGGAAGATGAGCCAGATACAAAGTCTCAACCAGATCCTAATCCGAAACTTACAGAAATCATTGCCCTTATGGATTCTGAAGAGTTGTTTGATATTGGCTGAGTATAAAGGATACTTACCCCTCGACCCTAAATCAATTGGGGATAGACCGGTCGAGGAGGTAGTTCAAGAAAATAAGAAACATCTTGTTGAACAAAGAAGGAATGGCTTCTTTTGACCCTGATATGGATGATCTCCTTGGAAATGAAGATGATTATGTTGGAGGCATTCATGTGGTTGAGACTAGAGGGTCTAATAAAGAAGCTGAGCCCAGCAGACGCACGATTTGTTAAAGATGATGATCCGCATGCTGTTGAGTCAGAATCAGATGAGTCTGTGAAAGATAAGGATGAAGAACATATAAAGAGTTTTGGAGACTCAGCTTGCTACCATGATGTCACAAGTTAGAGAAATGCAAGAAAAGTTGGACAAATCACAGCAAGAGTCTTTTGCGATTCACCAATCAGCTCGAGAGCTCACAGAAAAGGCCAAAAGGGCAGAGCTTAAATCCAGACCTCTCGAGTCACCACCTGCGACTCTCCCTTGTCCAGTAGAGACACCTCCAGTTCACCCTACAGTTTCCACCATTCCTCCGATCCCCCCCCAGAAGGATATCAAGCAGTTAATTGAGGACCAGGTAAGGGAGGCCTTAGCCCATGCTCAAGGAAACTGTGTCTATTGCAAAGGGTAGACCCTACCCCGAGGAATATGACCTAGTTCCTTATCCAAAGGGCTTTGTGCCACCAACTTTTAAAGTTTTCACCGGAATTGAAAATCCGAGACAGCATCTGGCCCACTTCCGAGCAAGCTGTTGCAATGCAGGAGGGTCAGATGCTCTACTATTTCGCCAATTTGTAAGTAGTCTATCTGGCATTGCTTTTGAATGGTACGCCGATCTGCCCCAACGGTTCAGTAAGAACCTTTAGCGACCTAGAAAACTCTTTCTTAAGAGATTTTCTGGAGCGCAACAACGCACCACCGTGGGCGATCTCGTGGTTGAAAAGCAAAAAAGCCGGGAGAGTCTCTAGTTGAGTACATCTTGAGGTGGCGAAACCTCTCGAATGAAGTGTGAACCCCAGTTGCAAGAACAACATGCTGTGGAGATTCTGTTGAAGAATATCCACGGTCCTGTTGCTTTTCTCCTGAAGGGTTTCACTATTAAAACTTTTGAGAAACTTCTTAATAAGGCTAGCAATTTGCAGGAAGAGGCTCCTAGGATGCCATTCTTACGAGAGCAGTCTGAAGAAAGGAAGGGTCCAAAACTGGTGAAGACATTTGAAAAGAAAGCTGTGGTCTCAGCAGTAGACAAGGAAAAAGGCCCAATGGTTAGTCAGCCTAGCACTCCACTTCCACCACAGCCGCCTCAGAAGCAGCCCCTTTCAGATAGTTCCTCAACATACCAGAGATCCCTCTTTCATCCCTTTTAGAGAGAGATTGGCAAAACCTTATCCATTTAAAAGGGAGTCAGTTAAGAAGATCTTTAGGAGGTCTGTTAAAGAAACCGGATTTCCAGTTGCCAGAGGCTAGAAGGCCTGAGGATGAGAGCAAGAAAGATGAATCCCAAGTACTGCCCCTACCACAGGATGCTTAGTCACCCTCTTGAGGACTGCGTTGTGTTCAAAAGATTGGCTTGAGAGGAACTACACCCAAGGTAACATCATAATACCTAAGGAATACTTGGTCGTCTAAATCCAGAAAAGGCTTCAATTAAGACCATTTCAGGTAATCCTCTTAACTCTTCTTGTTTTGTTGAAGATGGTTGGGACATTGCTTTGTCCCGGGCACTTAAAAAAGTCGATTAACAAGTCTTTTCATCTTTCTCAACAGCTGACTACGATAGCCCAGGCCCCGGTGTGGAAGGTTGACCTGGACGCTAGCAGAAGGATGTTGAGCCACTTCCCTCTCCAGTAGTCTTAGGAACTACTGAGAAAAATGTGAAAAAAGAAAAATCTGATTTTGTAGAGAGGAAGTGTGTAGATGAGAGATGTATTAGAATGGCGGATGGCGGTGTTAAAAACCCTTTCCCCTCTTTTGTTATCTGACTTTTACTTTGCCCCATCAAAGGCGAAGGGTCAAAAGATGAATAAAAAACATCCTTCTACTTCTGTCTTGATGATTAACCATGAATCTCAAATGCAAATTGATGACTCTCCTGCTTTGAATCAAACTCCTAATGAACCAAATATTGAGGTTAATCAAACCAACCTCACTGAATCGACTATTCAAGAAGAGGTCGAATTTGAAGCTTTATCAGAAAGTGATTTCCCCCAAATTAATTCCAAGGAAATCCTATCTTGATAGAACTTTCAGATTCTGACTCGCTTTCAGAAAATGATGATCCGAACACCTATGGTGTGTGTAGACACTGCTCTAGTTTGCCCGCCCGAAGACATCGAGCAGGTGCAACTCCGTGGCGGTAAAGTCTTACCCCCTAGGATGCCCCCTCAGGATAAAGGCAAGCAACCTTCATTCGAAATTTTAAGTCCGGATTCCCCTCAACAACCAGAATCTCCTTTAATTCCTCCGGGTTTCGAGTCTGTCGTTCCTAAGGTTGATTATAATGTTCTAGCCACCTTAGGAAGTTGCCAGCAAAATTAAGTTATTTATGACGCCCTCCTTCTTTCCAAAGAAATGAGGGAGTCTTTAATTAAAGCACTTCTCGATCCCGAGATTTGCTTAACACAGTTGGCTGCAACTTCAGAAGGTGAGGCTCTCTACTTCAAAGAGGTCCCTTGGGGTTACCTTTTCAGACGAAGATTTACTCTTGAGAACTGCTGACCACAATCGTCCCCTCTACATTACTGTAGATGTGGGAAAATTTCAAGTTATCAAGAGTCCTTGTTGATCCGGGTGCATCGGTCAACGTGATGAACATAAAGACCCTTGCTTATCTCAGAGTTGATACTAGCAAGCTTTCAACCGACAGGTTGGTGCTTCGTGGGTTCAACGAGAAGGGCGAGAGAGCTTTAGGTTCGATCACTCTACTCCTAGAAATAGGAGGTTTAAAAACTGAAGCTAAATTTCATATAATTGATTCGACTACGTCCTTTAACGCACTTCTAGGTAGACCTTGATTCACGAAATATAGAATGGTTCCATCTACCCTACACCAATGCATTAAGTTATCAACGAGATGGCATTGAAACATGTGATTAAGGGTGATTTGCAACCATTCTCAATTCAAGAAATTGGGATCTACGAAGATGCTGCATATTTCGTACCAAAAGGGTCCTCGTCCCGTTCTAAATTAGAGATCAAATTTGAGGAGAAAATGGTTGAACAAAATTCAACCAAAAGAAAGAAAAAGATAAGAATATCAATCAAGAAATGATTCAATCGAGTAGTGAAGACGACTCTGATATTGTTGTCCTTAGACCTCCAAGCACATTACCTCAAAGAGGTGGGAGGATGGCTTTAAGGGCACGAGGTCGAGGCCGCGCTTCATTAGACAGGAGAGCAGCACCGTATACATTGATTTGGAATCAGATTCCGATAGTGAACTAGAAAGTCAAGGTGCTGCCCTCTCTCTCGATTATCAAAGCATAAATACTCCTCCAAAATTTGATCTCACCTTAGACCAGGACAGTGACCCTGAGGTAGATATTTCAAAAGTTAAAAGTGACGAGCCTGAATTAACAATGTATGAAAAGCTCACTAGAAGGATTGAGGCCCTTTCTCTGACCCCACTGTCGGCAGGCAGGGTTGTAGGGTTGGAAGTCAAAGTGGCCCCCAACTTGGATGGTGAAGTTAAGAAAGTCCAGAAATTCTTTCCTGGCTCCTCCTCCGCAAGGGACGAAGGTGATGTAACCCTTGAGGAGGCAGATTTTAATGAATTAATGGAATTACCTTTCGGCTACTTCCCTGTTTGTGTAAAAAATACTTTTTCTAAAGGTTCTGTACCATACCGATGGACTAAGGGTCAAGCTAGATACCACGAGAATATTTGGCGAACAAAATAAATAAAAATCCAACAAGTGGTATTGGCTTTGGAACAGTTAGTTCATTCGATGATGATGAGTATTGCCTAATGATAACTTACCATCTCGATTCTCCAAATGTCCCTACAGATCCTCCTTGTCCTTTGGATGGACTCTGTTTGGAGACTTTAGACGATCCCGATGATCTTCAAGTTCGGGATGCACCCCCTGAATTTGAAGAGGAAATTAAGTCGACAGTCGATGAGTTAAGAGAAATTAACTTGGGAAACGATGATGACCCCCGTCCGATTTTTATAAGTACTTCTGTTAAGCGAGGGTGAAACTCAAGACTTAATCCAGTTGTTATTCGAGTTTAGGGATTGCTTTGCCTGGACATATGACGAAATGCCAGGTTTGCCTGCTGAGGTAGCAGTTCACAAACTTGGGTTCGGCATGATGCCATCCCTGTTAAACAAGCTCCTCGACGCATGCGCTTAGAGATTGAGCAACAAGTCGTTTCTGAAGTTAAGAAATTGGCAGAGGCCGGATTCATTCGAGAGGAACAATACCCCTCTTGGGTGGCCAGCGTCGTGCCAGTTCGAAAGAAAAATGGTCAGATTCGGATTTGTGTCGACTATAGGGATCTGAATAAGGCATGCCCTAAGGATGAGTTCCCTTACCAATACCAGAACTCATGGTGGACATTGCCTCCTCACATGCTATTTTCTCCTTCATGGATGGCTCGTCGGTTATAACCAAATCAAGATGGCCCCTGAAGATGAGAGAAATACGGCGTTCAGAACCCCTATTGGAATCTTTTTGTTATAAGGTAATGCCATTCGGCCTAAAGAATGCCGGAGCAACCTACCAACGGGCCATGACCCGTATCTTTGACGACTTAATTCATAATCAAGTTGAGTGTTATATTGATGATTTAGTTGTCAAGAGCAAGGTTAAAGAGGCTCACCTGCATGACTTAAGAGTTGTTTTCGAACGGTTGCGCCGCTACGATTTGAAAATGAACCCTTGAAGTGCGCCTTCGGCGTCGCTTCAGGAAAATTCTTAGGATTCGTAGTGAGGCACCGCGGAATCGAGATAGATCCTGCTAAAATTGAAGCCATCTTAGATATGCCATCCCCTAAGAGCCTTACTCAATTAAGGTCTCTACAAGGTAGATTGGCATATATAAGGAGGTTTATTTCTAATCTTTCCGGGAGATGTCAACCCTTTTCTGTCCTTGCGAAAAAGGATACTAAATTCGTATGGGGCGAGAAGTGTCAAAATGCTTTTGATGATATCAAACAATACCTGTCTAACCCGCCAGTCTTGGCAGCTCCGATTCCCGGAAAGCCATTAATCCTCTACACCGCAGCTCTAGATGAGTCTTTAGGTGCTCTGTTGGCCAAGTTAACGACGAGGGAAAAGAGAATGCTCTCTACTACCTTAGTCGAAGACTCCTTCCTACTGAAATTCGATACCCGTCAATTGAGAAGCATTGTCTTGCTCTGGTTTTTGCAGCTCAGAAACTAAGGCATTACATGCTTTCTCACTCAATTAGTTTGATTTCAAAAGTTAATCCTTTGCAATATCTTATGACCCGACCTACTTTGTCAGGACGTCTAGCTCGTTGGTCTATGATATTGTTGCAATTTGAGATTACTTTCACTCCCCTTCGTGCTGTGAAAGGACAGGCTGTCGCCGATTTTCTGGCAGCACACCCGCTGCCGGCAGATTCTCCTCTGAACGATGACTTACCCGACGAACAAATCATGAGTTTGGGGGAATCTGGCGAGGCCATCTGGGAATTATATTTTGATGGGGCAGCATCCTCTCGTAGGATTGCGACCCAACAATCTGTAATTCCTGGAAAGGCTGGAGTCGGTTTAATTTTTATTACACCAGAAAAAGGAATGATGCATTTTTCCTACCACTTATCGGAGCCTTGCACAAACAACGAAGCTGAATACGAAGCTCTGATAACTGGTTTGGAACTTGCAATTCTAATGGAGATTAAAGAGATTAAGATCTTTGGAGATTCCCAACTAGTTATTAACCAAGTCGCCGGAACTTATAAAGTCTTGAATCCGAATCTCCTAAAATACCACCAGTACACGCCCACTTGTTGGAACAAATTCCCATTGCTACTTTGTATAGGGTTCCCCGTGGAAGCAATTCTGCGGCGGATGCCTTAGCAAAACTTGCAAAGGAATTTGCATGTCCTGAGGAGGATTCCATCCCTATAGAGATACAGGGTCGTAATACCCTTTCTCTTATAGACTTGGAACATATTAGTAAGACTCCCCTTCAGATCCTTTCTGCCTCTTCGACGACTGACGAAGAAGGCGATTGGAGACGACCCTTAGTCGATTACCTTAAAGAAGGGAAGCTTCCCCAGGATAAATCACTCTCCAACCAGATTAAGAAACGTGCCCTCTCATATGCACTAGTTAACGATCTGTTGTACCGTCGGTCCTTTGATCACATGTGGCTGCGCTGTTTGAACAAGCGAGAAGCCCAGAAAATTGTTAATGAAGTTCATTCAGGACTGTGCGGTGCTCATCAATCGGGTCCAAAAATGAAATTAAAGATTAAAAGACTTGGGTACTACTGGCCTACAATGATTGACGATTGCATGAATACTGCAAAGCTCTGTCATCAATGTCAGGTCCATGGTGTGGTTTTACATCAGCCGCCTAATGTGTTACACCCTACGATAGCCTCGTGGCCCTTTGAAAGTTGGGGCACGGATATCATTGGGCCGATTGACCCTCCCTCCGCGAGAGGTCATCGTTTCATATTAGCTGCAACTGATTACTTTTCAAAATGGGCGGAAGCAATTCCCCTACGAAACGTAACATCACACCATGTCTTAAAATTCTTTCGTGACCATATTGTATATCGATTCGGCGTACCCCGCAGAATCATATCCGATAATGGGTCCGCATTCAAGTCTACAAAAATCAATAGTTTCGTAAGGCGCCATAATATTGATTGGAGATATTCGACGATCTATTACCCTCGGGCGAATGGATTGGCCGAGGCCTTCAACAAAACCTTGGTGCAAATTGTCAAAAAGACCCTTGATGATAACAAACGGCAGTGGGATGAGCGGTTGGTGGAAGCTCTGTGGGCTTATCGTACCACTTATAGAACCCCGACCCAATCCACCCCGTTTGCACTAGTGTATGGATCTGAGGCTGTTCTACCCTTGGAAATACAAATCCCTTCGCTTAGAATTGCAGTTCAGAATCAAATTACCAATGAACAAAATGCAAGACTACGATTGGAAGAACTCGAAGGCCTTGAAGAGCGACGTCTCCAAGCTCAACAAAGTTTAGAGTTGTATAAATCCCGTATGGTTCAAGCCCATGATAAGTTAGTGCGACCTAGGACCTTCCAAGCGGGAGACTTGGTTTTGGTCCTTCGGAGGCCTATCTTGGCCCATCGGAAGTTGGGAGGCAAATTTGAACCTACATGGGAAGGACCCTTCGTTATAGAGACTGTCTACGAAGGAGGCTCGTATCAGTTAGTAGATTGTAAAGGGAACCACCCAATGCTACCTGTTAATGGGCGTTTCCTTAAGAAATACTATGCTTGATGTAGCTCATTTTATCAATCAATAAAACTTTCTTTTCTTGATTTATAGCTTGATTCTACCTTTTTTTAAGTTAAGTTTTTAACGCTCTTCGCCCTTTTCCTTAAGGTTAGGTCCTTCCTTCCCTTAGGATTAGACCCGCTAGTGGTGGAGTACGCCCTCTGTGGCACCACCCTGGCATTTCACCGGGAGATTAGTGGTGGAGTACGCCCTTCGTGGCACCATCCTGATTCCCATTCGCTAGTGATGGAGTACGCCCTTCGTGGCACCATCCTAGTTTGCCAGTTAATTTGCCTATTTGGAGTAAGTCTTCTATCAGCATCCTATAGGCCTAAGGTTGGGTGATGCCCTTCCTTAGACCCAAGGTAGGTATTCCCTACCTTGGTTTCCAGTTGATCCGTCTACTAGGAGTAAGTCTTCTATCAGCATCCTGTAGACCTAAGGTTGGGTGATGCCCTTCCTTAGACCCAAAGCTAGGTATTCCATTCCCTCCTCCCTGTTTGTGTTTCAGTTAATTTGCCTATTTGGAGTAAGTCTTCTATCAGCATCCTATAGGCCTAAGGTTGGGTGATGCCCTTCCTTAGACCCAAGGCTAGGTATTCCCTACCTTGGTTTCCAGTTGATCCGTCTACTAGGAGTAAGTCTTCTATCAGCATCCTGTAGACCTAAGGTTGGGTGATGCCCTTCCTTAGACCCAAGGCTAGGTATTCCCTACCTTGGTTTCCAGTTGATCCGTCTACTAGGAGTAAGTCTTCTATCAGCATCCTGTAGACCTAAGGTTGGGTGATGCCCTTCCTTAGACCCAAGGCTAGGTATTCCCTACCTTGGTTTCCAGTTAATCCGTCTACTAGGAGTAAGTCTTCTATCAGCATCCTGTAGACCTAAGGTTGGGTGATGCCCTTCCTTAGACCCAAAGCTAGGTATTCCCTACTTTGGTTTCCAGTTAATCTGCCTATTTGAGTAAGTCTTCTATCAGCATCCTATAGGCCTAAGGTTGGGTGATGCCCTTCCTTAGACCCAAGGCTAGGTATTCCCTACCTTGGTTTTACCAGTTTCCTTATCCAATAGGTGTAAGCCTTCCATTAGCATCCTATAGGCTTGAGGTTGGGAGATGATCTCCTTCTATTCTCAAAATTCTACTTCCATTCGGTCAACGCCAATGTGTGCAGTAGAAGTTCCTTCTACCACACACATTGGGGGTCCATTTGTTGACCTCATTTTTGTATGAGGTCACTAAGACCCATCCAGAATCCAGATTAATCCTAGACCCTAGGATCCACTCTAGACTTTAGGATCTTTCATAGAACTAGACTTTAGAGCCTATTCTAGAGCCTAGGATCCCTTTAAATCCTAGATCTTAGGATCACTCCAACTTCAAATCAACCTCCACCTTTGATCAACCTCAATTTTAAATCAATTCCTATACTTAATCCACTCCAATTTCAATTTGATTCCTACCTATGACCAATTTGAATCTCAAACTCCATCCAATTCAAATCCAAATTAATTCAAACTTCAAATCAAATCCAAACCCAGAGTTTAAACTCAAATTCAAACCCTTAAGGCCCTGTCCTAAACACCCTTTTCAGAGATTTTTCAAACATTTCAAAACCCAGTCAAATGGCCTCTGATTCAGGGTCTATCACTTGCAAAGTGATGAGACATGTCTCTAAAGGCTACCCTCCAATTTTGAGCTCATTCTGAGGGCTCTAACCCCAGAATCTGAATTAAAATTCAAAGGTGTAAAACCTTCAAATATTTACAGCCTATGCCACTGAGCATAACCCTTTTGAGATTTTGACCTTGGAACCCTTATCCAAGCCTCCAATCACTTCCAGACCTTTGAATTTAACCCATTGAGCAGTAAACTGCATTTTCCAGACCCTTTTGACCTTAGTTGACCAATAGGTCAAAATTGACCAAAACACCCCTATGGGGCTCAAATGGGGATTTCAAACCAAATGAGCTCCAAATGGGATGCAACCACCTTTAAAAAATTTCAAATGCCATTTCAAAACTTTTGAACCTATTTCCAACCCTTGAGTCAACCTGGTTGACCAAGTCAACTGGTTTGACCCAAGGGGCCCTTTAAGGGTCCAAACATGTGTTTTGACCCAAATGACCTTTCTAAGTCACCTAACCACTTCCATTAACCTTAAAATATCATTTCAAACCTGTTGAGCCCAAACCCAGACCCTGGGTCAACCTGGTTGACCAAGTCAACCCAGGTTGACCAAACAGGCCCTTAGGGGCTCAAATGGGGATTTTGGTCAATTTGACCTCCCCAGACCTAAGAACCACCCTCAATGGTCTTAAAATATCTTTTCAAATTTGTCCAGCCCAGATTCACCCATTGGGTCAGCCTGGTTGACCCAGTCAACTTAGGTTGACCCATTAGCTCTTAGAGGGTCTAAATGGGTTAAATCAACTCATCTGAGCTCTTCAACCCTATTACTATTCAAATCAATTCTTGGTTAAGGATCAAGTGTCACTTGACATTTGGTCAACTTGACTCAACTTGAGTTGACCAAGTCAACCCTCAATTCTTAGTGACATTGGCTCCCATTTTCCCTACCTTGACTTTTGACTTTTGACTCTAATCAAACTATCCTAAATGACCTTTTACCTCTCCAAATGCCACATCACTAACTTTGACCTAGTTGACTGGTCAAACCAAGTCAACAAAGCCCTAAATCCCTCTTTGAATTGGTCAAACCTCCCATTTTGACCTCAAAGAGTGTGAGTTTAGGCTTGGAGCTTCTCAACCTGTAGCCTTGACCCCTCCTATGCCATGTCAGCACCCATTGACCAGTTGACTGGTCAACTTGGTCAAACTCAAGCTTAAACCCTTCTAGAAGGGCTTATCACATGCAAAACCCTTTCCTTGATTTAAGCTGCTTTAGGCCGACCCCTTTATGCCCTAAAGCTCACTTGGAGCTCTCCTAACCAAGCTCAGGGCCTGGTTTAGCCATAAATGGCAATGTCCCCTCCACTATCCCAGAGCACCCAATAGGATTGAGGCGTGCCCAGCCTTTGGGTCAGCCTTCTGGCTGTCCCAGGGACACTTGGCAACATCAAGGACCTGGTGAGTCGATCCCAGCCATCCGTTGGCTAGGGGCGTTTGAATAGGGAAAAAAGGCTTAATGACACACATTCTAACCCTAACTCTCTCACTACCCAAGCTCTCTCAAGCCCGGCCCCAGTTCGTTTTGAATCTCCAGGGCCTCCTCTACCTTCCCACTACAAAACCCAGGTGGTTGCACGTCACCGGCGGCGAGTTCTCCGGCGAACCACCACCTAGACCGTCCCAAGCCTATAGCAGCCGATCCAGACGCGTTCGAGCTTGGATTTTCGCTGGGAATCTTCACTTGGACAATCTACAAGCTCAACCATCCAGAAATTCCGAAGATCTAACGGTATAACTCCCTAAAACCCTAGATCTAGGTCACATTAGTTAATCTAAATAGTTTTATTTCTTTAGGGTTTTAGCTAAAACGAATCCTTCCCCACTATTTCTGTTCATGCCTGCTCTCTGTGTTTAAAATTTCAAGTGATTTGGTCCACCCGATCGGGAGAACGAACCAAAAAACGGATCCTAGGGCGACATTCGCAGTTCGCTGCAGATGTACGTTTTCTAGACCGTTGATCACGCGATCAACGGTCTAGATCTTGCCGTTCCGCGCTTTGGTTCGACCGTGTATTCGGTTTAGCGTTCGAGCGATCGACTGGCGGGATCATGGCCGTCCATTCGGAACGGCGGGATCGAATCTCGCCGTCTGATCTTCTCCTGGTGAGATCAGACCGCGGGATCTGATCTCAGCCGTTGGATCGAACCCGCGGTTAATCCAACGGCTGTTACGCGCCGCTGACGTGGTTAAGTGAAAACCGCGTGAAGCGGCCAGCGGCCGACGCGTGTCCCCGCGCGCCGCGCGGTTTCGAGCCCGCCAATCCTAGCGCGCCGCGTGTCTGACCGCCGCCATTTAATTAAAAATAATGGATTTTAATTAGTTTTAATTGCTGAAACTTAAATAAATCATAGTAAATTAATATATAACCAAAAATTAAGTATAATATATCAAAATTTTCAGAATTCATCTAGTTTATTTTAAAATAAAATCAGCTTATTTTGACTATTATTTTACTGGTAATTTAAGAAATACAGAAATATATTTCATTTTTAATTAATTATATAAAAATTATTTTTATTTGAAATTTGGCATGCATGTTGTTGAGTGCATGGCTGGTCTCCAGAAAATTTTTCAGTATTATTTGAATAGTTTTTAAAGGTATTTTGAATTATTGGAGTATTTTCATTCTTTTTATATTTAATTAAATATTAAGTATTTAAAAAAATATAAGAAATATATTTTATTATTTCCAAACTTCTATGGAGATCAGTAGATTCTCAACCCATTAACATGTATTTTGATAATATATTTAATTATTTTATAATATATATTTCTATTATATATATATATAATTCATTTATATTTATGTATTTTAAATATATTTTGAAATTCTATATATATATATGTAAATTCTTAAGTGTTCAAGAGTCATTTGAGATCTTAAATGTTGATTAAGCATGTTTGAATAGAAATGAAGGGGATGATTAGTGGATAATCATTCTTTGATTATTCACTAATTTTGTCTTAATTATGTTAATTAGTTAATTGCATGCTTAAGGTGCACACACCACCTAGTCTAGGTTCTCCTAGATCTAAGGACTTGTTTGCTTGCCACTTGTGTATGCATGCCATGTTTATTCAAAGGGTTAGAGGAACTTGATTTGAACCTATTCAAAACTAGTGACATGATTAAGGACAATAATTAAGGACCATGTATAGAAAACTTAGAAAAATTTCAATAATTAGGATTCACTTCCCCTGAGTTGAAACTTTGAACATTTGAACTTAGTGACATCCTCAGCCCCTAGAGAAATTTTCACTGATTTTTGAGGTCATTAGGTCCCCTAATTAATTTTCTAAGTCTTAAACCCTTAATTAAGCCTTTAAAACTTCTAAAAATTGTAATAAATCCAATTTAAATCCAAAAATTACATATAAACCCTCAAACTGACCAGAATTCAGTCCTTAATCTATGATAATTAAAAGCCCTTTGATTTGACAGCAATTTAAACCCTAATTTAATTTTAAGTGAAAACCAATATTTAATTAAGATAATTAATTAATAATAATATAAAAATCCAAAATCTCCCAAACACTTGGGGATCCCTCCTTAGGTTGTTCCTGACCTTTGGAGGTGTTTTCAAGAGATTGGGAACTTGTTTGGAGCAAAACACAAAAGAGACCCTCTAATTAAGAAATTCCTAAAATTCATTAAAATGCCCAAACTTCGATAATTCATAACTAATTCAAAAAAAATCCAAATCACCCAAACTCACTTGCATTCAACTCCTAATA
The DNA here is from genome assembly GCA_016618105.1 of Dendrobium huoshanense. Lineage (NCBI taxonomy): Eukaryota > Viridiplantae > Streptophyta > Magnoliopsida > Asparagales > Orchidaceae > Dendrobium > Dendrobium huoshanense. The sequence continues at coordinate 127,339 of CM028342.1, read as the reverse complement.
AGGTCTAATATTTATTAAAAATATTAAATTCCAGAAATTTGCAATATTTTAAAAAGTCAACAAATCGGTCAACTCTAAGTCAAAACTAGTTCAAAACTTCAAACCTTTGTAATAAAATGTAGAAAAATCCGATTTCAACGTACTTACCTTCTAACTGATCGTAGTAAGGTCTAGTATTTTAATAAAATACAAACATTCCAGAATTTGAACTTAATCAAAAAGTCAATTTTCAACCCCTTAATTAAATCATTAAAATATCCTAAAAATTCATAAAACTCATAATCATTCTAAAATTCAGAAAATACTGGTTTAATGCTTTAAAACACTTAACAATCCTTTAAAACACAACAACCACCCTAAAGTTGAAGTTTATTGGCTGGACTACTCCGGGCTGCGGGGCTAAGTGTCCTAAGGAGGCTGGTTCCTCGAGCCTGGTGGCACAACGCCACGAATGGATTCTAAGGGGTGTTAAATCTTAAAATAGATTAATCTTTAATTATTTAACATTTTAAAAATCTCTAATTCAATTACATTAATTTGGTTTATCGGCTGGACTACTCCGGGCTGCGGGGCTAAGTGTCCTAAGGAGGCTGGTTCCTCGAGCCTGGTGGCACAACGCCACGAATCAATTAATGGCAAACTTAAATTAATCAAGCTTTTAAAATCAGTAATAACTCATTTTTTCTTTTATTAATCCACTCTTTTAATTCAACCAATTTAAATAACTTAATCAAACCCGATTGCTACTGGGTAACCCAGGCCTACGAGGCTATTAGCTTAGCCCCAAGGAAGGTGAAATAAACTTCACGGCCTCGGTGTGAAACAAAGGTAGCAATCAATTAACTTCTAAAATATGTTTAATTAAAATTCTTAATTCATTAATACTTAAATTTTAATCTAAATCCCCTTTAAGCCTTAACAAACCCAGACTTTTAGACAACTTCAATTAATAACCCACTTTAGGATCTACCCAGCCACACGACCTTTCTCACACACTTTAGATGATGTGCTAGGACAACCAATCTAGATCTAGGTTAGGCCGGTGTTTACTTTACTGCTGTGTGCCGGATTTTTCGTAGTTTTCACTGCATGTTGTGGATGAAATTGCTTTGCTGTGTCTGCTTACTTTTTTGTACTCTGTGGATGGATTGATGTGTTTGGCGACTAGATTACCCTTAGGTTAGGTACGATCTGGATGTTGACACAGTTTTCTGCAGGTGGCCACGCTCATGCAGGGCAATATAAAAAGGGGGCAAATCAAAAAATGCATAAATATTATAAACTCTTTGCACAGGTGCTTCAGCTGCTAAAGCCCCCAAATCATAAAAAGAGCGTGGCCAGTGGTTTACTATTTTCTGCTCATATACAACTGCTTGGGAATAACTTTTTTTTTTATATTAATTGCTTAGGATAACCCTGCAGGTGAGTCTAGATTTTTATTTTGATATCAATGTAATTTGTGCAAGTGTCAAGTGTTGTGAAAGTTTATTTTGAGTTGGGATACATAGATCCAAAGCTTGGATTCCAAAGAGGAAAGGATACCCTTTGGGGAACACTCCCTTTCCATTTGGAAATCCAAATTTGGATCATACCTCTTCCTTACCCAAAGAGGAAAGAGTGGCCTTCCCCTTAGAGGGAAGTGCCCTCTTGTCCATTTGGGTAATCCACTACGAAGATTCCAAGAAGATTGAAGAAAAGGAGTCCAAAGAAGAATGAATTGAAGATTTGAAGATTTGAAGATTGAGAGTATCCCACTCAAAATAACTTGCGTCATTACTAGGCTTAGAATCCGGGTTGTTGTCAGTGGTGCCCGGCCACTTTACTTTCTGTAATATTCTGGTTTGTAATAAGCAAGGCAACTTTGCCTATGGACATTTATTAATTAATTTGTATTGATTTGATGATTTGATTGCCTTTAGGATTACTTGCTTTTACTAGTTTTTTGGCGATTGCATGCCGCTCTTTGTTTTCGCCTGGATACGTGAGGCTCGTGAGGGTGTGAAAGTTTATACTCATAATCTAAAAGTCTAAAATTTTAGTGAGTCTAAATAAATAGAAAGATAACGAATCTAGGGAATTAGCCGGGGATCGACCCCGGGTCGCATGCATATTTCTGCATTACTCTTTCCTTGTTTTAGACCCTTCCCCGCCTGCGGGTAGAGTCCGGATAGTCTGACCTATGAGGACGAGGTGCCGGACCTGGGGAAGTCCAGTCTTCTAAAAAATTATTTTATAAGCCTGTTTTAAAAATTTCAAGCATATTTGATTTGAGGTTGTTAACCAGCATGCATTGCATTAGATACAAATTAAAGAGTCAAAATTTTAATTTCATAGTCCTTAGCATTTTAGCACCCAACATAAGTCAAAGGGGCCAATTAGGAAAATCTCTAGATGTCGGCCCCGCCTCCCCAAAACTTTAATTATAACGTCCCTACACTCTTTCATAAAAGACCGGATTCATCTATTTTAAATCGATTAGGTGATTAGCTGGCTCCCCAATCCAGGCCGGGGTAAGTCCAGACCTTGCACTGCATTAGTTAGGATCGGACGACTGTGGTCCAGTGTCCAAAATAGATTTAGGTTCGGGGCAGATCTTTGATTATAAGACCCCAAACTTCGGGAATCTAATCCCAAATTTCTAATAAAATGCTCAACTCTAATTAAATATCATTTCAAATCCAAAACATAAAGCCCAACACTTAGATTAAGTTGGGACATTCCGGATGGTTCTGGAATCTTAAGTGTCCCCTACCTCTCCTCCTTTAACTCTGTTAATAACTGCTCAATTTTGATCCATTCCCTTTTGAGTTTCCAAAATTCACTTCTCTTTTTGATATCACTCCTAGAAAATCTAAACGAAATTCTGCCATTATTTTAATCGAGAGTTTCGTAGGAGGATTTTATCTTACGATGTAATTAACTACGAGGGCTTGCGCTCGTAGGAGATTTAGAACCACACACGCACTTGATTTTAAAAATTGATTTTTCAAAATTCAATTAGATTTTTTGGGAAAACTAAAATATTAGTGATATTTTATCATATTCAAAGAATTATCATCGAATGATATTTCTCCCTTCGGGGAGATACATCTTTCTTGATAAGGCTTTGGATGTGAACCTAACGATCACACTTCTTGAATATTGTAGCTGGATATTCAGTTGAACTCATTTTGACCTTTCGGGCCATATGAAGTTCTCTTAGCATCGGTCATAATATTCAAGATGGATTTCATAATTCTAAGTCTGAGCACCGTTATGAAAGTTTATTTTCGTCCTTCGGGGTGATATACTCTTTCTAACGAGTCGATTCGACCTTAGAATTAGAACTTAACCTTAATCTTAAAATCCCCAAAGAAAACTAATATTTTTCAAAACCTTTTCCAAAATTCCAC
>CM028342.1:90399-123447 GCA_016618105.1 Dendrobium huoshanense | reverse complement strand
TTTTCATTTATGGATTCTCATATGAGAACCCTAAGAGGATTCTAATGCGCATAGAGGTGTTGGATTGGTGTCCAACCCCCCTCAAATGAATGATTTTGCACTCATATCGTATGACATAGCCTTCACCCACATTCAAACCTAGGTTGTGTTACTTTTTCTTAGCCAAATTGAACGCGTAGATTGCATATCCATTCAAACTTCATTTCATAAACGTGTTGCACTGCTAGGTTAGGCAACATTAGTGTCGACGACGAAATAGAAGTATGATTTAGAAATTTTGTGGAGCTATGTAGAGTTGTCATAAGTCTTGCAATATATCCAAAATATTTGTTATGACTTGTTGTAGGATTTAGTGTGAATCTCAAAGATTCACTTCAAAAACCTAAAACAAGTGTGCTTGATTAACCTAGCTTTTGGATGTGTTACATGGCTTATGATATTTTTATGGCTACTTTTATTATGCAAATCTTTCAAAAGTTTGGAAACTCAAAATGGTTTTTAATGGGTCAGATCATGCCACAAGTGATTTGATGCCCTTAAAGGCTTTAAGATACATGTTTCCCTACTAAATCATGATTTAAGCCATGATGTTATTGTATTCATTGCATTAAAATTAGTGAATGTATTGCTTGCAAATCTTTTATAAATGTGCTTACTTAATCCTAAGTGTTGGTGCGATTGATTTGGAGCATTTCATGGACCTCAAAGGCCCGCGATCAATGCTCCATCATATTAAAAGATTATTTAAGCTCATTTTTTTTTGTTAATTTCAAGTGCAAGATAGTATGAACCATATACAAGCTCCCCTTAAATTTCCAAATCATATCACGATTTAGGGAAAACCTTTTTTTTTCTCTTGTAGATGATGTCAAATCCAATCGGTTATAGACTCCTTTCAGAGCCTCCTAGGAAATCAATTTTCCCCTCCAAATGAATCCAAACATTCATTCAAACTATAGAGGACTCTCTTTTCCATACGATTCTCCTTCATACATGATGTTTAGGGCCTCCTCAAGGCATCAAAATATTAATTTGTATGAATCTCCCTTCATTTGTGATGAGTTGGAACCTCCCAAAATTCCATAATATCGCAACATGAAAATCTTGGACCTTAGAACCTAATTCTAGGTTCCTCCACCCCTTTACTCAAACTAAATTGAGTGGATGAAGAAATCCATTTGAACACCAAATGTTCAAGGGATCTTTCCCAATCTTGCGACCTCTAGGTCGCATCTCTTTTTTTTTTTTTTTTTTGTCTCTCTACAATCCAAAAAGTTGTAGGAGACCAACCCATTCTCTTAGGACTCAAAACTAGGAGAATGTGTACCTCTCTTTGTTTCTTTTGAACACCACATGTTTAAAGGAACCTCTCCAAACTCAGGACCAAATCCTAAGTTTACTTTTTCATTTGTTAAGACATAAAATTAGCAAGTGAATGATATCATGCCATAAATCACCCTTGAGTTTGGGATCAAATTCCAAGCTCTCCATCTCATTTGTTGGAACCCTAAAACTAGCAAATGAATAGTCCTTTCCTTCCATGTATAATGATTTGAAACCTTCAAAGGTTCCAAACCAAAAATCATTTCATGAATCATGTAATTCTAGGATCAAAGTCCTAGGTTTACTTGACCTTGTTTGTTGAAGAAAAATCAACAAATGTCCACCCTTTACATTTTCTCATGCATGATACTTAGAGCATTCTCAAAGCTCTAAGTGTTAGAGTGCATGAGTCATTTGAAACTTGGAACCAAATCCCAAGTTCTCCTATCTTCTTTGTTGGCACATAAAACCAACGAATATCTATTCATGCAAGATATCCTAAGGCTCCTCAAGCCTTTAAATATGTCGTTGTATGAGTCCTTTGATTTTAGGACCAAATCCTAAATTCTTTTCCTTCCCTTCGTTTGTTAAGACATACAATTGACAAATGAATACTCCTCTCCCTTATGTATGATAATTTGGAGTCTCCAAAGACTCCAATCAAACATCATTACATGGTGGTCAAATCTTAGAAACAAATTCTAAGTTATTCACCTCTTGCTTGTTGAAACAAGATCAACAAATAATTTTCCTCTTCTCTTATGCGATGTTATTTGAAGCATTTTCAAAGTTTCAAATACCTCATTGCATGTCTCCTAGTCTCTCTTAGGAGCTTTCACCCATCTTCATTATGTGTGGTGTTATGGATTTCTCTAGATCCTAAAACACATCATGCCTTAAACTCTTGAGCTTAGAGGTAAACTTTGAGTTTCTCCCTTTTGTTGGAATATGAGAAACCAACATATCTTTTCTCATGCAAGATATTTTAAGGCTCCTCAAGCCTTTAAACATATCATTGTATAAATCCTTTAACTCTAGGATCAATCCTAGGTTATTTCCTTTTCTTTGTTTGTTGAAATGCAAAATCAACAAACAAATGTCATCCCATGTATAATAGTTTGAAGCTTTTCCTAAACTTCTACTTACTATCACATGGGGTTGTTGAACTTAGAACCAAACTCTAAGTTCTTCCTCTCAATTGTTTGAACCTAAGTTTAACAATTGAACATCCCCGCTTAGGCTTAGGACCTAAATCCTATCCTTTCTTCCCCATTCACTTAACCCAAAGTTAAGTGAATGATCATCCCTCTTTGAATAACAAATATTCAAAGGTCTTCTATGAATCTTGTAACTTTCTAAAAGTTACATTTTCTTCCTTCAACCCTTAAGTTGTAGGAAATCTACTAAACCATTTATTCATTGGAACACCAAACCAATGAATACTCTTTTAGACATAGGATTCAAATCTTAGTCTTCTTCATTTGCTTGGGCATTAATTAAGCAAATGAATACTCCTCCTTGGACACCAAATGTCAAAGGAATCTCTCTCAACATGCAATCCGAATGTTGCTTGTTGCTTCTTTCTTCTACAACCCAAACGTTGTAGGAAGACCCTCTCATTCTCCTAAAAAAAACATAAAATTGGGAGAATGTACACTTCTCTTTGAACATCAAATGTTCAAAGAATGTTCTTGAACTTGCAACCCATAAGTTGTATTTTCCTTTCTCTTTCCTACAAGTCAAGATTGTAGGAGAGCTTCCAAATCCATCTTCATGCTCTCAAATCCAAGTTGGGAGAATGAGTTCCCCTCTTTGAACTCCAAATATTCAAAGAGGTTTTGGAAGCTTGCAACCCAAAGTTGCATCTTCCCCTCTCCTTTCTACAACTTAAAAGTTGTATGAAAATCTCACCCAAATCACTTATTTGTTGAATCAAAATCGACAAGTAATTCAATCCAAAATTATTTGTTTGTTGAACCAAATTCAACAAATAATTCGATACCAAGCAAAGGAATTAACTCCTAGCTTTCTTTCATTCTCCTAACGCAAATTGGGGGAATGAGTTCCTCTCTTTGGACAGCCAAAGTTCAAAGAATTCTTGATGTGTAGGCCCAAATCTACACATCATCTTCTTATGTTTGCTTTATCCAAACTTAGCAAACTAAATACTCATAATTGAACATAAAAGTTCAATGATAATCTCTTCTGATTCGTAGCCCCAAAGCTACTAATCTTCCCTCACTTCTATAGGTTCCAAAGGCCTTAGAAAATGTCGTACCTTAGCCCAAAAGCTATAGGTCCTTTCTTCTCCAACTCCAAAGTTGTAGGAGATCTCTTCTCTCTTTAACCCCAAAAGTTAGAGAGAGTTCCCCTACATTTAGCCCAACAGCTAAATGTTGGATTCCTACCTTTCTTTTCTTAGCTCCAAAAGCTAAGGAAAATTTCTCAACAAGTGGTACCAAAAGCCACATGTTGGATGCTCCTTTCTTAGACCCAAACTCTAGAAGGACCCTTAGTGTGACATACCACACAAGCCTCACACACTTAGGTGCACAGCCCCTTAGGCATGCTAGGATTAGGATTTTTCTTTGTGTGCGCATGTGATTGATGTTGTGGATTGATTGCCCTTGGATTGTCTGCGTGTGGGCACTTGCCCTTAAGTGGTTAGTATAGAAATATAAATGCTTTTCTGTGCAGGTGGCCATATCTAAAAGGGGGGCGCTCATAAATGATAATAAACTGCTTGCATGACAGGTACCGCTTAAAACCCCCCAAAGATGTGGCCAATAGGGTAGAAGCAGGGGCCTAGTGCTTAGCACTCTAAGTGCTAGGCCAATTTTGAGATGATCATATTCTTGCTATATAAACTGCCTCCTAACTCTGTTTTGCAGATTTGAGTCTTTTTTTTTATCATGTATTTGGTAGAAATAGGATGTAAAACTTGTGGGGGTTTGGAGCAAAGGAAGGGAGCAAAGAAGATGAAGCCCAAACTTTTGTAAAGCTTGAAGACCCCACAAGTAGAGTCTGTAATTAATTCAACTGGGTTGTATAATGGCAGGCAACTCAGCTGTCAAATTTGGTTGTAATAAACTGGACTTTATTTACATTTCTGCATTTTACTTATAAATAAAAGCATGTTTGATTGTTTACCTGGGTGTGCAATAGAAATGCATGTCTTTCCTAGGTTTCTTCCTTTGTTTTTGTGGGCATGGCTTGGACTTTGGATACGGTAGGCTCTTAGGACAAAACTAAGTTTTCTACCCATTTAAAATGTAAGCAAACTGAAATGAAATTAGGCTTCATGATTTTCTAACAAAAGAAAAATTGCATGGCTCCCTTCAAGGAGCCAAGTCTTTCAAATTTAAAACAATCATGCATGGCCAAATGTGTTGCATATAGAAAGCCCTCACTTAAGGATTAGATAACAAATGTCTTTTTCTTTATGAGTCAGCATTTGCATACCACACATACTTAGGCATCTTAGCCTCAAAGCTAAGTTATAAGCCCTACCTTCTAAATAAAAACAACCATACCACTCTACATTTGCATTGAGACTAAACAACATGGTTTTAAAAGCGATTAGGGGGAGTTTAGCTGGTAGTCCCTTCCAGGCGGGACAATAAATCCAGAGGTCGGGCGGGCTATGCCTCTTGTGAGGTGTAGTTTGTAAGCCCCTTGTGCACTTGTTAGATTTAGGTTCGAGGCACTACCTATCGGTAGTCCTCACCTTAGTCTTAGGGTCCGAGGCAAGGGTTGATTCCAAGTCACCCTATAAGCCCTCATCTTTCGGGCAGTTCCTCCAACAAGTGTTTGTTGGGATGTAAGCCCCAATCTTCTAATAAAATATCAACTTAAACCAAATTTAGATTCAAAAATGTAAAGCCCAACATAGGATAGTCCGAGCACCTCTGAGTTCCCCTCAGAATCAAGTGCTCCTACTTCATCTCCTTTGGCTCTCATTCCAAAATCTATATCTAAGTTGATCAACCTCTTCCTTGAAATTCCTAAGGGCCAAAACCTTTTGCAAGACTTTCATGGATTTTAAAACAACAAAAAAAATCAACTTTAGCCAACATTTAAATGACTTCAAAATAAGTAAAACCACTAGTTTAATCAAAAGTTTTCCCAAATCAAACTTGGGATGTAATTAACCATAGGGGCTTGCCCCTATGGGATGTCTGTACCCCAGAAATAAATAAACCCCACTCAACCAAACATTAAGTGGGGGAATCTCTGTTAAATAATTGTAAATTTTATTATTGAGCCCATAAGGAGATGATATTTTTTACCCTCCGGGGTAATATATCGTATTCTTATGCCGTGCCCGATTATAAAATATGCAATCCGTTTGAGGATACAAAAAATTCTCCAACAACGTGAAAAGGTTGGAGTAGCTCAAGTAGAAGATAAGATTAGAGAGAGTCGCCTTAGATGTTTTGGTCACATAAAACGGCGGCCTTTCGATGACCCGGTTAGGAGAGTAGAGGTATTAGATTTGACTTATGTTAAGAAAGGTAGGGGTAGACCTAAAAAGACTTGGTTAGAAAATATTAGGAATGACCTTTCTTTATTAGATTTAAACGAGAATTTGACTTTTAATAGGACACAATGGAGAAAAAGGATTCATGTGGCCGACCCCACGTAGTGGGATAAAGGCTTGATGTTGTTGTTGTTGTATAATAAGAGGGTCATCCATGTAAAAGCTATTAAAATAAATAAAATTCGATGGATAATTCATGTGGCATCATGGCAGATGGAAGAACTACTAGGAGGATTGTATATGGAAAAGTGGTTTAATATGAGCCCATTTACCTGCATGGCAGGTAAGTGCCTGGGTTGCTGGCAGGCCACTGATCACTGATCCCTTAACTTGGTAAGTCTCTATGTATTTGAGAAAGAGCCTTATGCTTATAGCACCAACTAATCATGTTTTGCATCTTTATTTTTAGTTTGTGGATTAGTTAGTTGCAAGTGCAAGTGATTAGTTGGTCATATTGATTGTAGGTATATCAAACAGGTTTCATGCTTAATAGATATATACTTGCATAAATTAATGTTGGAAGGCATGTACGTGTTGCTTGCTTGATCTTATGAAAATAGTTAATAAGTACAGGTATTGTAAATCCCCATCAAAATCAGAAAATCATTTCGATAACATGAGTTTATGGATCCTGAAGTTAATTGATCAAAGGGACCTAATTTTTTTGCTATATATTTCCTTTATTTTTTTCCAAGTCAAGCTTATATATAATAATATAGTTCCTTGTAATTAGAATCAAATAAGATCATTAAAATTCTCTCATATTTCTCGTAGGATCTTAGAGCCCTAAACTATCTTTTTTTCAATTTCCATCATTTATTTGCATCTCAGTCTTAATCACCGTTGCTTGTTGCATCTCAACTCACAGCTTTCATCGACACACATGTCTCAATCTTCAAAGTCATCAAATATTACATACTAGACTATATGTGCTTGTCATCACCATCATATATCTCCAAGCCATCAACAATCTCTACCCTTGCTAGAACCTCTCCATCTCTAGGCCTGGCTCACCATCACAATTATTGTTGATCTCTGCCCTAAATCTCGCAGTGCTACAAGACTTCCTTCATGATTTATTTCGTTGATGCAATCTACAGTCCTCCAAAGCCACAATCCTACAAGCAACAATTGCATCTATGATGTTATCAAGCCCCCTTTATGGCTTATGTCAAATACAATGGTGTCTACTCCAACTAAACATAAAGGGAGTTAATCTCAAAAAAAATAGTATCTCATCAAAAATCTACAAATATGAACAAAACATCTAACTTTCTCATAACGAAGAAAAGTGATAGAATGTAAGAAACATATTTTTGAGTTTGCCCTTTCCCCCAATGATTGGAGACGAGATAAATTTTTAAAGAGCTGTGATTTGTTAACCACTTTAGTTTGATGTTTTCAAATGATAATCACATAATTATTGAGCATAAACTTAGTCAGATGAATGTATCAAAATTCTTCAACAGAAGGATGTAAGGAAATTATCATGATTTTTCCCACTGTTAATTTTATTATTAATATTGTGAGATTAACGCCAGTACCAAAAGAATTATTTTATCAGTCAATAATCCAAATTGGCCATTTTTATCTTTCAAATGCCATTCTCGAGCCAGTAACTTTATTCTTGGGCATTTTATCACAGTAATCAACTGGATTATTCCTATATCTAAAACAAATCAACAAACAACAGATCAGAAAGAAGCATAAAAATGATTATTTGCACTTATTCTTTTAAATACATGGAACAAGGCTTGGACAAGAAACCCATTACATTGCATCAACATAGTTGCGCCAGCCAATATTTACAAGGAAATGCCACAAATACTATATATCAAATAAGTAAACAAAATAGAATGATTAGTACACGCAGTAGTATGGTATTTATTATCAGAGACTAATAAGTGATATATAAATCAGATGCATCAGAATAAGTAAGCATTGAACTACCATGAGCTACCAGCAGCATTTGAAATAATATCATAAAGGATTGTTGGATGAATGCCTGCTCTAACACCAAGAAATGTTGCTTCTACAGAAGCAACAAGATGAATGCCTTCAAGCAGAAAGTTTACTGCTCTAATTTTACTGCAAAAAATAGAACAAAACACAATATAAAAAAGTTGCAACTCAAAAATTTAGCAGCAAAGGCAAGAAATCAGTACAAAAATAACAGTAAAACTTCAACTATATAATGATCTCAAGGGTAATGCTAAAAAAGTATACAGCATTCAAAGAGCCTGGATTCTAATTTTGACAGAAAAAAAAAGTACCTTGCAATACCAAGTTCAACCTCAAAAGCAAAAACTTTCGGGCTTATAGCTGTTCAAATAATTCAAGAGTTAGATCTGAAATTTGATTATAACAGGTAAAATGGAGAATATTTGGTGTGTTATAACAATAATGCTTCGTTTGGTAATGCTTTACTTCTGGATTGTTTTCCAAAAAAAAAAACAACTGGATAGTCACAATATTGATTTTTCTGGAAATAAATTCAAAGGAAAATCACTACACTATCCAGGCACCGCCAAGGTGGCTCTTAACCATGGGTGATTCAATTGCAAAGCAGCTCAGCCAGCATTGTAAAAGCAAAAGTGGCTTTATTTGGTACAGCATAGCATGGAACAGTAAAGTATACCAGACAAAGCCAAGTTTCTAACCAAGAATCTTTCAATAAAGATGGTTTATAAATCATTATGAATTGTACCAGAAAATACAGGATGTGCCGTATGCAGAGCTTCCTGGCCTCCAGATGCAACAACCTGAAAGTTTAACATATCCAATAAAGAGAAAAAAATTGAATGAACTCTTCATCAGAATAACATTTTGGAAACAATAATACGATAAATATATTAACATATAATATCTCACAATTATCTTGTCTTTGAAGGTCTCAGACACTGCTTGAAATACAAATGCATCAACAAGGTAAATATTCCCTGATTCATCTGCATAATAAAAGGAGAATTATTGTTCAAGTAAATGAAAGAATACATTGTTTTTAACTTTTTATAGCTAAATTATCCCCAAAAAAAAGACCAACCAAATGTCCCACAGGGTACGACTCAACATTCACTCAAACTTGGCTAGTCGACCTTCGTGAGCCGTTTATTGAGCCAATCTTGACTAGGTTAATGACCATACAGTAAAATTACATCCTCATAAAAACACAAAACAAATGTGCATTAATATCACAATTAACCACAATGATATCATATTCAAACATATCAAGGCTTTATCCCAACATTGAATTGTTTCATATTAGAAACAATGAAAATCAACGTTATAGAATTAGCACTCTACATGTTCTAAAAAGAAAAAAGAATGCAACTAAGGTGTTATTTGGCCTTGCTACAATGCAGCATATGCCAATTTTTTCAAATTTTCTAATAGCCCTATATGCCATCAAGAGGGCGTTGCAGCCTTGAAGAAGTGCATCTCATTCCAACACCTATAAATGAGAAAATTTATATTTAAACTATACAGCAAAGTTATATGAACTTACAAATCCTGAGAGTTACCTCAAGTTCACCGAATTTAGGTAGTTTAAAATGTTTAGTGCTTCTTATGAATCTGCATTATTTTTATGAGTTAGTTAGCATACCCAGAGCTTATATATAATAATTTGACTATTTATAGGGGGGTGGTTGTTTTAGTCCTAGATTATTTGAAGTGTCTTATCTACTCCCTTGACTCGTAAAATTTTATCTAAAAAAAGCAATGATAAAAACCCCAAATATTAATAAAGGTAAAACGCTCTCAGTCCACTTAAACCGACCCCTATCTTCTTTGAATTGAAATTGCAAATTTGCAATTCAATCCCTTTTCTTTCAATAATTATACTTCTAACCTTCCAGTGGTAGTTTTGTAAATTTATTGAGAATCACTGTAAAGCCAACATTTTCAAATAAATTAGATGAAAACTATAATAATAAAAATTTTCATTTCATTTTGATCATTCTCATTTTATTAATTTATTTAATTAATTTAATTTTATTGAAAGTAAGATTCTAGATCTTAAGATTTTGTCTGTGCATGAAAAAGCTAATGTTATGTGGGAAAAAATAGCTAATTATATTAAGAATGTTGCAAAAATGTGCTTGGAGTATTAAAGAGAAAAGGTACTAATAGTAAAAATAATTGTGGTGGGATTAAAATGTGCAAGAAAATATAAAAAATAAAAATAAAAAGATTTGTTATAAAAATTGGTTTAGCGGTAAAAATTTTGATAATTGGGAAAGATATAAAGATGCCCATAATGAGCCTAAGAAAGCAATTTGCAATACAAAGATTTTAACTTTTAATGATTTATATAATAGATTATATACTAATGAGTGCGATAGATATATGTATAAGTTAGCTAAACAAAGAGATAGGAGTAGTAAAGATTTAGTTCAAGTGAAGTGTATTAAGGATGAGATCAAAAAGTATTTTTATTAGAAGAGGATATTCAACAAAGGTGGATGAGATATTTTGCTAAACTTTTCAATGAAGATTATGAGAATATGATTGACTTTAGTGACCTTAGCACCCTAAATGAAAATAAAGATTTTTGCTTTTATCGGCGTATAAGTAAATTCAAAGTTAAAAAGGCTTTAAAGAAAATGAAATGTGAAAAAGCTGTTGGACATGACGATATTCAAATAGAGGTGTGGAAATACTTAGGAGATGAAGGAATTCCTTGACTTACTAAACTTTTTAATATTATTGTGAAGGCTAAAAAGATGTCAGATGAGTGTGTTGATTCCTATTTTTAAGAATAAAAATGATGCACAAAATTATGTGAATTATAGAGGAATTAAGTTAATGTGTCATACTTTAAAACTATGGGAGGTGCATCTTAATTGACAATGATAAAAATAAGAAAGGTCACAAGTGTATATACCTAGAAGGCAATCAATTCAGTGCTCAATAAGGATGATCTTTTCAATGAAATTTCTTCTAATTATCCTCTACATAATTTTATTCATTAAGATGCATGGTGTAAAACATGGAAATTGATTGCCAAGTACAATATTCCAAATTTTTTTGTGCCTTTTGATATCTATGGTTTTATCATCCTCATTGTTAGGGGGAGCAAATCTTTGTAGAATGAATCTAGACTTCAAAAGGAATATGAGGAAAAAGTTGTTGTTGTAAAGCAAGATACTCAAACACTTTGGAGGTTTCTGAGGAAGAGGGTGATACAAAATTATTATAGAGTTGGGAATTTGGTGATATTGCGATCATCTTTCTTTAAAAGTACATCAATTTTTAATCTCATGAAGCTAATGGGGTGCAAAATGGAAGGATCCTATTTACAAACAGACATCGTCCAATTTGAAAAAATAAAAAATAAAATTTTGGAGCGTGCATATAAACTTGAAGTGTCCTCTTTTAAAATGTAGAGTTTGTTCAAATTTGTTGAAATTAATCTACAAATTCAGATCATAGTCTCTTTGAAAAGAAACAAGGTGATGTGCACTGAATTATTCTGTTATATGTAGATGATAAAATCATTATCATCAACTCACTGGGAGGATTATAAGACTCAAGCTAAATTCTCCATTAAGTTTGAAATGGAAGGACTTATGCAAAGTCCACCATTTTCACGGCTTGAAGATTAACAAAGTTATTATGGAATTTCCTATCTCAAAAATTACCATGCTAAAAATTATTGAAAAGTTTGGTAGCAAAACAAGACAAGCTTAGCTAACCTCCATCTGATGACAAAATTACACTTTAATGAATGAAAGGAAATTTCTTTGAGATCAATGAATATTTCAGTCTCATGTCTTTCAATTATCAATTTCACAATTATAACGTAGCAATAGCTTTCAACAGTGGGCATGTTACTCTTTCATGTTACTTATCCCTTGGCTGAGAAGAATTTGAAGCATTTGAACTAATCTATTAAAGTTTGTTTACTCTGTACGTTTGGTAAACAGTTATTGCAAAAGTCATAGAAGCCCAAAAAAAAAGAAATTTTTTTGCTATCCAAAATACAAAAAATTCAAGATCTGCAATTGCTTCCAACTATGGTTATCTCCTTGCTTTCTACCATTAGTAGAAATAGAATACAAAATCAAAGGAAGGAATGCATACAACTTAAGAAATTGGTTGAGGGTGTTGAAGCAATCCATCAAAGAATGTTGGTCATGTCAATAAAGAGCAAAAACAAAATCACCATCCATCAACATGGAACTTAAAATTCCTGCATTGAACACAAAAACTATGCAATGCAAGAAAAAAGGCCGGCCACAATCAGGCTGATAAACTGGAAATTTGCAACAAGAATGAGGAAATGATGATGTATACAATGAAGCAAAGAGTTTAATGAGGTTGCAATTCAAATACAATAAATTGACAAAGATTAAAAGATAGCAGATGCTTCTCTTCATTCAAGAATCTATCAATAAAGCACAAATTCCAATTCATAAAACAGCAAAAATAATACTTGCTATAGATTTATTCAACTGTAATTCTATTGGTGACACTCCAAGCAATTCTAGAAAATAGGGAAATTCATTGAGTCAAAACCACATTGGCAAATCTGTTGATTGCAACAGGATAATAACCTACATTGCTATGGTTCAATATACACTCAAGCAAAAAAAAAACAAAAATTTCATATAAATTTTATAAACTTGAAAAAATGTTGGCATGCCTGCAAATCTCTTCTCTAACTTGTGAAGATAACTGATCGAAACTGTTGACAGGATAACAATTACTGCATCTTTACGCAACCCTGGAGACATGGAAAACAGATTAGTAATCAAATAGAAGAAAAGAAATAAAATATCAAACTCACAGACCTTTCACTGCACCATCCTTTCTGAAAAACACATCATCAATTTCTTCTTCGGAAATCGACACAAACACTGTTAATGCATCTGTTGCAAATGAAAAAGTCCAAGGATAAATAAATATTAAAAAGAATCATCCTATATATGTATATTCTTTTCCAAGAGTAAAGAGAATAGAAATCAACTTCTATCAGCAATGAAACATAAAGCCCATTAAATTTAGAAAGAAAATCAAAGTTAAACTCCGTAAAATTACTTTCCAGAACCAAAAAGCTAAGTTACCAGATGAATTAAATTAACACAAATTCAACTTCATCCTCAAACTACAGATGAATACTAATGTTACATTTGTATAACTTAGAACCAAGTAAGAGGCAGCATAACCCAAATCAAATCTTTGAACTATGGCTTCAGAATGCATCTGAATGCCAGCTCTTCTTATGTCCAAACTACATAAGTTTATCAATCAAACTTAAGCTTTTTAATCCCATATCAATTCATTCATGCTTTTGTGGAAAGTATGTCACTTAAAGTTTCCAAAAGCGAAAAACTTTTACACCTTGAACTAGATAAAATAGCTTGAAACATTTAGAATGAGCCCGTCGTATAAGAACCCATACTTCCCCAGCCAAATAGAATCAAAAGAGTACTAAACCTCTCGTCGCCTCCAATGGGTTCGTACAATATTCTCCGCCCAACTCGAAAAACGCACCCCTCGCCGACGTTTCAGTCCTCTGCTTCGGGAAAAAAAACACCGTTAGTAAAAAAGCAAAAAGTTGGAAGAAAGATCGAAACTTGTGAGCAAATGAGATATCCGGGAAAACGAATGAAACAGAACCCCTAAGAATGAAAAAAAACAAACAAACAAACCTCCACTCCTCGGACTTTGTATCCTGATCGAACGAGCAAAGAAGCAAGTTCCAGGCACAGTCCATCCAGGCCAAAGAATGAAACCACTGTTGCCGACGCCATCGTAAAGATTTCTTATGCCCCGTTTACCGAAGCTTGCTTTTCCACTTAAACAGAGCGCTCACGAACACGAAACTTGAAGAGAGACGTTCGAACCGGGAATGCTTTAATGGATACAAAAAACGAGAAAGTTATAATGGCCACTTGGAATAAAAATATATTATTATATTCACCTTATATACAAAATTAAAAAATATATATTTCTTTTAGATAAATTTAAGTTTATATGAATCATAATGATATATTTGGACAAACACATCATTAAGTTTTTTATTTGTTCAAATATATTCGACAGTCATTTTTAGAAAAAATAAACTTTATGTTACAATATCAAAGAAAATTTATATTTTTTTCATATTTTTAGGTTAATTAAGGCAAATTCATACGAAAAATTACTATGTTTGATGTTCGGACGCATCCGTAAGCCAATCCAGACACGTCATGTCACCTAATGCACAATGCATTCGATGACGTGACGCGTCCATAGTAGCTCCCATTCACACACACATCTTATACGCAAGTTTCAAACTCAGGATATCTTGGTTGATAGTCAAAACTCTCAACCAATAGATCAATATAAGATGAAATAATTGTTTTTATATTCATACAAATACTCAAACAAGAATACAACTCAAATTTCTCTCTTCCTATTATCGTTTAAGGAAATCTAAGAACTTTTACCAATTGTCTTAAGCCTTCTAGTAAGTTCTTACATATATTCTCTTAATTTCTAGATTTATAAAAAAAAAATATCTTAATATTATATGTTACGTCAAAAATTTAGCGATTCTAATTTTAAAAGCACAAATATTATTTACCGTGTTGGTTGGATGGTCATCTAATTATACCATGGTTTTATTAAAAATGGTAATGTTTCTAGTATTAAAAACTTTATTAGGGATTTTTTTTGGACTGTTAGGGGATTCGAACATGAGCCGTATGAGAGAAAAGGCTTCGCTCAACTAGTGAGCCACACGCACAATCTCTTATTAGGGATATCAAAGAGATGAAGTTCAAAAGCACATTAAAAGTTAGAATTATAGCAATTAATTTCTACAAATGCCCTAATTTATTACTCCTATCATAGCGCGCATAAATTGATACAGGTTAGAATTCTCTTTGAAAATAAATCATTTCTTTTGTGTTCAATGCTTTTTTTTTTTCTCACTAAGCCACATAGGCATCATGGATTTAGTGCTTTTATAGTTAATACATTTTAGCTTTAGATGAAAGTATAAAATGGCGATAAATGCCCGCTCTTTAAATTCTAGTTTTGTCATTGGTCCCATCAAAAGTGAATAAAACTTATAGGTTATAATAGAAAGGAGATAGATGGAGATGGGTTTAAAATCTTGATCTTCCTCACTCTAGGGGATCCTGAATCCTTTCTAAACATGAAATAAATAAAAATCACATAATGAACACATAGCCCAACAAGCAACCAAAACATACGACTGCATTTGATGCAAGATAAAAAAAATTAATCTATATGATCAGTCGTAATCAATATCAATTATCATACTATTAGTATGAATAGTAAACAATCTAGACAATCAATATCAATTGCAAGTAGAAACCAATATGACTAGTAAAATCAAAGTATCTCTATAAGCAAAATGAGTATATCAATTAGCTAGAAAATTGGTAAAAATTTTATAAATCAATAGCATGTGATGTATAGTAAAATAAGCATCAATTATCAATTAGTTATATTCATGATAATGATTATATTATATGTTTTTTTATCAATTATTATGTCATGTATAGTTGTCTGTCAATATATAATATAAATATATTATATAGTATATTTATTAGTATACTATATTGATATGTCTATCAATATCTATTAGTATCCTTGTCATATGTTATATAATATTCTATCAATCTCAATAATTGTTTAATTAGTTCTATTTATCAATTAATTCATATACTATTTTGAAAAAATAAACATATACAACTATGAATAGCCCGACCCAAAAAAGTTTGGATTTGGTCAACCTATTTTCGAGACGAGTCGGAATCAAGTTCAAGAATCTAGAAAATTGGGTTGGGTTATTCGGGTTGACCTGAAAACCCAAAATTGACCCAATAACCCGCATATGCTAGAATTTAAAACTTGGGTTTACTTAAACATGTATTCATGTGGGGATGACCCAAAACTTGACAACCCGCATATGTTTTTGGCAAATTATGTTTTGTTATCTCATGTAATTAATGTTTTTTTTTATTTGTAAAGTATTTTTGTATGCAATTTTACACTTAAATTTCTATGCCTTTGACAAATTAAGCTTAATCACATAATTTAAGTAGCTTAACTTCAAGAAGATATATATATATATATACCCAGATCAAAACTTTGTTGGGTTCAAGACAGGATTTCAACCAATTTTCCTAATCGGGTTGGTTTCGAGTCAGATCAACTTATGGCAAATCATTCTCGGGTTGGATCCTAACTCGACCCGACAACTCATTTTGACATAGGCTCCCTACCACGATCAAAAGAAATCTCAGAATATAACTGAGGGATTAAAATGCTCCGAGCAACCTTCTTTTTCCTCTCTCTCTCCTCCTTTCCTCTCATTTCTTCCGGAAAAGGCATGCAAGAATGGAGAAATTGTTGGGGGGATGGCTTAATGAAATGTATTAAGATATTTTATTATTTAAAAAATTACTATTTTGACCTAGCATTATCGCGCTCACTTTTCTAATGTTATTGTGCTACCAATGAATCTTCTAGATTCCACCATAATATCTTTATCTGAGACCCAGCACAAAGGCGAGCAATCTCAATGTTGCAGCGCTCATGTAAAACCTATTGTTTATCAAAAAAATTGAGTGCTCAACATTGAGGCACCGCAAACCCCAACGCCCCAACACTGGTAGATAAATTGTTTTAAACATAAAATTGGGCTATTATAGTCCATGTCATCATGTCCTTAATTATATGTTCAATAATTTGTGATAGATGGCTTCAAATCTCAAACATATCACACTATGCTAATTTCATAGCTTGCAAGCTGCAATAGATGTGACAAATATATTTCCGCAATTTTTTAATATTGAATTACAATTTTTTGTTGGATATTGATGTAAGTAAACTTTTACATTCATTAAGGAATAGCTCAAACATGATGTCATTGAATTAGCAGCCAATTTATTGGAGGTATTTTCATGAATTCAGCCTTATAAGATACGAGCCAATCATCAATTCTACGTATCATTAAGTATTCATTTCAAACTCAAAGAAATACATTAAACTATAAGGCGTACCTCATTTATTAGTTTTAAATGCATCATATAGTAGCGTTATAATTAAATATATATATATATATATATATATATATATATATATATATAATAAGATTATAATCTCCGATAGACACGTTATAATAATGAAGTATCCATGAATTCATCATCTTCATCATCATCATCATTATCATCATCATCATCATCGTATTTAGCATCATCATCATCGTATTTAGCATCACCATCATCTACTCTTAAATATATGTTTAATGTATTATTAATAGTGTTGGAATGATTAGCAATATCCTAGCCATGGCTGCAATATACATTTGAGATCTTTTTTTGGCACATTTAACACACAAATGGTTGAACAATATTCAATGGACATAACTATCTCATATATACTCATTTACCACACATGGTTGGTGGGTGAACATTTATTTTCTTTCTAAGAAATAAATATGGTGGTCCTATTTCTCTTACGGGGCCTGTAAAAGGAATTTTCCTAAAAAATGATTAGAACAATAAATGTATTAGATTTCAATTATGCACAGGATCAGAGTTTTTTTTTTTTTTAACTTAGCGTCAAAACTTTGTTTTCAACAATATATATAAAAAAAAAAGCAAATAAAAAAGGCCGCAATCCACATGGTCCACATGCATTGATTTTGACAAAGACAAAATAGTATTATGAGAATTAGTACTGGGCATTCATTTTTTTTTTGTTTTTGGAGGAATCTTACATGGGCTTGAGGTTTTTAATGGATGAGATTAATTAATATATTTAGCCTATTAATTAAGAGTTTTAACTATTAATTATTAAATTTTGAATTTGAGTCTTAAGTATATGCTATGTGCATGAATTTATCTTAATTGACCTAAATATTTTAAAAAAAAATTAATTAAAGTGCATAGGATAAACATGCTCAAATCATTCTTGAGAAGACAAATTCTTTGCTGAAAGAATTTCATAACCCACATATCTCTTTTTAGTCTGTTGGTTGAGAATTTTGACTATCAACTCAGAGATTTTGAATTTGAATTAAATATAAAAAAAAAATACAACCCAAATATAAAGTTTGATATTTTCATTTTATGGTAGAGTTTATCAAATAAGAAACAAATCTTTATTGTTTTTGAAAGGGTTGCCTATGTGTTATAGGTGAAGAGGTTCCTATTAATCATAGTGACTTTAATCATATGATTAATATTGGATATAACTGTTTTTGGTACATAAAAAAACACTCTGGCTCTTATTGATGGTTGATACGTCATCACAAAACTATCTTGATCGGGCACGAATCTCGAGGCAAAAGTTTGTTGGAAACTTCAAAAATTAATTTTGGGAGCAACCGAACTCCGATTTCAGCGAGCTTAGAGTCAAAATGAGTGTCTCGGAAATATGAATCCAACGACACCAAATTCGACCCAATCCGAGCACAAATGAGTCCGAATCGAGGGCTCAAAGCGTTGTTAAAAGGTTCAAACCGCAATTTGAGTTACCAAACAGTATCCTATTTTGACGAGCTTATACGCGAATCGAACGGCTCGACGAGACAAATCCAACGAGCCGAAGATCGCCGAATTTCGACATCATTAAGGCCTTAAAATGCCTAACGAACGGCGCATGATCAAAGGATTCGATATCAGCCGTCCATTCAAAACACTCGCAATTCGCCCTTGATCTCACGCCTATTTACGGGCTATGCCACTCCAGAAAAACTATAAATAGATCCCTCATTCTACACCAAGGGGAGGAAAGGGAAGAGAGAGAAGAAGAAAAGAAGAAGGAAAAGAGGAAAAGGCGATTCCTCTCCTCCTCGACCACCGCCGGAGCTCTTCCTGCCGCCTGAAGACGCTGGAACTCTGCCGGATTTTCGGAAAATGCCAGGAATTTGCAGAACTTTGTAAACTTCTGGGAAGAAACAAATTGTATTCTGATTGTCCCGACTTGTGGGACGAATCAGCCATTTGTAATCTGCAAAAACACTAGTGAAACTTTACAACTGGGCGAGGCCCCGTGGTTTTTTCCCTTTTTGGGTTTTCCACGTAAAAACCCTGGTGTTTATTTTTCTTTTCTGTTTGTGTGTGGAATACTCGTGCAACGCTAAGACGAATATTTTCTAACTCTACTGTCGTGTATATTCTAGCACACAACAATTTGGCACCGTCTGTGGGAAACACAATCCCACTACTTCGAGTACTGCTATGATGGTGAATAGGCGCAGCAGTCATTTAGTTGGAGTTTCTCGCTCCAACTCTCATCAGTCCAGAATTCCGTCTATTAACCATAGACGACCAATGTCAGCATATTTTCATCATGGGGGGCAGAATGATGCCAGAGAAGGGATCTCGAGACCTTCTTTAGAAGAAAGAATCCGTAAGATGGAAGAATCTCAGAACGAGATCCTTCAACTCCTGCGAGATGATCGACAGCCAACGTTGGAGGAGGTTCTTCGCCCTCGGCATCCACCAAGGGTTGAAGATGTTCAATTCGAGCATCGTCAAGAAGAAATTCACCTTCCTCCACCTAGGAGATATCCTCAATCACGACAGGAAGATGAACTTGCTGATACAGCGAGTTCAACACATCCTCGCATTTTTTCGGATCTCCCAAAAGGCTCTCCCCAACCACATATTGCGGAACTCCATCACAATATCCTACATCGCGAACTGCGAAGATTGGTATGGGAAGAGTTCCCCCGAGAAGATGTGAGGCATGCTCTCCGACAGAGAAACTTCCAGGAATCATCACCTCTAACTGAAGCCATTCTCCATCACCCCATTCCGGTCGGATTCAAAGTGCCAAACGTTGAGTCCTACGATGGGACGACTGACCCGTATGAGCATATCGACTACTACAGAACCATCATGCATATTCAATGAGCATCAGACGCGCTCCTCTGCTAGGTCTTTCCCGCCACCCTTAAAGGACAGGCCCAAACGTGGTTCTACTCGCTTCCACCTGGAATGATCCCCTCTTTAGTCAAATTGGCCAAAGTATTTGTCGAGCAATTTGTGGCCAACCGAAGAATTACTAAGGATTCTTCCCACCTCTCCGGGATCCGCCAAAATGAGGGAGAATAGTTGAAGGAGTATTTTCAGTGATTTTCCACTGAAGCACGACAGATTCCAGGAGTATACCCTAAATTACTCAGAGGGGGCTTTCTTGGAGGTCTTCATCCTGTCCCCTTCTATTCGGCTCTTATGCGAGACACCATCCATTCATACGCTGACTTGATCCATCGCGTGGAGGTACAAATCTCTGCAGATGAAGCTATAAATGCTCACAGGAAATAGTTTGAGTGAATCAACAGGAAGCACAAAGGTGCACCTGGGTTGGATAATTCTTTCTCACAGCAGAAAAAGCATGGGAAGAATAATCTACCTCATAGGTCTTCGTCACCATGATGGGAACCCCGATAGGAGAAGGAGTATACCCCACTCAATACGTCTCAAGAAAATGTATTGATGTCCGTTCGAGATCGAGATACAATAAAATGGCCAAACCCTTTGAAGTCGAACACAGGAAATTCATATCAGTACTATCACTTTCATCGTAGTCGTAGTCACACTACCGAAGCCTGTAAGCAACTCAAGGATGAGATTGAAAGGCTTATCTGTCAGGGCTACCTTCGACAACTTATTTAAGATTCACCTACCAGAGAGGAAGCTCGTCTCACTGGGGGGCAAAGTCAACAACAAAGACAACCATTGAATACTATTCAAATGGTTGGAGAGACTGAATGATCACGCACTTTGTGTATTTGTATTAGCAATATTACTTATCTTGTTGTCGCTTTTATGTTGAGTAGAGTGTCACTTTGATATCTCTAATATCTTCTTCCAAGTTTAATGTTGTTGTATTGTCCCCATACGTAGATATTGTGTATTGAGTATTTTGTAGTTTGTATATCCCTAAGTCGTACTAGGGAACTATTATACTATCTTACACAGTAATAGAATGTTCATTTTATTGTGATATGATTTTTTTCTCTCATGAAAGATAAGAAAAAACTTCTCAAACTCTTTCTCCGTGATTCAAGAAATACACAATCCATATTGTATCTCAATCACCGGATGTTCAATCCCAGGGGGATTTGATCCGACCTCATCCACACAGGTTAACATCGTCGAGCAAAGACTCTGACATACAACCTCGGATAGCGCGGGCGTAGGCGCCCCTGGCGCGGGCGCGCGTTCTGACCGCAGCCGGTCCGGCTACCCAGCCTATTTCGGGTCCGTTTTTTGCCCCGAAAAGTCCAAATTCGACGTTTTTGGGGTCTCCGAGACCATTTTTTGATGTCCCGGACTCAATTTCGGCATTTTCGGAGCCATTCGGGGCTTCTACAAGCAAGATCATTCCTGGGTTACTCGGAAAAAATTCTTCAAAATTTGTGACGCATATTTTTGGACTCCTGAAGCTTCGACGTCCAAAATAGGGGGGCAACTGATACGTCATCACAAAATTATCTTGATCGGGCATGAATCTCGAGGCAAAAGCTTGTTGGAAACTTCAAAAATTAATTTTGGGAGTACCCGAACTCCGATTTCACCGAACTTATAGTCAAACTGAGCGCCTCAAAAATACGAATCCAACGACACCAAATTCGACCCAATCCAAGCCCAAATGAGTCCAAATCGAGGGCTCAAAGCACTGTTGGAAGGTTCAAACCGCAATTTGAGCTACCAAACGGTATTCGATTTTGACGAGCCAAACGGCTCGACGAGGCGAATCTAACGAGCTCAAGATCGCTGAATTCCGACATGATTAAGGCCTTAAAATGCCCAACGAACAGCGCATGATCAAAGGATTCGATATCGGACGTCCATTCAAAACACTCCCAATTCGCCCTTGATCTCACGCCTATTTATGGGCTATGTCACTCCAGAAATACTATAAATAGAGCCCTCATTCTACACCGAGGGGTGGGAAAGGAAGAGAGAGAAGAAGAAGAGAAGAAGAAGGAAAAGGGGAAAAGGCGATTTCTCTCCTCCTCGACCACCGCCGGAGCTCTTCCTGCCGCCGAAGACACTGGAACTCTGCGGAATTTTCGGAAAACGTCGGGAATTTGCAGAACTTTGTAAACTTCCGGGAAGAAAAAAATTGTATTCTAATTGTCCCGACTTGTGGGACGAATCAACCATTTGTAATCTGCAAAAAACACTAGTGAAATTTTACAACTGGGCGAGGCCCTGTGATTTTTTCCCTTTTTGGGTTTTCCACGGAAAAACCATAAGGCCTGCCCTAGTTTGAATGAATCCAACAATATTTGTAGTCGATTACAAATGAGGCCCTTCCTTGGGAGAAAGCCCTGGCTTGATGGTACAAATGTACATCATATAGAGCTCATTACATAGTGGGAGTTACAATAATATACATGTTTGTTTGGTTGGAAGGGTCGTAGTTGGCACGAGATAGGGGTCCGAAAGACCGTAGTTGTTAGGAGATTGGGGTCAAGAAGACCATTGTCTAGCGATGTAGGTCGGAAGGATCGTAGTAGGTGACGGAGGTCAGAAGGGCCGTAGTCGGCAGGAGATCAGGGTCAGAAAGACCTTTGTTTGGTGATGGAGGTCGGAAGGACCATAGTAGGTGACGGAGGTCCGAAGAACCGTCGTCGGTAGGAGACTAGGGGTTTGAAAGACCGTAATTGGAGGGCGGAACTTCGGTAGGAGTCTTGACGTCAGGTGATGGTCTAGCAAAACTTCGGGCCTCAGGTGATGGTCTGAGGAAGGTGAGTGCCTCTAGTAAAGGTGAGGGCCTCTATCGAGGTGAGGTCCTATGACAAAGGTGAGGGCCTCTGACGAAGGTGAGGGCCTTTGAAGAAGGTGAGGGCCTCTAGCGAAGGTGAGGGCCTCAAATGGTGGTCAGGCGAAGGTGAGAGCCTCTAGTAGTGATCCGGCGAAGCTTCGGCGGTGGTCCAGCGAGGGTGAGGGCCTCATGTGGTGGTCCGACGAGGCTCCAGCGGTGGTCCGGCGAGGCTCCGACGGTTGTCCGGTGAGGCTCCGGCGGTGGTCTGGCGAGGCTCCTGCGGTTGTCCGGTGTGATTACGGCGGTGGTCGAGGAGGAGCTTCTTCCTTCTCTTCCCTTCTTCTCTTCTTCTCTTCTTGCTTGGGTCCCCCTCTCAAGAGAAATGAGGGGTCTATTTATAGATTTTTTGGAGTGGCATGGCCAGTAAATAGGCAAGAGATCAGGGGTAAATGTGGAGTGGTTGAATGGACAACCGATGTTGAATCCCTTAATTGTGGGTTATTCGTCAGACAATTTAAGGTCTTAATGATGTCAGAATTCATCAATCTTGGGCTCGTTGGATTTGTCTCGTCGAGCCGCTCGATTCGACTATAAGCACGTCATGTTTGGAAACTGTTTGTTAACCCAAATTGTGGTTTTAACCTTCCAACTACGCTTCGGGTACTTGATTTGTACTCATTTGGGCTTGGATTGAGTCGAATTTGGTGTCGTTGGGTTCGTATTTCTGATATGCTCAATTTGACTATAAGTTTGCTGAAATTGGAGTTTAGGTGGTATCCAAATTAATTTTTGAAATTTCAACTTGATTTTGCATCGAGATTCGCGCCCGATCATGATAATTATTTGACGACGTATCAATGCTACCTTCTAAAATAGTTTTTTTAATTATTATTTTTTTAATTATAAATTTTTTACTAAAAATATGCCTTAGAAAATAGAAAGGAAGTTGTCATAAACGAAGCTTTAGACTAAATAATTTGAAGGCTTCCAATAAAAATTCATAAGGAATAATTAATATATAGGGATTGGTTGGATCAAATTTTCTAAAGCTTCAATTGAGATAATTTTTTTACTATTTTTTGTAGTAGTTTTCTAGTACAAAAATTTATAGCTAAAAAAAAAATTTATATACAAAATTTATTTTAAAAAGCAGTAAGAAACCTGTCTCAAACGAAGCTTAAATCTTCTTTGTGAGTTAAAGAACTCCGCATCGAACCCAATAAATAGAATAGAAAATAAAAAAATAAAAAATATTTTTGAATAAGGGAAATCAATTTAGACTAAAGCCAAATAATTAAAAATGAAATCACACCAAATCCTATAATAGGCCTTATGAATATAAAGATTAATAATGAAAGTATCCCCTCTATATTTATGAATAACTTTATCAACAAATTTTTCAACAAATAAGATATTGTCAGTGCTTTTTTCGCAAGAATGAGACTACTTTGATCTATATTTGATGCGTTACAAAAAATTGCCCTAGTCTGGCATGAATCTCGACACATATTTAAATAGGAAAATATCAAAATTAAATTTGGGACCATTTAAATTCCAATATTAGCAAACTTATAATTAAATTGAACATTTCAACGAGATAAACCCAACGACATCAAAATCAGTCCAATCATAGCACAAATGGGCACAAATCAAAGGCTTAAAGCATATTTAAAAGCCTTAATGCACTAATTGGATTACCAAATGATATCTAAATATAACATGTTTATAGTTGAATCGAGTAACTTGAATAGAGAAATCCAATAAGCCAAATATTGCTTAATTCTGACATCATTAAGGCACTTTAATGCTTGATAAATACTGCGTGATCAAGGAAATCAATATGGGTTGTTCGATGGAGTATCATGAATATGCCCCGGATCTTCTTCATATTTACAGAGAGTGTCACTCTCAAAATCTATAAATAGTCCATCACTTTTCACATGAAAGGGGCTTGAATTTTAGGAGGCTTAGATATTGGGTTAGAGAATAAGAGAGCAATAAGGCTTGAGGTTTTTGAAACTCCATCTGACCACCACCATTGGGTCTTTCCCTGACCTCCATCTTCCGTTGTCTATGATCCCTTTAACCTCAGTCATGTGACTACGGCCTTTCTAACCTTTGTTGCCCACTGACTATGGTCTAACCTCCATCACCCATTGATTATGGTTCATTTGACCTCCGTCGCCCATCGATTATGATCTCTTCGATCTCTGTCGCCCGCCAACGATAGTCCTTTTGACCTCAATCACTAGACTACGGCCCCTTTGACCACTATCGCTTGACTATGGTCTTACTAGCCAAATGAGTATGCTAATGTACTCTTAAGAATAGTTATTATATCATTGGATATATTTTTTTCAACACCAAACATGTAATGTATATTTACTACATTGAGGTAATGCTTTCCCATGCGAAAAGACATCATTGTAAACCAATTAAAAACAATAATGAAATCATTTTAACTTGGTCAGATTCCGTGATTTTTGTTCCTTTTCGAGATTTTTCTTATAAAAAATATGGAGTCGATTATGATTATTGCACCCCTTTTTCTTTTCTTTATTTGTATTAGGTCTTTGTTCAAAGCTAAGATATTAAGCTCTTTATTGTCATGAATGTTCTGATCCACTACACAATTTATGACTTGTTTATGACCTTTGTTTGGATGTATAGTAATCTAAATATAAGGTTTTGAAGTTTGAGATAATTAGTTGAGAAAAAATAATTTTGGATCAATTTATTGAGGGAGATTTATGTTTTCTCTACTAATTCATTTTTTTGTGTATTTTAAAATTTCCCTACATCACAAGAGCATCACACACAACACATCTGCCCTTCCTGGAGAAGTCGCACCTACATCAACAATTTTTCATAGCTCTGCTAGGGTTCCGCCCGTGAGTTCTGCTAGGGCTTTGCCCGTGCCTTCTCCAGCGGTGCATGCTGGGGGTTCTTGCTGGCGACGTCTCCCTTCGCTCCTCCAGGAAAGTTTTGACCTCTATTTTGTGGTTTGTTCTCATTTTCGTTCCGGCGTGTGCCGGCATGCCGCCGAAGCTTTGTGACCCTGGTTTTTTAAAGGGTTCTTCTTCGTCTCGATCCTTTCTAGATGTTCTTTCTGGCTCGTCCGTTGTTTCCTTCCCTAATCTTCGGGTTTCCTCCTTTCGTGGATTACCCTCGCTTTGGATCTTGGATGAGGAGATTATGAGAAAATAATGTCTAACTACTAACCTAATTTTTTATTTAAAATATATTTTTAGTAATTTTAAAAAATAAATCTATGTTATTTAAATAAAGAAAAGGAGGGGGAGAGAAAAGAATTTTAAAATTCATTTTTTTATTTTAAAATAAAATATATTTTTATTTCAATATTGAAAATAGTTTGTTTTATTTATATTTTGAATATTCTCTTTAAATTAAATCCATATAGTCGGATATTAGACCACTTTGAAGACCGGGCTAATATTCTTCTATCGATTCTAAAGAAAGGGAATGACGATTCACTTTCCTAATCAGGTATGGTGTAGGGAGTACACTAATCATCCTAAAGGATGACTAATATCTTCCCTATTTACCTAATTAGACTAATGAATTGTTAATTCATTCTTAGAATCAAGTATACATACGATATTTGATTTACTCGTGAAAGTAAATTAAATACCTATTTATTTCTTGATTACAAGAATGAATTTAAACAAAATTTAGATAAAGCAAGATTTTTCTTTAAAATAAGATCTTTATTTTCTCACACAATTCGCTTTACTTATATTTAGACTATCTTCTTCCTATTAAATCCACATAGTCAGATATTATACCACCCTAAGGGGCAGACTAATATCCTTCTATTGATTTTAAAGGAAGAAGCATACAGTTCATTTTTCTAATCAGGTAAGGTATAGGGAATATTTAAATCATCCTAAAAGGATGACAGGTATATCCCCTAATCGATCTGATTAGATCAATGAAGTGTGAATTTTTTTATATAATTAAATATAGAAGACATTTGATCTGCTTATGAGAGCAAACCAAATATATATCTATTCTTTAATTATAGAAATAACTTCCTGAATATGAATAAAGCTTAATCTACGTCCACAGATTTTTCCCCTACCCCAGAAAGGAACTAAGGTAGGGTTTAGATTATTCTGGGATCTAGACTCCCTATAGGGGCAAGCCCCTATAGTTAATTACATCTCCTAAGAGAATACTCCCGATTTAAATGAAGACTAATTGATTCCAAAATTATATACAAATTTAATTAAATATTTGGGCTAATTTAAATTTCCACGACCAGGCTTTAAATTATAGAGTTTTTGACACTAAATTTGGGAGAATTAGAGTTGATTAAAAAGAATAATGTGCAGAGAGAAGTGTATACGATCTAGACTTACCACCTGCCAAGAGTGGGCTGCTAGCTAACAATCATAATCAAATAATTCGCCGATGATGCAAGATTTTAAGATAGCTCTATCCTAGGAATCAAGGAATGGTTTAAGGATCTTAAACCATATGCAATTGAATATGCTTACAAAAAAAAACCAAAAATCTACACGAATGCTAATGATGCATGAAACACACACACACACACACATATATATATATATATATATATATATATATATATATATATATATATATATATATATATATATAAGAGCTGATTTTATTAATATTGAATTTATCGGTTACATCCCAGAAAATTGTAGTAAAGTAATTATAAAACCCCTCCGAAGTTCATTTTTGTTAGTGCTGTTTGTCCGGACGAACTGGCCTTAGTACGGGATGAACTGAAGAAAATTGTGAAAATATGTATGGTTAGTACGGACGAACTGAGTAAAAATGCAGGTTCGTTTGGACGAACTTGGGTGCATCAGGACGAACTGTCGGGACGAACTGAACCCGAGAGTTTCGTCCAGGGACGAAATAAATTGGAATTAATTTTCATCTGTACGATATGTGTCCAGAGGAGTTAATCCAGGGATGATCTGGGCATCGTCCTGGACGATCAGGGCATCGTCCTGGGCGATCCTGCTTGATAAATTATGGATTTGAGATATTTTTGAAGAGAGAGAAAAAGGCAGGAGAGAGAAAGAGAAGGAAAGAGAAAAAAGAAGCTGGGTTTTGGAGGTCGCGGAGCAATTTTCGTCCGACAACACAGTTGGAAGAATTGTTTGTCTCGCAGTAAGGAATTCGAATTCTATTTTTGATTTTAAAGATTTTGAGTTTTGGTATTTTCTACTCAGTTTGTGTTTCCATTACCGAAAAAAGTGCATATCTTTGTATTGACAAAACTTTTAACGCGTAAATTTTGGTATGTTATTGAACTGATGTTTTTGTATGATTTGTGTATTTTTTGAAAGTTTTTATCGGATATTTTGAGTTATGTGTAAGTTTTATCGAATAGAAAATTATCTGGCTGTTGGAAAATATTGCTTCAGTACAAGCAAAGCTTTGTAACGTTGTTTTACACGATTTCTGATAATTTGGTGATTTTCTGAAACTATGTATTTTTTCTCTGTTTGGGATTTCTGTCGATTGTATGATATTTTAAGGGTTCTCCTTAATTAAGCTATTTGTATTTATTGTTCTATATGAATGTGCATATGATTGAATTTATTACTGTTATACTACTGAAATACAAGTAAAGACTGATTGAACCGTTGGTTGGAGATTGATAGACCTGACATGATGGTGGGCCGACGAGCTTTCCTTTAAAAAGGATTTGACGATATCCTCTACTGATCACGTGATTAGTGAGAGGGAGTTATAAGGAGATTATTCTGTCGATGAGCAAGAGTGACGACTCTTATTGAGCTAACGGATACAACGATACATCGATATTTCAAGATTGAAAAACGTCGTAATAGCCATGTCTTTTACTTATTGAGTAAAGGCTGGTTGAACCGTTGGTTGAAGATTGACCTATCAGGATGGTGGGCCGACGGGCTTTCCTTTAAAAAGGGTTTGGTGTTATCCTCTATTGATCAGGTGATATAATGATTGGAAGTCATAAGGAGTTTATGACGACGGGCAAGGGTGACTACTCTATTATAGCCAACGGATTACTAACATACTAACCTTAAAAAACGCCTTAATAGCTAGTGATTGTACTTGTTAAGTAAGACTACTGTACTGGAATGCATGTGTAAAGTACTGTTCTTATGATTTCTTTATGTATTTACTGATTTATCGATATCGACTGATTTATTGATATGGAATTGATTTATGGATTTTGAATGGATTTACTTATATTGAATTGATTTATTGATATTGAATGGCTTTACTGTACGGGTTTATGAGTTTCCTGTCATTGCACGATTTCATTGATATTTCATACTACACATGTCACTGAATACAGATACCGATATGGATATTGATATTGAATCGATTCATTAATACTACCAATATCGATACCGATACTGATACCAATACCGATACTAATACCGATACTGATACTACTGATTCACTGATACTACTGATTCATTGTACTGATCTTATAGCACGTGGTACATTGAATACTGACCGTTACATGTGATTCACGTGATACATTGAGCACATGATCTAGAATATGATTTTACTGTATTGATAGATTTGATTGCTTTTCATTATTGATTTATTGATTTGATTGTTTTATGTGATTTCATACCGTTTGATAATATTGACCGAACGTGATTTCTTTATTAATCTGATTGATTCTATTGATATGATTGAGTGATGTTAATCATATTTGATTTGACGGATTTACGGATTTACTGTTACTACACGATTTCACTGTTATAACATAATCGTTCATGTCGTCGCCTGATTGTTACTGATATTGATACATACGCTGCTACTACATATTCACTGTACTTACATTATATACGTGATATAGATTATTGGATTTTGTATGATTTATTGAGCAAGTGATATATGATTCACTGAACATGTGATATCGATTACTGGGTTGCATATGATTAATTGAGCAAGTGATATTGAATAACTGAAATTTACAAGTGTATGTTTTGATACGATTCTACTACAATGATTTTACTGATGTTATAGATAAGACGACTACTGTAGGGATTTGATGCACGTACTGATTCATTGAGCTTTACAGTTTTTTATATTGTTTACTGATTCTTCTACTATCGATTGAGGATTTTACTATTTTTGTACTGATTACGGTTTACACATTGATTACTATTTCTATATTGATTTTCGTATTTACATAGATTCAATGATCATGTGCAAGTGTCTGTTATTGATTGACTGATTGACATGCATATTATTTCAATACTGTGCTTTGATTTCAGTTGTAGGTTTTTGGTGACTTGATGGGCTTTTTGAAGCTCATTATATATGGTTAACAATTTTAGGTCAGAGCAATGGAGTAGGAAGTGATGGTTGATCAAGACTGTCAACGAATCCTTTCACTATAGATGTCTAGGATGTTACAGTAATGGTGGTCAGGCCCCACCGACAACAAACCTGGGTTCTAAGCCTATAAGAAAGTAGAATTAAATACAACTGCTTATGATCTTCAGGCTCTGGGTCTTCTATGGAATTCCAAAAAGGAACGTCCTCTTAAAGGAGGATATTACTTTTTGGAGCCCCATTTATATGTATATAAGCAGTTATTTTTAATTCTTTTACAGACTCTAAACACTGTACATACTCAATTTATATACAACAAATCTAGGAAATAAAAATCTTTACATTTCTTTTATAAGTACATCAAATCCTAACAACATTCTACTTTATAGGTAAGTAAAAGCAGGAAAAGTAGAGCAGTTATGTAATTATGCATGCTATGAGTGCGTTGTGTACAGTTATAAATGCAGGAAGGTAAAGACAGAAAAGTAAAGTACAGGACCCTCACTTTATTCACTTCACTCTCTAGTGTAAAGATAAGAAAATAAATATGCATGCTTATGCAGTACGGAAAAGTAAGCAATCACACATAGGTGCCCTCTAGGCAAGACACCCGCAAACAAAATCACAACAAACCACCGGCCTAGCCTAGGCTAAAGTTGGTAGTCTTAGCAAGCATCTAAGTGTATGAAAAAGGTCGTGTGGCTTGGATAGATTCTATAGGAATTGTTGTTCAAATTGTATTTATTATTAGAGTTTATTTATTAGAGGACAAATGGGAATTTAATTGAAGTTTAAGTAAAGTGTATTTAAATTATTTACAATTATTTTTAATTTTAGAAGTTAAGGTTGTTTTATTTAGTTATAAAGAACTTATAGATTGATAATTCCCTAAGTACAGGAAATTATCAATTTATAAGTCCTAGGACTTTCAAAATACACACTCATCTTATAAAGAAGATAAGTGTTCATTTTGAGAGTTCCTGAAATTTTATTAGAGAGATAAATGGATCTTATGAATGCAATACCACGTGCCCTCCCGAAGGAATCTAGCACATCGTATAAGGTTGGCAGTTTATTATTTTTGTTTGAAGATCTCCAAATCCAAATGGGTTAGTGCCTTCCTAAAAGAAGTCGTGTACAACCATAGGAGATCTTTTTGTTATTTCAATGTTTTAAGAGTCTTTTGAAATTAAAATGCCCAAAGTCCTCCGAAAGGAATCAAACTTTAGGCATAGAAGACCCGAACTCGTTTAATCTAGATTAATTATCAAATCTGACTGATTATGGTAGACCTTAACCAATCAAATTATTAAACTAATTTAGATTAAAGGAATTTAGAATTTAATTGAATAATTAATGGATTTTAATTAATAATATTCAGAATTATTAAGAATTGGAGGTTTATTGATTTATTATTGATTTGAGATTAACTTAGAGATTTGGTTGTTAATGTTGGTTGGATACCACCTTGTTTCACACCGAGGCCATGAAGTTTATTTCATATTCCTTGGGGCTAAGCTAATAGCCTCGTAGGCCTGGGTTACCCAGTGGTACCCGGTATAATTAAGTGGCTTAAGTTAGTTAAGAATTAAAGTTAATGAATTTTATTCAAAAGAAGTTTGATTGCTGATTTTAGGAGTTAGTTAAGCATTTCTGGAGTTTTAAAATAATTTTTTGAATTTTTAGGAATTTTTGGAATATTTTAATCATTTAATTAAGATGTCAAAAATGGACTTTTTAATAAAAGGGTTTTCTAAAAAATTAGCATTTTATTAAATATTATACCTTATTACGATCAGTTAGAAGGTAAGTATACTGAAATTGGAATTTTCTGGATTTAGTCATGAAGGTTTGAAGTTTTGAAATAGTTTTGACTCATAGTTGACCGGATTGTTGACTTTTTAGATTTGATGATTTTATGAAATTTTAATATTTTTAATAAATATTAGATATTATTATGAGTTGAATGCAACTGAGTTGATCAATTTGGATTTTTCTTCAATTAGTTATGAATTTTCAAGATTTGAGGTATTTATTGAATTTTTTGAAATTGTTTAATTAAAGGGCATTTTATGGTTTTGCTCCAAATGAGTTCTTAACTCCTTTAAATCAGCTCCAAAGGTCTGGAATGACCTAAGGAGGGATTCCCAAGTGTTTGAGAATTTATTGGAATTTTTTAATTATTATTAATTAATTAAAACAAATAAATATTGAATTTCATTTAAAATTAAATTAATGTTTAATTTGCTGTCCAATCAATTTGGTTTTATTTTTCATTGGTTAAGGACTTGATTTTGGTCAATTGAAGGTATTATTTGTATTTTTTGGATTTAAATTTGATTTATTACATTTTTTAGAAGTTTTAGGGGCTTAATTAAGGGTTAATTGAATATTTGATAAAATTAATAAAATTTGAGTTGCAATTTTGGTTTTAAATTATTGAATTTATGATGTTGAATTTATTGTAGTGATTTGAGGTTGATTTTAGATTTTTAGGAATTTTATTTGATTTATTTGAATTTATTGAATATTAAGACCCTTAAAGAAGAGAGCACCTAAATCTACTAGTTGTTTGAGACTAGTTAATGTCAAATCAAAGTATATTTAATTATTGGGTACATGACACTAGTTTTCTAAGTTTATTTTCATTCCAAAAGGAATGGTGTGTAGTTCACCTAGATCGTTCTAAGTTAACTAAGACAAAGTCCTTAATTATTGTCCTTAGTGTCACTAGGTTATAGGATTGAAATCAGTGTACACTAACTATAATCACATCAAAGCAATCATGAACAAAATAGAAGTGCACCTAATATTCTATGGAATGATTTTACAATGAATTAGTTTAATCATAGGTTATATGATAACCTAGGAGTTTAAATAATTAATCGTAAAGGAATAGATATATGAAATTGGATTAAGTTTATTAGAGATATTTGTAAATATATCCTAATCAAAGTTACTTCAATTCCATAACATGATCATATATAGTTTGTTAATTTTTAAACTAGATTAACATGCCTTTGGAAGTGAATTTTGATTAAGCTATATATGATCATGAATCTAAACTTATTTCAGTAAGAGATGAC
>CM028342.1:74899-89899 GCA_016618105.1 Dendrobium huoshanense | reverse complement strand
TAAATTTCTTTTGATCAACAGATTTTCCCTTAAGGTCTTTATCTAACTGAACTGAAGAACTCATTGGTGTACTAACAGGTTTAGCATTGTCCATTTCATATTTTTTGAGGATGTCCTTAATATATTTGGTTTGACTAAGAAAAGTACCTTCCTCAAGTTGCTTAATGCTAAATCCTAGAAAGTAATTTAAATCTCCCATTAGACTCATTTCAAATTCACTACTCATTGTTTTAGAAAAATCATCACAAAGATGTTTATTTGAAGATCCAAAGATGATGTCATCCACATAAATTTGAACAATAAGTATATCCTTTCCAATTTTCCTTAAAAAGAGAGTTGTATCCACACTTCCTTTTTCAAAAGATCTTTCAAGTAGGAAGGTGCTTAACCTCTCATACCAAGCCCTAGGTGCCTGTTTCAATCCATATAATGCCTTTTTTAATTTGAAAACATGATTTGGAAATTTAGAGTTTTCAAAACCTGGAGGTTGTTCTACAAAAACATCTTCTTCAATTACTCCATTTAAAAAGGCACTTTTGACATCCATTTGAAACAATTTAAAACCTTTAAAACAGGCAAAGGCTAGTAAAACCTTAATTGCTTCAAGTCTAGCTACAGGGGCAAAAGTTTCCTCAAAATCAATTCCTTCAATTTGGTTATACCCCTTAGCTACTAATCTAGCCTTATTTCTAATGACTACTCCTGAGTCATTCATTTTATTTTTGAACACCCACTTGGTTCCAACAACACTTTGATCTTTTGGCCTTGTAGTTAGTTCCCAAACTTTATTTCTTACAAATTGATTCAACTCTTCTTGCATGGCCAATATCCAAAATTCATCTGAAAGTGCTTGATCAATGTTAGTGGGTTCAACAGTTGAAATAAAGGCTGAATGATTGACTTCCTTGTTTAATCCACGCCTAGTTCTAACACCCTCACTTGGTTCACCTATGATTAATTCCTTTGGGTGATTTTTAGAAAATCTCAAATCTCTAGGCAAAGGGTCTTCTCTTTCTAAATTTTCTTCCACATTTTCTTCCAAATTTAATCTATCAATCTTTTGGGAGTTTTCTTCAATTTCTTCTTCAACAACTTTTGGCTCTTCCATGTTTCCATTTTCATCAAAAACAACATGTGTGGTTTCTTCAATGACTAAAGTTCTTTTGTTGAATACTCTATAAGATTTTCCAACACTTGAATATCCAATAAAAATTCCTTCATCTGATTTTGGATCAAATTTTCCTAAGGCAGATTTTCCATTATTATGTATGAACACCTTGCAACCAAATACATGCAAATGAGACAAATTTGGTGTTCTTCCTTTTAGCAACTCATAGGGTGTTTTATTCAAATTAGATCTCACATTCACCCTATTCAGAACATAGCATGCAGTGCTAACCGCCTCAGCCCAAAAATATCTAGGAAGAGAGTATTCTGCTAACATTGCTCGGGCGGCTTCTATTAATGTTCTGTTCTTTCTTTCAACTACTCCATTTTGTTGAGGAGTTCTAGGTGCAGAAAAATTGTGATCAATCCCCTTTTCTTTACAGAAATCTTCAAATCTTTCATTTTCAAATTCTCCTCCATGATCACTTTGTATAGAAATTATTTCACATCCTAGTTTTCTTTGTATCCAAGTTGAAAAATTTCTGAATTCCTCAAATGATTCACTCTTATGAAAAAGAAATTTAACCCAGGTGAATCTTGAAAAATCATCTACTATAACAAATCCATATACCTTTCCTCCTAGACTAACAGTGCTTACTGGTCCAAAAAGATCCATGTGTAGAATTTCTAAAGGTTTACTTGTCCTAACATCTTTAATGGACTTAAATGAGGACCTTACTTGTTTTCCTAATTGACATGCATCACACAGATGGTCCTTAGTAAAGTCTAGTTTAGGTATTCCTCTCACCAAATTCTTTTGGGTAATTTTTCTAAGATTTTTCATACTAGAATGACAAAGTCTCCTATGCCAAAGCCATGATTCATCAGAAACAGTTTTCAAACAAAAAGCAGTAGGAGATTGAATACAATTTAAATCTAGCATGTAAACATTGTTCACCCTTTTTCCATTTAAAACAATTTTTCCATTTAGGCTAATTATGCAGCTAGTAGGTAAAATTTTTACATTATAGCCCTTATCACATAGCTGACTTATGCTAAGCAAATTATGTTTCAAGCCTTCAACTAATAAAACATTATCTATGAAAAAGTTTTTCAAGTTTCCAATCATACCTGATCCAACCACTTTCTTTGTGGTATTATCTCCAAGTGTAACCTTGCCTCCACTCCTGGCTTCCAGCGTTATGAATTGAGCAGTATCTCCAGTCATGTGCTTAGAACATCCGCTGTCCAGGTACCATATACTCTCACGAGGTCTTGTGTGAGAGTATACCTGCAAAATTCTCAAATGTTAGACCTGGGAACCCAAACTAGTTTGGGTTCACCTTTATGAAATTTATAATCAGATGCATGTGTGATATGTCTAGATTTATGCATCTTAGTTCTCCACACCAAATTAGGTTTCATCTTTAAAGTGCAGGTGTGAGATATATGTCCCAAAAATCCACAATTGTTACATTTAACATTAGGAAAAATATTCCTATGTTTTCTCTCATATGATTGTCTTCTAAGGGATTTCATGAATTTAGGATAATACTTAGGATTTGTAAAATCTTCATGTTTAGGGGGGTTCCTATTATCCTCGAGAGCACTTATAGTAAGTTTATAAAATGAATTCATTTCTTCCAAGATTCGATTTGTATAATTGACTCTATATGTCTTGTGCTCAGATTCATCCTTAAATTTCTCAAATTCTTTTTCAAGTTCAGCATAGGATGATTTTAAATTCTCAAAATTTTTATTCAAGTCATCATATTCATCAAGTAGTTTCATGTGGTTGCTATCAATTAAAGCATGATCTTTCCTAAGGATTTCGTGTTCCTTATTAAGCTCTTCCAATTCTAAAACTAAACTAGCATGCATCTTTTTAGTTTTCCTATATGCATCATGCATGTGTTCAGAAACTTCAAACAATTCATTATAAATTAAATCACATACCTCTTCTTGATCTGATTGTTCAGCTTTATCTGCCATCAAGCAAAGGTTGGTGACTTCTTCTTCTTTTTCAGTCTCAGATGAGTCTGAAGCTGAGTCCGCCCAAAAAGCCTTTTGAAACTTCTTCTTGCCCTTCTTTACCATTGGTTTCTCCTCTACCTTCTCCTTGCTAGGAGTGGCTTTGAGTTTTGGACAATCAGTCTTTATATGACCTGGTTTCCTGCATTCATAACAAATCACTTCATTAGAAACCTTGCCATTTCTATTATACTTACCTCTATTCCATTGCTGGCGTCTCTTCTGCTTCCTCTTTAAAAAGCTTTTGAATTGTCTAGTCATCAGTGCTATATCATCTTCATCCTCAGGTTGTGAGTGTTCACTTTCTGACTCTTCCACATTTAGTGCAATATTCTTGTCCTTTCTTGGTTCACCTGCATCAATCTTTCTTTGACTTACTCCTTGCTCGTAAGCAATGAGTGAACCAAGAAGATTGTCAATAGAATAAATGTTCAGATCTTTTGACTCTGTAATTGCAGTAATTTTAGCATCGTATGCAGTAGGTAAACAACGAAGAATCTTATTAACCATTTCAGCATTAGTTAATTCCCTACCAAGTGCATGCAAAGAGGTGACAATTTGAGTGAATCTTGTGTACATGTCAGATATTGATTCATTAGGTTTCATGCGAAATAGTTCGTAGTCATGTAACAAGATATTGAGTCTTGATTGCTTAACCTCATTTGTCCCTTCATAAGTAATACAAAGTCTATCCCATATGTCTTTTCCGCTTTTACAAGTAGAAACTCGCATGTAGTCTTCAGATTTTAAAGCACAAAAGAAACTATTTAAACATTTTGCATTTAATTGTGCTAAGTCACGTTCTTCTATAGTCCAATCTGTATAGGGTGTATCTACCCTAATTCCATCAACTAATCTAGTTGGTTTTGTGTAACCTTCCTGGACTAACATCCACATGCGATAATCAAGTGACTGTAAGAAAGTAGACATGCGTGTTTTCCAAAAATCAAAAGGAATATTGTCAAACAGTGGAGGTCTAGTGATAGAGTAACCCTCAGGTGTGTTTCGGTTTCCAAATGTAGCCATCTACGTTAATCAAAAAGTAGTTCAAACTTATGATTTTGAAACAATGCTCTGATACCACTTGTTGAGTCTAGTAATTAGGTTGTTAAGCCTAAGTAAATGTCCCACGGCTACCAAGAGGGGGGTGAATTGGTAGTTTTAAAAATTTTAAACCCTCTTAAAATAAAGTTGAACCGAAATGAAATTTTCTTTTAAAGTTTGTAGAAAAATGTTTTTCAACCACAGAGTTGTTAAAACTGAAATTTAAAATGCGGAAACGTAAAAGCAATAAAGTAAATGACACCAGATTTATAGTGGTTCGGTCTATAACCAGACCTACATCCACTCCTCAGAGGCACCCTCTGAGTATTGCACTAATACCACAAAGTGACTCTCCTTTAGCACCCACAGCAAGGCGGAGAAGCCTGTACAAAACCCTCTTTTCACCACTCCCCGGTGCGGCAGAGAACCGTCGTCCTTTTACACAATCCACAGTGTGGCAGAGAACCGTCGTCCTTTTACACAATCCACAGTGCTGGCAGAGAACCGTCGTCCTTTCACACTCTCCTAGTGTGGGCAGAGAACCCTACGGCTGTTCACACTCTCCAAGTGTAGGCAGAGAACCTTCTTCCTTTTACACTCTCCTAGTGTAGGCAGAGAACCCACGTCTGTTCACACTCTCCAAGTGTCGGCAGAGAACCGGACCTTCTTGAATGATCTTCTCACAAGAATCTAGAAGGAAGAAAGAAAAGAGTGAAGAAATCCAATTTCACAAGTAGAGATTCTTACCTTAGCAATCCAAGTGAAGCCTTCTTGCTCCAATGGTAGGAATCCTCCTTTGAATGCTCTCTT
This sequence comes from Dendrobium huoshanense, assembly GCA_016618105.1. Taxonomy (NCBI): domain Eukaryota; kingdom Viridiplantae; phylum Streptophyta; class Magnoliopsida; order Asparagales; family Orchidaceae; genus Dendrobium; species Dendrobium huoshanense. The sequence continues at coordinate 84,907 of CM028342.1, read as the reverse complement.
CCACTCTCCCCTTGACTATTCTCTCAATAGGCACGAAGATCAAATGACAAAAAGATTGGGTGGCAGTCTAATTTGAAGTATTTATACAAAAGACAAGAAAAACCGCCCAAAAACTGCAAGTTTTCAATTCTGTACGCAGTGGATCGTCCTGTACGATCGTGGATCGTCCTGGACGATTTTACTTAAACGATCTGAAACGACCCAATTTGTATATGTGTACGAAATGACTTCGTACAGCTGATCGTCCTGTACGAACTAGGTTCGTCCAGTACGAACGGTTATTACAAGGTCGGTTCTAGAAACTGCTGAAAACTGTCCTAAGTCGGTTTATCGTTTGGACGAAAATATGTTCGTCTGGACGAAAATTTTCCAGAGAGCCGATCGTCCTGGACGATTATTTATTTCGTCTGGACGAAAATTTTCCAGAGCGCCCATCGCCGGGGACGATAATTTGGTTTCGTCTGGACGAAAATTTTCCAGAGAGCTGTTCGTCCGGTACGATATTTATTTTCGTCTGGACGAAAATTTTCCAGAGCGCCCATCGCCGGGGACGATATAAAAATTCGTCCTGGACGAATAGGACTTAGAAAAATTTTTCGAAGCAAGTTCCTATTCGTTCCAAATGCTCTATAGGAGATAACTGACAGATCGTCCAGTACGATATATATCGTCCTGTACGATCAGTATAGAATTTCAAGATCTCCTTAGTTTGTGTGTGTGAGATTTTATTCACTCAATTACAATCACTCCCTTTCAAAATTAATTCAAAGAAAAGACAAACTTCAAATAAACAAAATTTCTCATGTTGAATTTGATTTGAAGTTTTCGTAGTCTGGAGTCTGATTTTCCTGAAATGTTAGTACACACAAGAGCAAGTGCAAATCTTCTAAATTGTTAGGAGATAACTATACATCTGAACAATAATGTTTGGAATCATCAAAACTACATAAGTTGCACAAATATAAATCATTCAAATAGCAACTATTCAAACAATCTCCCCCTTTTTGATGATGGCAAAAAATTATTATTAGTATGGTTTCAAGTTAAAACATAATCTCTTATCTCCTAAACTCCCCCTGAATTTATGAGTACATTAAAATAAGGAGGCATTAAAGAACAAAATTTTTGTTTTTCAAAAATTTTAACAGAAAACACAAATCACAAAAACAAAAACAACAAGAACAATATTTGTGTTTTTAACAGAAAATACAAATCACAAAACAAAAACACAAACACAAACAAAATAATTTCTCCCCCTTTTTGACAGCAACAAAAAGTGAAGAAGAAAAAGACAAGAAATGTAAATAATAATATGAAATTCATTGTTAAAATTTAATCTAAATTGTGATTTGACATAGAGGTATGCAATTTAAAACTAAAGATATTAGGTCAATCATAGAAATTCATAAAATTTATGAAATGATATAACATTGTAAGTAAGAAGAATTTATCAAAGACATGATTCAATTTAGACATTTTGATTATTGAAAATCATTACAAGTGAGATGTAAAAAAAATTCTATATTTCAAAGTTCAATAGAATATAAATGAACATTAGATCAACTTGAATTAAGAGATTAAACGAATTTGGAAAGAAGAGAATTACCTCATGTGGTGCTTTGCACATCTTTTCAAAGTTTTGGAGCACATTTTTGTGCATTTGTCTTTGGTTGGGCTTATTTTGTGCCTCTTTTTCACTTTGCAAATTTTTGCGAATCCCTTTTGATTTTTGTACATTTGTACAATTTTCAAGAGTAATTTGACCAATTCTTTCCAAAATCTATAATCTAACATTTCAAATATTTCTAGGTGCATAAATATCATTTGAGCATAGAAATACAAAATAAGATAAACATCAAAATTGCAATAACAATATTAAATTTTATGTAGTCTAAATGAATAGACATGAATTTAAAAATTCTAAATACAACAAGTTATAGAACAAATTATAAATTTAGAAAGTCTAGATTTTCTAATATAGATAATCTCACATTACAATCGAATTTGAGCACAATGTAGATTAAAAAAAATATTAATGAAATTCATAAAGATATAGCCACATTTCAAAACAAATCTAAGACAAACAAACTTTCATTGATTAAAAAGAAAATTACATAAAAACATTGAACTTAAACAAGAAAAAGAAAAAAAAAATATAACAACAAAACAAAAAATACAACAGACACACATAAAAAAAAACTTCTACTGTTCTGGAGGAGGAGGAGGAGGAATGCCGCCAAAGAGATTGAAGTAGGAGGCCATTAACATTACATTGGTATTTATTTCATGAACTTCATCTCTAATATTACCAATGTCATGTTGCTGCTGCGTAAGGTGAGCATCAAATTGATCAAACCTTTGATCAATGTGAGTCTCTAGTCTATCAAATCTCTCAATCAGATTCTGGTAATCTGATTGAGAAGCAGAAGCTTGCACTCCTTCTTCTTCTTCTTCTGAAGCACTGCCATGTGCTTTTTCTTTTTCTTTTTCCTCCTGAAGAGCAGTCTGAAAGATGCATCGTTGTAGTAAACTGGCTCTTCATATTCCTCATCAGGATGGACTATATTGTACTTCTTCTCCAAAACATAAGTAATCAAGTGCCCTAAAGAAATATTCTTCTTCCTCTTCTGATCAGGATGTCCTATTTCTGAAAGCCCATAGATATGATCTAGGATGAGTTGGGCTTCATCAATAGGATGTCTTTTCATGATTAAAAAAGTTAGACAAGAAAGGAGAGGAGTAATGTTAATCCTATCACCAGCTTTAGGAATAATTGAGGATCTAAGGATATGCTGGATGATTCGGGCATCTTGGGTCATACCGGCCACTCTAGCAACATGATTGTCAATCGCATTTTCTCTAATTACCCTATTGATTTCAAACCATTTGAAGGAGGTTTCTGACATTAGGGTGTGGGCTCTATATCCTTCAGTCCTTAAGTTTAAAAATGCACCAAGGTCGTGCTTGGTGATCTCAACTTTTTTCTTAAAAACAAAAGAACTAATGATAGAGTGGTCAGAATTGAAACTCATGTTGGCTAGGAAGTAATGGTAGGTTTGCTTATTGTAGAGGTGGACAAGAGAAAGAATGAAATGAAATTGGGTTGAGGCGAAGAGGTGTAATACCCGAAATTTCAACTCCGTTTGGATAAGAATGCGAGACGGAGTGATTTTTGCAGAAGCAAAACGAGGAAAAGATTCCTCATTTGCTTTGGAAAGGAAGTTGTCTGGAGCATTCCTGTTGGGTTTCTTCACCAAAACTTTTTGTCTTTTGCTAGAGGAGGCCATAGTTGATTTGATGTAGAAAGGGATTGAAAAAGATGTTTGAAAGTGTGATTTTCAAGTTTGAAAGCCCTCATATTTAAAGAAAAACGATATGTTCGTCCTGGACGAAAATATTCGTCCTGGACGAAAAATTATCGTTCGTCTGGACGAAGTAATTTCGTACAGACGATCCAATTCGTCCAAAATGTAACGGCTTTTCGTATTCAACACAACTTACGATGCGTCCTTTCGTACAGGCTTTTTGACTTGACCGATCGTACATACGAAAATAGTTCGTACAGACGATCAAAAAACGTTTCGTTTTAATGACTCTTGAAAACCGTCCCCTACAATGAATCGACACATGTTCGTACATACGAAAAAAATTTCGTACAGACGAAGTTCGTATTAAAAACTGTCTTATCCACTCAACCGCTGCATTCAATCGTCCCGACGTTTGAGAAAAAATAAATTCGTATTGGACGATCACAGATCGTACAGACGATCCAAAAAAAAAACTGCTCTCAAAACGGTTTAAATTCGCGCAAACTGTTTCTTAACACATCGTCCCGTACGAAAAATTTCGTCCTGGACGATTTCCTCCAAAAAAAATTTTTGATTTTTAAATTTTTAATTTAACAAAAACAACAAAAATAATCAACAACACAGAAAACATAAGACAAAAAACATAAATTCAAAAACAATTCATACAAAAACACAAAATTCACAAAATCACAAAAACAAAACACAACAAGTATCAATGTTGCAAAGACATTTTGGTTAAGCATTCAAATCAATAACACCAAGCCTTGTTCTTAAAGTACTGAAGGTATCAAAGGCTAAAGGTTTTGTAAAAATGTCTGCAAGTTGATTTTTAGTTGAAACATGTATGAGTTCAATTTCTCCTTTGGATACATGATCCCTTATGAAATGATGCCTTATATCAATGTGTTTGGTTCTAGAATGTTGAATAGGATTTTTGGAAATGCAAATAGCACTAGTATTGTCACAATAAATTGGAATAGTGCCTATAGTTAATCCTAAGTCAATCAACTGTTGTTTTAACCAAAGTACTTGTGCCACACAACTTCCTAATGCAATGTATTCTGCTTCTGCAGTAGATAGTGCCACTGAATTTTGTTTTCTACTAGACCATGAAACTAATGAATTTCCAATGAATTGACATGTTCCAGAAGTGCTTTTCCTATCCACTCTACAGCCTGCAAAGTCAGAATCTGAGTAACCAATAATTTCAAATGAAGAGCTAAACTTAGGATACCAAATTCCTAAGTTTTGAGTTCCTAGTAGATATCTTAAAATCCTTTTCACTGCTGTCAAATGTGATTCTTTTGGATCTGATTGAAATCTAGCACATAAGCAAACACTAAACATAATATCTGGTCGGCTAGCAGTCAAGTAAAGTAAAGATCCAATTATCCCTCTAAATTTCTTTTGATCAACAGATTTTCCCTTAAGGTCTTTATCTAACTGAACTGAAGAACTCATTGGTGTACTAACAGGTTTAGCATTGTCCATTTCATATTTTTTGAGGATGTCCTTAATATATTTGGTTTGACTAAGAAAAGTACCTTCCTCAAGTTGCTTAATGCTAAATCCTAGAAAGTAATTTAAATCTCCCATTAGACTCATTTCAAATTCACTACTCATTGTTTTAGAAAAATCATCACAAAGATGTTTATTTGAAGATCCAAAGATGATGTCATCCACATAAATTTGAACAATAAGTATATCCTTTCCAATTTTCCTTAAAAAGAGAGTTGTATCCACACTTCCTTTTTCAAAAGATCTTTCAAGTAGGAAGGTGCTTAACCTCTCATACCAAGCCCTAGGTGCCTGTTTCAATCCATATAATGCCTTTTTTAATTTGAAAACATGATTTGGAAATTTAGAATTTTCAAAACCTGGAGGTTGTTCTACAAAAACATCTTCTTCAATTACTCCATTTAAAAAGGCACTTTTGACATCCATTTGAAACAATTTAAAACCTTTAAAACAGGCAAAGGCTAGTAAAACCCTAATTGCTTCAAGTCTAGCTACAGGGGCAAAAGTTTCCTCAAAATCAATTCCTTCAATTTGATTATACCCCTTAGCTACTAATCTAGCCTTATTTCTAATGACTACTCCTGAGTCATTCATTTTATTCTTGAACACCCACTTGGTTCCAACAACACTTTGATCTTTTGGCCTTGTAGTTAGTTCCCAAACTTTATTTCTTACAAATTGATTCAACTCTTCTTGCATGGCCAATATCCAAAATTCATCTGAAAGTGCTTGATCAATGTTAGTGGGTTCAACAGTTGAAATAAAGGCTGAATGATTGACTTCCTTGTTTAATCCACGCCTAGTTCTAACACCCTCACTTGGTTCACCTATGATTAATTCCTTTGGGTGGTTTTTAGAAAATCTCAAATCTCTAGGCAAAGGGTCTTCTCTTTCTAAATTTTCTTCCACATTTTCTTCCAAATTTAATCTATCAATCTTTTGGGAGTTTTCTTCAATTTCTTCTTCAACAACTTTTGGCTCTTCCATGTTTCCATTTTCATCAAAAACAACATGTGTGGTTTCTTCAATGACTAAAGTTCTTTTGTTGAATACTCTATAAGATTTTCCAACACTTGAATATCCAACAAAAATTCCTTCATCTGATTTTGGATCAAATTTTCCTAAGGCAGATTTTCCATTATTATGTATGAACACCTTGCAACCAAATACATGCAAATGAGACAAATTTGGTGTTCTTCCTTTTAGCAACTCATAGGGTGTTTTATTCAAATTTGATCTCACATTCACCCTATTCAGAACATAGCATGCAGTGCTAACCGCCTCAGCCCAAAAATATCCTAGGAAGAGAGTATTCTGCTAACATTGCTCGGGCGGCTTCTATTAATGTTCTGTTCTTTCTTTCAACTACTCCATTTTGTTGAGGAGTTCTAGGTGCAGAAAAATTGTGATCAATCCCCTTTTCTTTACAGAAATCTTCAAATCTTTCATTTTCAAATTCTCCTCCATGATCACTTTGTATAGAAATTATTTCACATCCTAGTTTTCTTTGTATCCAAGTTGAAAAATTTCTGAATTCCTCAAATGATTCACTCTTATGAAAAAGAAATTTAACCCAGGTGAATCTTGAAAAATCATCTACTATAACAAATCCATATACCTTTCCTCCTAGACTAACAGTGCTTACTGGTCCAAAAAGATCCATGTGTAGAATTTCTAAAGGTTTACTTGTCCTAAGATCTTTAATGGACTTAAATGAGGACCTTACTTGTTTTCCTAATTGACATGCATCACACAGATGGTCCTTAGTAAAGTCTAGTTTAGGTATTCCTCTCACCAAATTCTTTTGGGTAAATTTTCTAAGATTTTTCATACTAGAATGACAAAGTCTCCTATGCCAAAGCCACGATTCATCAGAAACAGTTTTCAAACAAAAAGCAGTAGGAGATTGAATACAATTTAAATCTAGCATGTAAACATTGTTCACCCTTTTTCCATTTAAAACAATTTTTCCATTTAGGCTAATTATGCAGCTAGTAGGTAAAAATTTTACATTATAGCCCTTATCACATAGCTGACTTATGCTAAGCAAATTATGTTTCAAGCCTTCAACTAATAAAACATTATCTATGAAAAAGTTTTTCAAGTTTCCAATCATACCTGATCCAACCACTTTCTTTGTGGTATTATCTCCAAGTGTAACCTTGCCTCCACTCCTGGCTTCCAGCGTTATGAATTGAGCAGTATCTCCAGTCATGTGCTTAGAACATCCGCTGTCCAGGTACCATATACTCTCACGAGGTCTTGTGTGAGAGTATACCTGCAAAATTCTCAAATGTTAGACCTGGGAACCCAAACTAGTTTGGGTTCACCTTTATGAAATTTATAATCAGATGCATGTGTGATATGTCTAGGTTTATGCATCTTAGTTCTCCACACCAAATTAGGTTTCATCTTTAAAGTGCAGGTGTGAGATATATGTCCCAAAAATCCACAATTGTTACATTTAACATTAGGAAAAATATTCCTATGTTTTCTCTCATATGATTGTCTTCTAAGGGATTTCATAAATTTAGGATAATACTTAGGATTTGTAAAATCTTCATGTTTAGGGGGGTTCCTATTATCCTCGAGAGCACTTATAGTAAGTTTATAAAATGAATTCATTTCTTCCAAGATTCGATTTGTATAATTGACTCTATATGTCTTGTGCTCAGATTCATCCTTAAATTTCTCAAATTCTTTTTCAAGTTCAGCATAGGATGATTTTAAATTCTCAAAATTTTTATTCAAGTCATCATATTCATCAAGTAGTTTCATGTGGTTGCTATCAATTAAAGCATGATCTTTCCTAAGGATTTCGTGTTCCTTATTAAGCTCTTCCAATTCTAAAACTAAACTAGCATGCATCTTTTTAGTTTTCCTATATGCATCATGCATGTGTTCAGAAACTTCAAACAATTCATTATAAGTTAAATCACATACCTCTTCTTGATCTGATTGTTCAGCTTTATCTGCCATCAAGCAAAGGTTGGTGACTTCTTCTTCTTTTTCAGTCTCAGATGAGTCTGAAGCTGAGTCCGCCCAAAAAGCCTTTTGAAACTTCTTCTTGCCCTTCTTTACCATTGGTTTCTCCTCTACCTTCTCCTTGCTAGGAGTGGCTTTGAGTTTTGGACAATCAGTCTTTATATGACCTGGTTTCCTGCATTCATAACAAATCACTTCATTAGAAACCTTGCCATTTCTATTATACTTACCTCTATTCCATTGCTGGCGTCTCTTCTGCTTCCTCTTTAAAAAGCTTTTGAATTGTCTAGTCATCAGTGCTATATCATCTTCATCCTCAGGTTGTGAGTGTTCACTTTCTGACTCTTCCACATTTAGTGCAATATTCTTGTCCTTTCTTGGTTCACCTGCATCAATCTTTCTTTGACTTACTCCTTGCTCGTAAGCAATGAGTGAACCAAGAAGATTGTCAATAGAATAAATGTTCAGATCTTTTGACTCTGTAATTGCAGTAATTTTAGCATCGTATGCAGTAGGTAAACAACGAAGAATCTTATTAACCATTTCAGCATTAGTTAATTCCCTACCAAGTGCATGCAAAGAGGTGACAATTTGAGTGAATCTTGTGTACATGTCAGATATAGATTCATTAGGTTTCATGCGAAATAGTTCGTAGTCATGTAACAAGATATTGAGCCTTGATTGCTTAACCTCATTTGTCCCTTCATAAGTAATACAAAGTCTATCCCATATGTCTTTTCCGCTTTTACAAGTAGAAACTCGCATGTAGTCTTCAGATTTTAAAGCACAAAAGAAACTATTTAAACATTTTGCATTTAATTGTGCTAAGTCACGTTCTTCTATAGTCCAATCTGCATAGGGTGTATCTACCCTAATTCCATCAACTAATCTAGTTGGTTTTGTGTAACCTTCCTGGACTAACATCCACATGCGATAATCAAGTGACTGTAAGAAAGTAGACATGCGTGTTTTCCAAAAATCAAAAGGAATATTGTCAAACAGTGGAGGTCTAGTGATAGAGTAACCCTCAGGTGTGTTTCGGTTTCCAAATGTAGCCATCTACGTTAATCAAAAAGTAGTTCAAACTTATGATTTTGAAACAATGCTCTGATACCACTTGTTGAGTCTAGTAATTAGGTTGTTAAGCCTAAGTAAATGTCCCACGGCTACCAAGAGGGGGGTGAATTGGTAGTTTTAAAAATTTTAAACCCTCTTAAAACTAAAGTTGAACCGAAATGAAATTTTCTTTTAAAGTTTGTAGAAAAATGTTTTTCAACCACAGAGTTGTTAAAACAGAAATTTAAAATGCGGAAACGTAAAAGCAATAAAGTAAATGACACCAGATTTATAGTGGTTCGGTCTATAACCAGACCTACATCCACTCCTCAGAGGCACCCTCTGAGTATTGCACTAATACCACAAAGTGACTCTCCTTTAGCACCCACAGCAAGGCGGAGAAGCCTGTACAAAACCCTCTTTTCACCACTCCCCGGTGCGGCAGAGAACCGTCATCCTTTTACACAATCCACAGTGCTGGCAGAGAACCGTCGTCCTTTTACACAATCCACAGTGCTGGCAGAGAACCGTCGTCCTTTCACACTCTCCTAGTGTGGGCAGAGAACCCTACGGCTGTTCACACTCTCCAAGTGTAGGCAGAGAACCTTCTTCCTTTTACACTCTCCTAGTGTAGGCAGAGAACCCACGTCTGTTCACACTCTCCAAGTGTCGGCAGAGAACCGGACCTTCTTGAATGATCTTCTCACAAGAACCTAGAAGGAAGAAAGAAAAGAGTGAAGAAATCCAATTTCACAAGTAGAGATTCTTACCTTAGCAATCCAAGTGAAGCCTTCTTGCTCCAATGGTAGGAATCCTCCTTTGAATGCTCTCTTCCACTCTCCCCTTGACTATTCTCTCAATAGGCACGAAGATCAAATGACAAAAAGATTGGGTGGTAGTCTAATTTGAAGTATTTATACAAAAGACAAGAAAAACCGCCCAAAAACTGCAAGTTTTCAATTCTGTACGCAGTGGATCGTCCTGTACGATCGTGGATCGTCCTGGACGATTTTACTTAAATGATCTGAAACGATCCAATTTGTATATGTGTACGAAATGACTTCGTACAGCTGATCGTCCTGTACGAACTAGGTTCGTCCAGTACGAACGGTTATTACAAGGTCGGTTCTAGAAACTGCTG
>CM028342.1:48946-74399 GCA_016618105.1 Dendrobium huoshanense | reverse complement strand
TTAATTAAGAGCCAGTACTTTAGCTTTAATTACTTTGTTTGAAGGAGTTGGTAAGTGAAGGACACATATAATTGCTCACTTTCTGTTCTAAAATTAAATTTGGTTTCATATCTTTTGCTTGCATATATGAAACGCTACAGAAAATTCCAAGAGGAAAATGTTCAGCAGACCAAGACATGAATGGTATACTATCTGCCATTCTTAGTTTAATGATCTTAGCAGTATGCAAATTTCAATGAAATTTGTTGAAGTATAGCTATGTTTCTAAAATTGTATTTTTATGTAAATTTTGGCTTCTGTTTTCTAATAATAAATTTTTATATAAAAATTTTATTTTTTTTTTGCTAAAAATTTATTTTTAGTGCCTAGACGAGCTGACGGGTCGAGCGGAGGCCTGCTCGAGCTTGAGCTCGAAATCATGTTCGAGCTCAACTCACGAGCTCGATAAGCTCGACTCGTCAAGCCTTTTAACGAGCAGAGTCCAAGCTAGCTCATGAGTCGGCTTGACTTAGTTACACCTCTAGTGACAATACACATTAGAAGTTGAGTGTTGAAGATGAAAACTTCATTTGAGACGGCTTTCTTACTACTTCTTAAAGCATTATTTTAGTAAAAATTAAAATTAAAATTTTTGTACTAAAATTTCCACTTTGAAAAGCATGCAGTAGGAAAAACCGTCCCAAACGAAGTCGAAAATGTGAACAATGTTGATGGATAGGTAGCATTGGATAATGCAAGATGATGAGTGTTAAAGATAAGACGATGCATATGGTCTCCATAGGCTCATCGATTGGTTGTATGGATGGAGGAGATGGTGGGTGAATGTGTTTTCAGTGGCTCGCAGAATTTTGGGCTCATTTGAAATATTTTGAGATGAAGCTTGTTTTGATTGTAGGTATTTGAAAATTGAAATTTGTTAGACCCTTTAGAAAATTTCTGAAAATTTTTGATACGCTCAGGAGGAGCACCCTTTTTGTGGTCAGTGATAGTGGTGGTTAAAGATAGGCGAGGTGGCCGGTGGTGGTAGGTAGCTGGCAGCAAAGGGTGGCCGGCAGAGGTGTGTGGCCGGTGATAGCGGTGAGGGTGGTTGATGGTGGCTGCAACTGGGGTGTTCGACAGTTATGGGGGCAGTCGATGGCAGTGGGGGCTGGTGTATGCAACGGTAATTACTAGCGATGAATTTATGATGTTTTTGAAAATCGCACAAATCCGAAGAATTTCAAATACATAAAAAATGAATAAGATGATGAATTCCAAATAAATTAAAATTATATTTTATTATTATTATTATTATTACTTTAAACCAAACATCAGTATTATCAAAATCTCTATATTTAATATACTTTACTCCCACTTTACATTAAGAAGAGTTGGACTATGCTTCCCACTACCTCATCTTGGCTCACTCAAACTTGGATTAATGTTTCAACCACAAATATGCACACAAATTGAAGCTCAAATTCTCCTTCATAATTTGAGCGTTATTTGAAATTCTAAAAATTTAGCCAAATAACTTGCAAGGTCTAAGGATGGATTAGAACCATAGCAAACAATAAAAAAATGCTCTTAAAATTCATCTAATCTTTATTTGAGCATGTTTAGTGCTCAAACATAATAATAATGTACTCAGATTCGTATACTTAAATCCATAATCATTAAATGGGCCTAAAAATTTGATTAATTTAATTTAGGGTTTAGGTGCAAATTGATGTGAAGACAAGAGGAACATGATGAGCGTGCATTGTAATTTCCAATCAAATTTTTAGGGTCTTGTTATTACAATCTTTGGTCAGGGGGTTATCTTTTAATTTAAAACATTAAAATTTAATGATAGTATTTTAAATTAAAGCTGTTGTAGAAAAAATAACTTTTAAAGTTATTATATAAAACAAATTTTTAGTACAAAAATTTTTTAAAAGCAACAAAAAACATTGCTCAATTAAAATTTATGGTTGTGATATGAAAATCAAAGCACTAAAAAACTAAGGAATTTTTATTACATCCGATGTCCTGACGTAGCTTTATATTCGGACGCTAGTAAAATGGTGTCACGTGCTTCTACTCTTTACTGCGCGGCCCGACGACTCGACCCGAACACAGACCCGGTATTGCTATGTATTGGCTGATTTGTGCAGACCGGGATATTGCTCGGTATTGCTCGATATTGCCCGGTAACGAGAAATATCATTCTATCAAGACCAATACATAGCAATACCGAGTAATACCGAGCAATACCCCGATATTGCTAGGTATTGCTAGCTATTCCTAAGTATTGCTCGGTATTGCTAGGTATTGATCTTGATAGAGCGGTATTTCTCGTTATTGTCAAGCAATACCTAGCAATACCAAGCAATATCTAGCAATACCGAGCAATATCTAGCAATACACGAACATAGCAATACCGGATTCTGATCTGAGTCAGGTTGTCGGGCAGCGCGGTAAAGAGTATGAGCACGTGGCAACATGTTATTGGCGTCCGAACGTAGACCTACGTCAGGACACTGGATGTAATAAAAATTCAGAAGGCGTCTTAGATTAAATCTAAGGCTTTGTTTGGGATAGCTTTAGGCTTCGTTTGGGACGGCTTTCTTATTGCTTCTTAAAGCAGCTTTTTAATTAAAAAATTAAAAATTTTGTATTAAAAAGCAGTAAGAAAGCCTTCCCAAACGAAGCCTTAGACTACTATTTTTTCTTGCTTTTAAAAAAAAATTGTACTGAAAAGTAGCTTTACAAAATAATAAGAAAGTCATCCCAAAAAGGCTTTGGAATTTTTAATGGGAAAAAAAAAGGTAAACATGTGATGGATGGTTAGCTAAAACCCAAGGAAAAAAAAAAGCTAAAAGCTTTGAGAGAGGCTGGCTGGCTTTTCTTTGCTCGGGGATTCGATATGAGCTTTCTAGAACGCAATAAGATTTGGTTTTTTCTAATATTAATTGACTGACTCTACCTATATTATTTTAATTTTATGAGATATTTCAACAAGAAATCTAAGAATCTATTGAAGACCCTTTGAAAAGCCATTAAACCCATGATGAAGACTTTCTAAAAAGAATCAATAAGTCAACTATAAGAAATAAATAAAATTATTTGTATATCATTCATTTTGCATTACTATATTTTAATATTTAATATCGGTTTTATTGATATATACTAAGTAGTATTATGTATAAAGAACATCACATGACAAACAAGCTATAATTTTGTAACTATAAATATAATATATATCCACTTTACATGATTTTGCTGATTAACAGTGAAGTGGATTCTTGATCTTAATTATATAACTATTATTCTATCAAATCATCAAAAAACCAACGTTTCATATAACCAAATCATCTAAGGAGACTCTCTCTAATCTTATCTTCCACTAGAGTTATTCCAATCTTTCACATATATATTTGATTCACATTATATACTCTTCACATATATATTTGATTCACATTATATCTAAAGAGTAAAACTACTCATTCCACTGAGCATCCGCATCTCTACAACACTTAAATATCTAAGCATTACATACAAGATTTTCTCCTTGTTATCTCTCTCAACAAGTTCAACATAGCAATTTGCCGGTTTGTTTGTCGGAAAAGCAAGGCAAGCATTTCATAGCTTGTGCAATTAAAGATGTTTAATTATACTCATCAACTTAGCACTAAGTAATTTATCCGTAGAGGACTACAAAACTTCAATTATCTTCTTTAGCCTTTTTGCCTTTTTTCTTTACTTATTTGTGTGCCAAAAGCAACTTCTAAAGTTTGTAGCTATTTGCTATCTAACGCAAAGAGGAAATTTTTTAGCACACAACGGATTCTTTTCACTTCTCAGTTCATTTTCTAGATATTTAGAGGTTAAGATAAATCCAATATCTAGCTAAAGCAAGAGCTCCTTGATCGACAAGTCTTCTTAAAAGAGGAATCAAAATACTTTGATTGGGTTTGTTGCTGTTGAGTGCTGATTAAGCTTAGGCTCATAGAGATTCGTTCCTCGTTCTCTTTCTTCTTTATCTTTCCAGTGTAACCCTAAAAATTCAACTTTCATACTTATAAATGAAGATTCACTCAGCGACTCAACCAATTACCAGATTCTTAACAATTTTTGGCTCCCCATCGAAAACCACATAATGAATTTTTTATGCGGCACAAGAATTGAAAAGAGGTTGAAAAACTCGGAATCAATTGCCACTGAATTTCTCTTCATTTGGACATAACATCAGTATTCCTGTAAGCCGAGCTCTGCTCACAGATAGCGGCACCTAGGGGTGCAACCCAGTTAAGCCTGCTCGGACTTGACTCAGTAAAAAGCTCGATGAGTCAAGCTGATCGAGCTCGCGAGTCGATCTCATACATGATTTCGAGCTTGACGGTTTATCGAGCTCGAGCATAACTCGAACTCGAGTCATCGGCTCGACGAGCAATTCATGGAGGTGACAGGGCGGTAAATAAAAAATGATGTACGAGCTCATGATGGCGACAGATGAGCTCGGAACGATTTCGAGCTTGAGGGAGGGCGCGATGACAAGCTCGAGATTGAGCTCTATTGCGGATCTCGACGATGACTCGATGACGACGGAGCTCCGACCTCAGGACAATAGCGGACGCGACGACTGAGCTCGACGAGCTACTCGACATGACACGAGTCGAGCTCGGATTTTGAGCTCAACTCGAGTTCGAGCTCGAAGTTTGGCAGTAGAGCTCGACTCGACCATCCCCTGACTCGATCTCAACTCGACTCATTTGCACCCCTAGCGGCGCCTAAGCTGAGCATTATCGTCAACTTAAAATCAAATAAATAGTTATAAATACAGAAAAAAAAAATGGAAGTAGACGAAGCAATGAAGTGCCATGAAAGAAATGCTGCTTTTTTATAACAAAAAAAGAGGTTCAAAGTGCAACAGTATTCGTTTACAAGAAAAATTCGTATGAACTAATAAAATAACAGTACAGGAGTTCAATACAAACAAACACCTAACAGTTTTAAAAGCGATGGCAGTAAATACCACCAGAAAGCGCTTCCGTGACCGCCGCATATTTTGCCACCCTCCCATAGAATAAAACATGAGCAATAAAACACGAAGAGGGATCGTAGAACTCGTGAACAAAATAACCCATCAAACTTTGTAGATGATGAAGAGAGAATTAAGCTGCGTTTTCGTTCAGTCAGTCGAGGGTTTGGGAGAGCTACTCACACTTGATGGACCGGTATATATGACGAACAAATAACAGCGAGGCTCGGAAACCTATGGTACCAAGCATGAGGAAGAAGCCATAGCAGATGCAGGCCATATAGCCAAAGAAGAAAGATGTTTGCATGAATCCAGACATGTCAGACCGAGCATGGTAGTAGTAAAAGCAATACGCATATATGAACAGACCAGTAGATCCTCCGCAAAGGAATGCCCTGCATCCATCAACACCAACATAGAATCAGAATATTGTGGGATTCTAGCTATAAGAGGAACATGATTCAAATGTTTAAAAAAAAATCAGGGATTGCTAAGACTTAAAGAATGGTATAACCCAACCTAAACTTTTTCATAAAAAATGTGAATATGCAAGTAAAGAGGGTTGTGTTAGGCCGGTTCAATCTGAACTGACCCAGCCGGCTCAGGTCTACAAAAGGTGGACAAATGCCACCTCCCTTTCTTCATGCCGCCCACAATAGTGGACCCCACTAGTCCAATTGAATTCAAAATTGAAAACGAGGGGGGGCGGCTAGGGTTGGGAGGGAAATTAGATTAGAAAAGTTTATGTATTAAAGAGCATGAGATGTTTTAGGGTGAGGTTATGCTTGATTTTATTTCAGTTAGGGTTCCTTCGACTATCTCATATAGAGATTTGGGAGAGACGATCCTCCTCTTAAATTGAGGATCACTTGTATCTTGTTTCCATGATTGTTTGGCTTTGATTTTCGTATCGCAATTTCTTGTTTGTGCTGATTTCTCTCAGATTTTGTGCTATTCTCGCAATTTTTCACCAATTGGTAATAGGTTTGCTTGCGAACTCAAGTATTACCCTTAGGTTACTCGTAAACTCAAGTATTTCCTATCAGGTTGAAGCACACATTATAAATATAATTAAAAACGAGATAATTTATTTGCATGAATGGATAGTTTATAGCTTAGCCTACCTCCACCACCATTCATGGTCTTCAGCAGCAAGCTGAAAGTAAGTCATTGCCACGGTAATAAATGCTGTGACAATGAGAAGAATTATGAAAACCACAAAGAGAATACTATAAATGGTATAAATCCTGTGGCCCCACACACTGGCAAAGATGTAGTAAAGCTCGATGTAGATGGCGCTAAAAGGAAGAAAACCAGCCATTGCCATCTGTGGTAAAGCTCCTCTATACCAAGGAAGCTGTGGAATTTCTCTAGGATATTTGGTAGTTCGGCAAGGAGCTTGGAACTCTGCTTTGCTGTTTTTACCAGCAATCCCACCCAAACAAGAAGAGGAGACGTTACTAATGCCCAAATGAGAAAAATAACAACAATGGTACCAAATGGTAGCGCAGCAGTAGCATTATATGCAATAGCTACAGTATTCAGGAAGCTGAATGTCAAGAATAGAGGTCCACAAAAAAGAAATCCAGTCAAAAGCAGATTCCTCACCTGCAAACGATAAGAGACAAGTTAGTACTAAAACTTCTCTTTACATTAACCGATGCGAACTTTCGAAATATTATGTGTGTTCAATATATAAATGGGCAGACAACAATAGTTAGGTAGAGATGCAAGTAAATAATAACCGTACCCAGTTTGTTCCTTCCAGCTGACAGTAGAAAGAAGTGGCAACATAACCAGCAATACCTGAAGTTAGTGCATATATAACCACCAATGCAGTAAAAAGTGCTCCTCGATTGTAAGGGTAGAATACCCCCACCAGGGCTAGGATAAATACGAAGGTTGTACTGGAAGGCATGCCATGAAAAAGAAAATACTAGCTGAATTAGAATGAAAATTGCCATAGCTGGAAATTCTTTCTTTACAAATAATCTAATTTAGGAAATGATTAGGAACAAGCACAAAAGAAACTACATATATGTGCACAGGCGCGTCTGTGTTTGTGTGTGTATATATGTGTGTGTGAGAGATAGGTTAGCTCGATATATTTTGTTTATGTGAGCATATTTAGTAGGCTTGAAATAAATTGAATTGATTTCAGTCACTTAAAGCTTGTTTGGGACGGCTTTTTTCCTGCTTCTTAAAACAGCTTTCTAGTATAAAAATTAAAATTCTTGTACTAAAAAGCTACTTTAAGAAGCAGTAAAAAAGTCATCCCAAACGAAGCCTTAAACTCAAGCGATTATGAAGTAAGTTTCAAGTTTCATTCATGTTGCAGTCCTAGGTGGGGAGGAGGGCGTAATTTAATGGCCTGTGTAAAATACATATATAATGAGTTCAAGTAGGTTTGAAATGAATTGAATTGATTTCTGGCCACTTAAACTCAACCGATTATGAAGAAAGTTCCAAGTTTCGATCATGTTGCAGTCCTAGAAAAATTACAATTGAACAAGATCTTATGATGAAGACTTACAGAGCAAATAACTGTGTTCCAGAACCAAGACAGGCAGCAAGAAAAGATTTGTTCTTAGGGAACCTAAAGACATCACCATGAACATATTTCCACCCAGTTTCTTCTTGGTCATCACCTGTCTCCTCATCATGAGCATACCTAATATAAAAAACATAATAATGATAAGAGCTAAGAGCAGCTGCAATTCAGATGAAATAAAAATGTATTTGCAGATATGAAACAAACATGAGGATAAATTATCACACGCTAATAATCTTACAAACTAAGTCCGTATTTTAAATCAGTATATTGATTGTAAAGGATCAGCAAAAACAAACTGGGCGATGGGGCCAAGAGCAATGATGTTTAAGCATTGGAGACAGAAAGCTTTAAAGCTAAATCAAAAACACTGCATCACCTGTGCTTCACTCTAATCGATGCTATATTAAGAAGCAAGTGTGTGCACCTTGCTTCCGATGCACAAAGCTATTAAAAGCACGACTTTGATTCATAGTTTCTTACTAATGTGTTTAACAAAGTGCGGATTGTTCTAAATTACTGCCATCAAATTCTGCATTATTTAAAATCATTACACTTCTATTGGTGTATCGCAATATCTATTCCCTTTCATTCTCATTTAACTTCTCTTTTCTGTCTTTATTTTCAAAATTGTGCATGACTGCATTTTGACATTATGCTAACAAAATCCAAATTCATATAATAGAAATGTATCTACCGGATTTGACAAGCATCCACAGCATCGCGTGAGACTAACAATGCAAATCTGGAACTGCTTACAGCTGAGTTTTGATTTAATATTTCTTTATTTATTTATCATATACATACATATACCCCGAAAGCTAATTTCAAGTTTAAAGGAAAAAAACTCAAAGAAAAGAGATCCTTAAAAGTATGAAAAAGAACCCAACCTAATAAAAAAGTTACTCATGAATAGCATCTATTGTTCAAAGAGATGCAGGTATTTTTTTCACCAGTTAGAAAAAAAATGTCCTAAGAAAGCAAAGAAACTGACTGAATATAAAATAAGAATCCCATGAAGTCATCACATATGGATGAAGAGAGTGATTTCCTAGGAATAAGTATATTGAGTTGACAATGATAAAGGAGATTAGCTAGATTATCCTCAAATACCGGTAGCAAAACACAAATCAATGGAGATAATTTGTCCTCATAGAGATCCAGATAGGCCATTCACTATATGGCAAAATGGACCGACAAAACTAATATCTCCAGATACACTGGCCGATCCACGTTGGCTCCAGGGTGGGCAATTGCCCACCCTCAAAACTGTAAAATAGAATAAAAGGAGGGATAATTTTGACCTTTTGCCCCCCCCTAAATGTATTCATTTTGCCCTAATCTAAAGTATTTGCCCAGCTCCCCATTTTTTTGCCCGGATTGAGTCCTCATTTGATTGGACGTTTTTTTTGTACTTATTCGATTTTAAAAAGATAAATTTATTTCTTTTTGGTTGAAACACATCCCTCAAATCATATCCCCAGTAACACCATATTCGAGGAAAAATCGATCGCAAATTCCCTTCCAACTTTTCCCCCGTGGTCGACTTCGCCTTTCAAAAAATTCCCATATACCCTTGCACGTTTGCACGGCGCCGAACACCATTGTTCATCTTCTTCGCCCCAAATTCTTCATTAAAGACCGACCCAAACGCATTTTTCGTCCTCTTGCGCTTTTCCATTCCTCTGCCACTGTCGTCTGAAGTAGTCGGAGCCTTTGCTGCCGCAAATATTGCCCATGATCCAATCTTCATCTCTCGCTGCCTTGACTGCGAAGCCGACGAGCTCCACTTCAGTCTTCTCCACCATTCCTTCTCACTCGACCGCATCTGCAGAAAATGCATCTTTTGAAAGAAGTTGAATGGGCATGCGAAGGTTTCCTTCTAGATTAATATGCACAATTCAGGATGTGAACTCATTTTTTATATCAAATTCTAAGCTATTTGGAATAAAGAAAAAAGGGTTTTTATTCTAGTGGAACGAAGTATGAGATTTGATAATTTACATGGCTCGAATTTCGGCTCCGATGATGTGTATGGGTTTTTAGGATGTGTTTTGGGAGAGGGGGGACTTCAGATTCGGGCCGCCGAATCCGATTTTGGATCTTGTAAGTTTCTTTGCTTTTTTTTTTTCTTTGAATTTTTGCCTAATTTTTCCTACTCTTTAGTTCATTGTCATGTTGCCTTCCACAAAATATACTCTTGCTGATCTTGATAAATTGGAAGGAAGTCTGTTATTTTTTAACCTAATTTTTTCTTGTTGGAATTATGTTGAAGAAAGCCTACTCGTTGAGTGATTATCTGATTGATTATTTTATTATTTATTATTGTATATCATGTGTGCTCAGTGTCACTTATATTATTATGCTGGTTATTTTTTTTAATATTTTATTATTATTACTATTTGATGTTATTATTATTATTTTATTATTATTGTCGTCGTCGTCTAATTAATTAAAATTTTTTCCACCCTGAAAAAAGTAGTTGGATCTGCCCCTGACCAGATAGAACAGTTAACACAGCACAATGGTTAATATCCTATTCATTGCTGCAGTTTGCAATAGATCAACTGCATGAGTCAAGGCAATGGAAAATATATACCAATACGAGGGTCCATATTTTTCTACTAGGTTGATGCAACAAGGAAATAGGTGGTAGTTAGGATGGTTTTGGGTAGTGCTATAAATGAACCGCACATTTGACAAGCTACTCGCGGTTCGGCTTGATTATAGCTTGTTAGGATCATATGATTAAGTAATGAAACAAACTTGAATATTTTTTAATAGTTGATGGTTAAATAAACAAGTTTGAATAGTTATATGTTTAACTTGTTTATGTTCATGAAAAACATCGTTTAAAGCTCCTAAATAAGCTCAATATGAAGCTCGATTCATTTTTGTTTGGAATAAATACATTTCTTAAGATTGGCTTAAATTTATTTTTACATAATTTTTAGTTTTATTATAATAAAAGATTTTTTATAAAAAAATAATTTAATTTTTATATTATACTCTTTCATTAGAATAAATTTATTATGAATAAGAGGAATTTTTTCATGTTTATTGGATTATTTGTTTAAAATATTCATGAACAAACTTGTTTATAAAAAGAATTACTTTCTAAGCTCTTTGCTCGTGAATAACCTCATTCGGTAGCTCTAAAATACTCACTAGATATATGCATGAACATAACCCTTTGATAGCTAAAAACACTTGCTAGATATATTTACGAACAAGCCCTATGGTAATTGTTTGTTAGTAGGCTCAATAAGGCTCATTTGTTAAACTAATGAGCATCTAAAAAGTAAAGATCATTAATAAATCAATAAGGCGCATTTAGAGCTTGATAAGCATGAAATGAACCAAACATGAATCGAACATAAACCAAATATGAACATCTATCATTTTAAATGAATCAAACTTGAACATAAATAGAAAAGATTGAATCGAGTTTGAATCAAGCTTGAACAATTTGATAATAAACGAGCTCAAGCATGAACACGCATCATCTTGGCTCGGCTCGTTTGCAGTCCTAGTTTTTAGAAGACCACATGCAGTTTTTACTCTTAGTAATCAATAATAGTCTCATTGAAAGTATGACATGATTTATGTTATGCTTAGTTTATTTTCTCCTTATATATGATCATCATTAGAAGCTTTATCAAAATTATTTGAGGCCGATTTTATGAATCCTCATTTTCTATTACTTACTATTGAGTGCTTTCTACGTCGTTAAAAAACATACTTCACAAATTATTTTTAAACAATTTCTATCCATGTAATTGTGTGCCTATTCTACTTCATATCCTCTAGAGTCCATTTTATCAACTGATATAAATATAATAAGTGCATTTTTTATCCTTCATTGTCTATGTACAAATCAACATAATGTTGGCCATTAAAAGAGAAGCATCATATTAAGTTAAGTATTGCAGAGATGAGGATGCTCAGCTAGATGAGTGACATTACTCTTAGAGAAAGGATATGAAACGAGCATAAACGTGAAAAGGTTAGAGTAGCTCCAGCCTCCAGTGGAAGATAAGACTAGTGAGAGTCACCTTAGATGGTTTGGTCACTTATAACAACAACCTTCTGATGACCCGGTTAGGAGAGTAGATGTATTAGAAATGGTTAAAAAAATACATGGAGGCTGGTCCTAAAAATACATGGTTAAAAAATATTAGAAATGGCCTTTCTTTATTAGATGAAAATGAGAATTTGACTCTTAACAAGACACAATGAAGAAAAAGAATTCATGTAGTCAGCCCCGGGACATAGGCTTGATGTTGTTGTTGTTGTAGTTGTTGTAGGTGGAGAAATAGGCAATGAGTAAAATGAAAGCTCCACTTATTTTTGTATTGATCATTTGATCTCATTCTTTTATTATGTTGGATGAAATAAAAAAAAAAAATCATACTCACAAATAAAATAACAGCTGCTCTCGACTCAGTTCATATACTCATTTTTTTATATAAATCAAAACAATATTTTGAAAAGTTAAGTGGAGGAAATGTTTTATGTAATATAGCGAGAAAAAATAAAAATAAAAAATAGAAAGGAGGAATGGTCCTCTGCTCTTTTTATAAATATCTGTATAGCAGCCATTTGGCCAATGTCTTATTTCAAACTCATAAACAATAGATTATGTCTATATTTGTTTTCTATTAGAGCCTGCTCAAAATTAGATCTTAGCAAGCCACCCTTGGCTTGAAATTGACTCAAAAGTATTTCTGAGTCATGACATTGAGATAGAACTCTAGTTGTGAGGGTTTTATTAGATGATGAATCGATTTAATTAGCATCAATTAATTTACAACTGAAGTAATAGTAGAGCTGAGTTTCAACCTATGAATCTTATTGCCAACCCTTCATTCTACGGAACATCTCTGTTCAAGTTATAATCAAGATTAGCTATATTTTGTCAAAAATGTGAACAAATTATCCAGTTTGTACTACATGCTTATCTATTACCGCAATTTTTGTTGAGACACTTCCAAGAAGGGGAATGAGTGAAGGGTATGGTGGGCAAAGAAATTGGGATGGTGAAGATCGGAGAGCATATTTTGAGGAAAGGGATACATGGAGAGATCACAACACCCACTACATTGGAGGAGGAAAAAGCAATTGGAGTGGTCGCTGAAATGTTGGTTCTTTAGGGAGAAGATGAGAAACTCGCCATAGTTGCTCTATGTTTGGAGGGGAAGGCTTTGTCCTGGTACCAGTTGAGAATCTTACTAGCTCTGATCCAATCATGGAGGTAGTTCATATATTGCCTACTAAAACTTTTTTAAACCAATTGGAAGGAGACTTTTATAAACAGTTATTTGCTGTGGTGCAAGAGGGGACGGTGGAGTACTGAGAGAAGTTCGAGTACTTCTCAAGCTGATTGGGAAGGTTGTCAGATATTGTCCTAGAGGGGAACTTTATGAAGGGGCTCAAGCCTGATATTCGAGTAATTGTTCGAGTATTGAGACCATGTCACTTATGGGAGGCTATGGAGTTAGCCCAACTGATAGAGGATAAGAATTCCTTGGAGAGGAGTAGTCATAGCAACAGTTCGGGAGTCTCCTACCACACAATCACAATATTTCTAGCACCAAAAGTGCAAACAGTGCCTATTCTAAAGGAAGCCTCGAGGGATAAAGGTCGAGGAGTACAACCAGGGAGAACTTCAAGAGGCTGACTGAGTCAAAAATTCAGGAGAATAGGGCTAAGGGTTTATTCTTTAGATGTGATGAGAAGTTCGCTCTAGGCCATCTTTGTAAGGACTAGGGGGGTCAATATTTGACCCGACCCGAAAATTTCGGGTTCGGGTTAGGGATTTCGACCCGTTTGTAAAACCGGGTCGGGTTCGAGTTCACCCGGAAATCCAAAATAATCCCAGTTTGGCCCGTTTTAATTAATTTAGGAGAGTTAAAAAAAAATTAACGAGTTTAAAAAAAAAACAACATCTGTCAGGTGTCAGCTTTCTGTCTTTCACAAAAAAAAAAAGCAACAGCAGTTGTCAACATTTTTCATTAATTACATTAAATAAAATTAACATTATGTATTTTTTATGGCAGGAAATAATAGATTTTTTTTTTAAATAATACCAATTTTCATTTTTTTTTTTTTAATATTAGAATGAACGAGCGGAGCTCACGAACTGACGAGCCGAGTTTCATTAAGCTCGAGCTCAAAGCTCGATAAGCTCAGCTCGCGAGCTCGTTATTGAGTCAAGTTCGAGCTGGCTCAGGAGTCAACTCAACTCACTTACACCCCTAATTCATTACAGGTCCTAACAGTCTGAGATGAGGAAGGTGCTACATACGAGGAAGTATGAGAGGAAGATGATTGATTGCAGTTAAATGTTGCAGAGGTATCCCTTAACTTAGTGGTCTGATTCACATCGAGCCACGCCATGAAGGTTAAAGGGAAGATCGGGCATCAAGAGGTGGTAGTACTGGTGGATAGTGGAGCTACCCACCACTTCATTTCTAACAGGATGATGGATCTGTTGGGATTGAAGTTAGTGGACATGGGTAAGTTTTAGGGTTATGCTTAGAACAGGAAAAGTAGAGAGAAGTAGAAGAATTTTTAAAGGGGTGATTCTAATCCTTCTAGAGGTTCAAATATTGAAAGACTTTTCGCCATTAGATTTGGGGAGCATATATGTGGTACTGGGAATGACGTGGCTACAGAAGTTGGGAAAGATCAAGATTGATTGGAAGGTTTTAACAATGGAGTTCAAGGTTGAGGGGAGGAGATTAATTATTATAGGGGATCCTAGCCTGTCCAGAACTATGGTTCCACTCAAAAATATGGTGAGGGCAATCCAGAGTGAAGGAATGAGATTTTTGGTGGAGCTGCAGAGTTTAGAAGGAGAAGATGATGGGGAGAAGATACAAGCACCAGACATGATTTTCATTCCAGTGATTGACGAGTTATTGGATGAGCTTTATAGAACAATACTTTTCTCGAAATTGTTCTAAAGTTAGGGTACCATCATATCCAAATGAGGCTCAAAGATGTTTGCAAGACGGCAGTTAGGACTCATGAGGGACACTATGAGTTTTTAGTCGTGCCTTTTTGCCTCACTAATGCTGCAGGTACTTTCCAGTCCCTGATGAGCAAGGCATTCTAGTCATATATGTGGAGGTTTCTATCAATCTTCTTTGATGATATTTTGATTTACAGCCAGACTGAGGAGGAGCACCTAGAACACTTATGATAGTGTTATCCACTTTGCAGGACCACCACTTGTTTACCAATCTAAAGAAGTGCTCATTCGCCTAGCCTAGAGTGGAGTATTTAGGGCACGTGATATCACAAGGAGTAGCAGCTGACCAAAGCAAAATCAAGGCCATACTGGTGTGGCTAATACCCAAGAGATCGAGGGAGTTGAGAGGGTTCTTTAGGCTTATAGGCTACTATAGAAAGTTCATGAAGGGATACAGTTCAATAGCCTAACCTTTGACCGAACAGCTAAAGAAGGATAATTTCAATTGGGGCGAAGCAACTACCAAGACCTCCGAGGAGTTAAAGAATGTGATCTCCAGCGGGCTAGTGTTAGCCCTGACCAACTTCATCTAGCGGTCTAGCCGTTTATGGTGGAGATGGATGCTTTGGGGTATGAGGTAGGGCTGTACTTATGCAGGACCAGAGACCAGTGGCTTATTTCAGTCAGGTATTGACTACCAAGGCAAGGCTTAAGTCAGACTACGAGAGAGAGCTTATAGAGATTGTACTGGCCATTCAAAAGTGTGACCCTACCTGTTAGGGCGACACTTCAATGTCAGGACTGATCAAAGAAGCTTAAAATTTCTTCCAGAGCAAAGGATGGTAACGAAGGAGCATCATAGGCGGCTTTCGAAACTACAGGTTTATGATTTCGAGATCCAGTATCGATCAAGGATAGAAAACAAGGACGTATATGGGTTATCTAGGTTTATGGAGGAGCCTCATATGATGGCACTATCTATTCCCTTAGTTGTGGATCGTGAGGCATTGAGAAGTAAAAGTCAGCAAGATGAAGGATTAGAGAAAATCATGAGAGATTTATTGGGGAACAAGGATAGCTATCCAAGCTATACCTTAGTCGATCGAAGACTGTTATACCATGGATAAATGGTGATACTAAAGACATCGTCATATGTACCCCACTTGTTGCGGGAGTTTCATAGTAGTGTCATAAGAGGGAACTCGGGGTATAAATGACCTATCGTAGGCTGGTAGCAGAATTGTATTGGGTTGAAATGCAGAAATATGTGGAGGAGATGGTAGCCAGTTGCAATATTTGTCAAAGGCACAAATATATGGCAATGGTTCAAGGACTTATGCACCCTCTAGCTCTGCTTGAGAAGGTGGAAGAGATAAACATAGATTTCATTAAAGGTATGCCAAAGCCGGAGTTTTCGATGATTTTGGTAATAGTTGATAGGCTAAGCAAATATGCTCGTCGCTTCATTTCCCTGCAACACCCATAAATGACAATTTTAGTGGCAGCAGCATTTATCCGAGAGGTGGTCCGCCTACATGGAATTTCAAAGTCCATAGTATCAAATAGAGACAAGATGTTCCTCAACCACTTCTGGAGAGAGCAATTTAGGATGCAAGGATCATTTTGACAAGAACAACAGCATAACATCTACAAACTAATGGGCAGATTGAGGTGGTGAATAGGATAATTGAGACTTATTTGAGATGTTTTGTTTTCGAAACACCCAAGACCTAGGTGAAGTGGTTACCTTGGATTGAGTACAGGTACAATACATCCTATCATAGTGCAGCATATACCACACCCTTTAAATCCTTTATGACAAAGACTCTCATCACCTAGTATACTACGGGACTAAGAGCACTCCAATTTCATCAGTGAAATAGCAGCGGGAGGAACAATATAGGATATTGGGAGAGCAAAATGGGCACCTACCGACGGCACAATAAATTATAAAGAAACAGGCTGACGACATAACAGGGATGTGCAATTTGAGGTAAGTGATTAGGTGTACTTGAAGATTCACCCTACAGACAGAAGACCTTAGCTCAAAGAAGAAATGAAAAGTTATCTCCGCAGTACTATGGGCCATAAGAGATTGTCGAGAGGATTGGTGTCATGGTGTATCGTTTGCAGTTACCTCCTTCCATCATACACAAACTATTCCATGTGAAATAACTGAGTAAAGTTATTGGTGAACACAATCAATCAGCGACGTTGTCGATGACCATGACAGAAGAAATGAAGGTGATTTTGGAGCCAATCAAAGTGAGAGGAATTCACCCGACAACCAAAGGAGCTAGAGAAGTGTTAATCAAGTGGAAGAATCTATCCGACTATGAAGTAACATGGGAATCGTACCATATGATTCAACTAAATTTTTCATCGTTCCACCTTGAGAACAATGTGGCTCTTTGGGAGGGAAGTATTAATGTTTAAAAAAATTAAATTGATATAGTATATATATATTTTACGTCTCAGCATTGTCCAAAAATTCAGTATGAACATATAAAAATAGTAAGATCATAGATTGTTTACATAGAAATTTGGAAAAAGGAAAAAACATGGGGCTTGACTTAGTTGAAAAATCCAATATATATTAAGTGATACAAGAATCATCCTTTCTTCACAATTAAAAAAGAGGGTGATTAAATAGATGTTTGATTTTCCCTAAGAATGATTATAAAAATCAAGTGTCCACAAAATGAATATACACCCAGCAATATGGCTTTAATCTTGGCAGTATTCTAAAGATAGTGTCAATTTCTGATGCTGATTATTATTGGTTGTGGCGATAATATTTGGTGGTGGTCGTCGGTGACAAGAGAGCTATATATAATTCTCTATCTTTGTCCTCCATTCTCATGTAAAAAAATGAGGCCATATTATAGTTTTTTTGGGATGTGTATTTTGTAATTTGAACCATAATCCAAAACACACCATTGCATGTCCATATTGATTCCCTTGATCATAAGTTGCTTATTCAGCATTTAAATGTTTTAATGAAGTTAAAATTGAGTGATCTTGAGCTTGTTGAATTCGTCTCATCGAGCCGGTTGATTCAACTATAATCATGAATAATTTGGATGTCATTTGGTTAGGGGTGTCAAAATGTGTTTTTGGGTCGGGTTCGGGTATAACCCGAAATTGACTTGCCCTCAATTCCTCCAACTTGAACCCGCCCTAATTATATAAACGGTCAGAAATCTGAACCCATACTGACCTGGCCAAAATATGGGTCAACTAGACCACACGCTAACTTGGGCGAGCGCAGAGTGCGGGTCGAGCACAGCTAGGCAGTAGCCAGAAGGTGCGCGGTGCGATCACACCTCATGCGGGCTGGAGTAGGATGTAGTCATGTGACCTGGACAACTGGAGTCTGGATGTAGTCACGTTGGCAGGAGTGAGACATGAGTGGCAGTGGGATGCGGGTAGGAGCGAGAAGCAGGGTGGGAGCTAAAGCAGGCTAGAGTGGATGCGGTGTGGATCTTGTGTGATCACACAAGCTGGAGTTTGGACGCTGACGTGGTGAGTCACACAGATGGGAGCTGAGCGGTCACAAGGGTCATTTTTGGGTTGGCGGGTTGATCTCTACCTGACTAGATTTTTCAAATTGATCAGAATTAGAACTCGAATCGGACCCGTTCATTAAACGGGTCGAACAAAAATGAATTTTTTTGGTCTGGTTTATGGGTCATGTCATAATTTGACACCCCTGCATTTGATCATCTAATTAATGCTATGAAGCTTCTAAATATGCGTTAAGCCATTGATTTAATCTCATTTGAGCTAGGATTGAAGTCATTTTAGTGTCATTGAGTTCATATTGGCGAGACGTATGGTTTAACTATAAATTTGCTAAAATTAAAATTTGGGTGGTCCTAAATTTAATTTGAAAGTTTTTAATTAAACTATATCTTAATATTCGTGCCTGATCATGATAATTTTTAGTGATGTTTCAGTCTTAAAACACAATAAGGTACATATTTCTTCTATCAGAGCCATGCGAGGATCAAATTTGTTAATTAATTAGCTACACTTTCATCTATCGTATATTCGTATAAGTACATATGCAGATATAATAATTTAATTTATCGAAACGTTACCTTTTGACCGACCAGTGGGCTCATCCTCACGCATTGTAGAACATTCTTCTCTTTCCGGGCTTCAGGCTTCTCGCCTCGCTCTAACCTGCACAAAGCCCACCAAATTAAGTTGCCAGGATGTGGCAACTCCGATCTGTCCGACTCCCCCTGCCCTTCTACTCTCCTCCTCGCCCACGTCCCTCTCGTCACCGTCTCCTCCGTCCCGCCACCTCCGCCATGCATTCCCGCGCCTCTTCCACTCCCCATCAAGTCGACGACGACAAAGCCAAGCTCGATGACATAAAACAGCTACAAGCTATTAGCTACCACAACCAGACCAAGCACTCCCTGACCTCGGGCTACGCCCGCGGCCCTCGAGGTCTCGACTGGGCCAATCAGCCCAACCCCTTCCTCCGCTTTCTCTCATCCCCACTTCTACCCCTTCTTCACCTACCGCCTCAGCCTGGCGATTCTCCTTTGTACTCTTCCCTCTTCTCATCCTCTCCCCAGCTCCACCGCAGCCCTCTCCCATTCCACCCTCTCCCGCCTCCTCTATGACTCCTCTCCCTTTCCGCCTGGAAGACAACTGGCTTCTCCACGTGGTCCTCCGCGTTAACCCCAGCAGCGGCAACCTCCACCCCACCGAGGCACACGTCCTCTCTCCTCCTCTGCCCTCTCTGTCAGCCAACCTTCCCTTCCTCGCTCACTACTCACCCAAAGACCATTCCCTTGAGCTCCGTGCCCACGTCCCTCCGGACCTCTTCCACCTTCCCGCCGGCGAATCATCCTTCCTCGTAGCGCTCTCTTCCATCTTCTGGCGCGAGGCTTGGAAGTACGGCGAGCGCGCCTTCCGCTACTGCAATCACGACGTTGGTCACGCGATCGCCGCGGTGGCGATCGCCGCCGCTGCACTGGGATGGGACGTACGCCTTCTCGACGGCCTAGGTCACGAGGATCTCCATTGTTTTCTTGGTCTGGATTCTGCAAATCCTTCTTTGCCTCCCCAGCTGCCCGAACGTCCCGTTCGAGGTCGCTTCCTTGGATCGAATCCCAGCACCCGGACTGCCTCATCCTCCTCTTCCCCTTTGGCAAGCCGCCCACCGTGGACTATCAATCACTCAGCGCCGCCTTTTCCGGCTTTTCCTCCCTCAATTGGATGGGAAACCCTAATTCACTTAGTAAGGACCATGTATTCTGGACATCATTTACCGCACCGCTGAGGCCGTAAAGAAGCCGCTTACGGTTGGTGAGGGCTTCTCCGTCAACCCATTACACGCCAGCGGTCTGATATCAGAGAATTTGTATGAGAAAATTTCTGTGCGGGAAGTTGTCAGGAAGCGTAGGAGTGCTGTAGACATGGATGGAGTTTCATGCTATGGAACGTAATACTTTCTACCAGATTCTTCTGCATTGTCTTCCATCGGGGCAGTTGGGGCCTGGAGAAAAGCAGGGCAAGCAGTTTGCTCTGCCCTTTAGGTCTATGACTTGGGATGCGGAGGTTCATGCCGTATTATTTGTTCATAGGGTCAAGGATCTGCCTCAAGGATTATATTTCTTGGTGAGAAATGAAGATCATTTTGATAGACTGAAGATGGCAATGACATCGGAGTTTGAATGGGCAAGACCGGAGGGCTGCCCACATGGCTTGCCTTTGTATAGGCTTGCAACGGGTAATTGTGTGGAACTTGCCAAACAACTATCTTGTCATCAGGTATTATGTTTCTCTTATTTATGCATGATATCCTGCAAATTTAGGGGCTGTTTGGTAGCACCCAAGTTTTGATTTAAGTAGGATTTCGTAAATCCTCTAAATCCGGATTTTGAAAATCCCGAGGGGCTTAAATCCTGAAAACTATTTGGTAATATTCATAATAAATCTTGTTAAATCTCATGTTACTGTTTAGCTATAGAGTAAAATTTAACGAGCAGATCATGGATTTCATAATTTCACAAAATACAGGATTTCGGAAATTCGGGATTTAGAGCAAATTGGTAGAATTTTCCGTCTACAGCGGATTTCATTTGCTGTGAGATTTGGTTTTGCATTTACGCCGTTTGGCTGAATTTCGCTCAAATCCGCCTCAAATGTGGCCTAAATCCTGCTACCAAACTGCCCCTTATATTGACTTTGGTGCATAATATAATTGTTTTTTAAGGGTTTACCATTTGATGAGCATGTTGGCTTTTGAAATCAGTTAAAGCTGATGTGGAAGATCTAAATCATGTTTTATGAAAATGTTTAGCATATATGTGGAAATTGGCTATAGCTTTTTCGTTGGTAATCTATGCAGTGTTGCCGTGTTTGTTTTGCTTTCCAATGTTTGAAAGATATTTGTTTAATGATTAACATTTATTATTCCCATATGATAAAAACTATTTCATTAACATATTTTTGAAATGCAGGATATTGCATCAGATGGGTGCTTTAGCCTTGGCATGGTTGCTCATTTTGAACCAGTTTTACGTGAAAGAAATGCTTGGATGTATCCTCGTCTATTCTGGAAACAGGAGTTCTTGGTCAGATATTGTATCTTGAAGCTCACGCAGTTGGCTTATCTGCCACTGGAATTGGATGCTATTTTGATGATGATGGTATGCATTTCTTATGCTTTCTTGTCGAATATGGTAATATACATTTTCTACTATGCGTTAATTAGGAACTTATTGGTTGTTGAATATATATTGTACATCTCATCATCGTTGAACACTATCAACCTTGTTTTTAGGGTCCTTTAATCTAGAGAGTATATTAGAAGTTGACATGTTGTGAGGAAAACCTTTAGCTTTGCCATCAAGGATGGTGAAGATCTTGCTGACATGAGCTTAAATTCCCAAAAGAACAAGTATGCTTATTAGACACTTATTTCAATATGCTTAATGGTGATTCTTTATTAAATAGAGTAATTATAGATTTAGCTTTTAAATTATTTCTTCAAATCTAACTACAAAGATAAGGTGGTTTACCCTTGATAGCCTCTTAGCAAGCTGCGAGTTAGAACTTGAAAGTCTCTTAGGATCATTATTATGTGATCACTTGATACCTGGACATGATTAAGATCAATTTCATAATGAATGTCACCAAAAATATTTGCTATATAAAATAATTTTTGGAATCATCTTGAGTTGAAAGGAATCTTTTGAGTTGCACTGATCAGCCCGTTTGTAATAGCATATGTTTTTCTAATGGTTGGGTTATAAGTGGATAGTAATAAACATTGACAATATATTCAATTGTAGTGATATTTGCTCATAGATGGACACTGGAGCTAGAGCCTTTGATTTGTTCATTTCAATGAAGACATGTTCTTTGTCATTGTAAAGCGATAGCAACTGGTTTCTTTTTATGCTATTGCTATTGGGAAATGCCAAACGAAGCTACTTTGGTGTGTACTGAAAGGACATCTTCCTATATTAGCTCAAAAAGTGAATGCATAATCAAGCTTATGGAGGAAATAATCTAACTTGATTGATGTTCACAAGTGCATCCCTTTAATGGAGTTGATTTTAATTGTGTAAACCAATATCTTCATACATTAACAAAGAAGTCACCATCAATGCCGTTGAATAAGATAGACCAGCCTTTTTAAGCATAAATCTTGCTTTTCTTTTTTAAAGAATAAAGCATTTATCATATTGAGGAAAATATGGCTAGACTTTACTGGCTGCACTGGAAAGAGAGACAAAAATTTCAATGGAATGAAATGCATGTTTTAACTAGAGTAGAAAGGTAAGCATCTAGCATATTAAGATGAAGGGAGAAGGAGAGTGTTATGCCGGCCCAGGAGGGGCTGGTTGGACCAGTCTAACTTGAACCGTCCTCTTCTATTCCAGACGGCCCAGAACCGGGCGGAACTAGGAGCAGGAGGAGGGGGCCGAAGCCCTTGTGGGCCCATGCATGGGTTAAACACATGGTTTGGAGGGAAATTTTGAATAGAAGGGCTGTTTAGGAAATTTGTAACTCTCCTTGAGAGTTAATTAGGTATTTAGGAGGGAATTAGGAATTATCTTGAATTTGAGTGAAATTGGAGATCTTGTCTGGTGCTTGGGCCCTAGGGTTTGCTAGAGACTTTGTGGAGAGTTGTTCTTCCTCTCGAATTGAAGAACATTGTATCTTTTGTTTTATTTCTTGCATCTACTAGTAAAATCTTTGATTTCTCTCCCAATTTCTCACTGTTTCCACGCAAGTCCTGCTGCATTTGTGCTGATTATCCTTGTGACAGCAGTTTTTCTCTTTGTTTTCGTACTAATTTCGATTAGGTTTGCTTGCGAACTCAAGTATTACCTTAGGGTTACTTGCGAACTCAAGTATTTCCTATCAGAGATTCTAGGCATTATCCAAGCTTGGTATCCATTTAAACAAATTTTCTTGCTAACAACTTGTTAGTAGGATTCTTGTAATTGTTTTTTTTGTCCCTTTATCTTCGATTAGGTACCCTTTTTGTAGGCTCCAGTGCAGACCTTGTTATCTAATCTTGCAACTATTAATATTTTCTTCCTCATTTGAAATGATTTTCATCAAGAACACGCTACTTTTCCAATGAGGATTTACTCATAATAGTAGTCCACCACAACATTGTTGCTGAAGTTGCTATGATTGCCTACTAATCGCCATGACCTCACTAGCTAAGATCGAGCTACAATAACCACTTAGTTTTATGTCCTTTTATGACTATTGAGCCGTGTGGGACGAATGTTGCAGCAATGTTGAGGATCCTTTATGAGCAGTCCCTACATTGAATCTGATTAGTTCTATGTTAGGAACAAGTGCAGGAATCAAAGAGATGTTTGTGAAATTTGGAATTTCAATAAGTTTCAGCAGAATTTGAGATAAATCCCGTGGCAAAATATTAGGGAAACTTGATAATTAATGAAAAGTGGAAGAAAATAAGATATAATGGATCTTCAATTCGAGAAGAAGATCTAGCTCTCCCGATCCCTAGCTGGTGCTAGAGCCCAAACAAACTAAGAGAAAACTCAAAATCAGTAAAACATAACATAATCCTAACCCTAATCCTTCCCCTCTATTTAGAGAATATATTTATAATATGATATGATAATTACTACACAGTCCCTCCCAAACTTAATTGCCCCTATACCGCTCCCTCTTTTAAGTTTTGAATTCAAATAATGGGCCCCATAAGGGGGACTGGTGCCTACTTGGTCCTCCTGGAGTAAACAGGGGCCAACCAAGCACTTGGGCCGGTTGGACTGGTCTAACATTTTATTGAGAGGAAAACGACGTCCATGTGGGTGTGACATTTTGTAATAACCATATTTTAACCTACAACAATAAAAAAATATTTCAGGAGTCATTATAAGCTTAATTTGCAAACCATCTTTGTTATAATATAGATATTATTGTGCTCTAATTATAGTAATTTTCTCATAATTTTATGTGTTGTAGATATAAAATTTAAAAACTTCTTATTTAATTACAAGTTCTTAAGAATTAACACATGTCTATATAAGTAAATTTTGTGAGATTATTAGGTGTCCGTTTTGCAACTGATTTCACCAGATCATTCTAAACATGCTTAGTTAATTATTAATATTTTTTTTAAATTTTTAGATCCCTGAATTGAAGATATAAAATAATTTATAAGATTTAACGTTAAAAAACAAAACAATTGATATTATTATCAATGTGTTACTAAGATATTTTATTTAAAAAAAATTATGCACTTAATAAACTTTACATATGCCATTTCCATCCTCATTTTGTTACATAGAAGGATAAAAGAAAAAAAATTGATAAAAAAGAGAGAGTTGATGAGAGAGAAGATAGGGTTTGAAGGTCTTAAGTTGTTTTTACCTATCGGTCCAATTAGAAAAATTGCTTGTCTCAAGATAGGCTGCCATTAACATATATTTAATTTCAATGATTTTGTGTATTTTGTATTTTATGAATTTTATTTGATCATAATTTATATAAGTTGCAATTTCTTGATTTTTAGCTAACTTTCACCATGTAACTGTTAGTATGTTATAGTTTTAATCATTCTGTATATATTGACATGATCATATTAAATTTTCATCATGTATTTTTGTATTTTTTTTGGGGTGAAATATCTTAATTTGGTTATTTTGGATAATTTATAAATATGAGTAATAACTGCTAAAATCTTTTCATATGAGTATATGACGTTAATACTTGTTATAATCCAGCTATTGTGGATACATATATGTGAAAAAGAGCTCTGTATTTTCTCTATGAATTCTACTAATTTTAGTTCATATGTAATTTTTATATGTATTAATATGATACATGAAACTGAACATTGTGTTGTATATGCTGTGAAATATGTATATGTAAGAAAGCTAGTAAAAAAATGGTTGATTGATTCAAATTAATTGGAACATGTTACCCTATACAGAAGGGTGGGCCGATGAAATTTCGTTTTAAAATAAGGTTTGTGGTGTAATACTAAATGATATGAAAATGGAGGCATAAGGAGATAAATTGATATGATATGATATGATATGATACACTGAAGAGTAGGAAGTGACAACTTTTGATATGAAAGCAGCAATATAAATGACTTTTGATATGACTGATTTGTAGAACATGATTAAACTGATTCTTATTAAGTGTCATACAGGATTGGATACAAGAAAAACACTACAGATAGCTGGAAGCCTTATTTTACATACAGTGCTTGCATATGCATATTATATGAATATATATATATATTATATATTGCATAATTGATATGACATGATTTAGATATATGCATGCATTTATTCTTATATTGACTGAATGATCATATGCATATTTTTTCTAGTGTATTGCATGAATTTCAGTTGTAGGTTCTGGTAATATACTGAGATGTTAGCTCACTCTA
>CM028342.1:26893-48446 GCA_016618105.1 Dendrobium huoshanense | reverse complement strand
AGAAAAGTGTAACTCATGATGTAACCACTAAAGAATATATCTTTCAATTCTGTATATAAATGTTATTTACATTGCTTTGAGTAAAAAATTCCATATTAAATGATAATACGCATACATTAAGCATAGTACGCACAACGAACTCATAACATACGCATTACGAACGCACAAATGACGCACACCGAACGCATAGAGTACGCATAACGCACGCATGACACACGCACACATATGCAGTAAATTTTATTTATAAAATTCTATTTAATATTTTATGAGCCTTTAGACAGATATGGTTGGAAGGATAAGAGGGTAGGTTGATTTTTTATGAGCCTTTATTACTTACTAAGGGCTCTTGTTGGATTTTTATAATTTTATTTTCTAGTCTTGAATATGATACTTGAACAAGTACAAAGGGTTTATGGCTCTTCTTGGTGATGTAGAACTATATGCGTAATTGGAAATTTGCACGATTATTTTAAGAGCAACGTTAGATTCTCGTTAGAGCGATTTAACACAACAATGAAAACAATTAAGTAGTACCTTCGCTTAGGTTAAACCACACAAGAGACTAAGCTAGATCAAAACACATAGGAAATTTAAAATATTGCATACGACATAGTTTCCAACTTAACCCTTGTTTAACAATGAGATCTAGAGCAAAGAAGTAACAAATCCTACAAATACTAATGGATGGCGACAAGTGGACACAATCTCTTGTTTTGAACAATTCTCATGAAGAATTTGGAATTCGAAAGTAAGAGAATCAAGAAAGGAAAGGATCACCTTCGCGGAGAGACATCATAGAAATACCTCGTACCTTCCAATGATTGTTCCGTCCAAGACTAGGTGAAATCTTGTCGAGAAAACGTCGTGAGATGCAAGGTTAAACTTCAAGCTCTGGATTGGTCTTCCATCTCCAATTGAATTAGGAGCTATACCTTGAGAGGAGGATGAGGAGAGCAAGAGAGGGGGGGCGGTGGAGAGAGGGGGGCGTCGGGTGTGAGGGGAAGGGGAACGGCTAGGGCTAGGGGAATTAGATGTTGTATTAACTCACAAATCTGAAATTATTTCAGGTTTGAGTGAGTTTGGAGGGAAAAACAATGGATTTGAAATTTCAATTAACAAGCATTAACTCCCCTTAATAGAGCATTAAATGGGATGGCCCATTGATGGGGCCGGCGGCATAGGGAGAGGGGAGAGGGAGGAGGGAAAATGATTAAGCGTTTCCTAATTAGCTCCGAGGAATTAATGACGAAAAATTTCAAATCCGCCCAAATTCAAATTTGAATTTGCCACGTCATCGAAACTTTCCTAATTTGGCGTCGCCCAAATATGGAAACTTCAACCTTGAATTTCAAAATCTGAAATTCATGGAGGTGGTCGGGGAAAGGCCGGTGATGGGTGGCCGGGAGGGGTGGTGGTCGGCGGAGCGGCCGGCGGCCAAGGTGATGGCGGGCGGGATGAAGGGGAAAATGATGGATTTCTTGGAAGAGGGGAAAAATTTCGGGAGGAAACTAATAGGCAACGATTTGTGGTGGTGGAGGATTAACTTGGGGGGAAACGGAAGGTAAGCGTAGAGGGAAGATGGGAAAAACCAAGAACCACCGGTGGTGGTTGTTGGGTACGACGGGTGGCCTCTCCTAGGCTCCACCTAGCTCTTAACCTCTCTCTCTCAAGCTTCTACAACGAAAGCTCCAAGAAGATTCATGCAAGAAGAAATTGTAATCATTCATTCATTAACCATCAAAATACAAGAAAGAGGCTATATATAGCCCATTACAATGTCATGAAAAATAAAAGACTAAAATACCCTCGAGGGGCTACAAGACT
This sequence comes from Dendrobium huoshanense, assembly GCA_016618105.1. Classification (NCBI taxonomy): domain Eukaryota; kingdom Viridiplantae; phylum Streptophyta; class Magnoliopsida; order Asparagales; family Orchidaceae; genus Dendrobium; species Dendrobium huoshanense. The sequence goes on along the minus strand of CM028342.1, from coordinate 46,622 downwards.
CAATCCCTCAAGCAAGGGCAAAAAGGGAAAAGTGCAGAAATAAAAATACATCAAATAAGATGACCAATCTAATAATCAGAAATACATCGGGCAGATCGTGGCCGTCGATCTACGACCACGTCGACGGTAGACTTTCCAACCGATGTCCCCATCATTCTCCCGGGGTGGGAGAAAACTCGACTCCGTCGAGTAAGAATCTCTCTCGTAAAGCTCCAAAGCATCCGGGTCTATCCTCTGCAGCTCCTCGCGGTCTATCCATGTGTCCTCCGATTCAGGTTTTCCTCTCCACCTGATCAAATACCTTCTCCTTCCTCCTTCTTTTGTGGAGATAATGTCATCACTCAAAACTGTGTCCACTTTATCAACCATGGGTGGTTTGGGAATGATAGGAAGGGGGGGCAAATTTGGGTTTTCCAATGGTGGGGTTATATCAGGCTGTGGCGAGAATGGGTTGGGTGGATTGAAATCAGGGCCTTCATAAGCCACTAGATCCTCAATGTTAAAGGTCGGGCTAATGTTGAAATCCTCAGGGAGGTCTACCACATATGCATTATCATTAATTTTCCTTAATATTTTGAAGGGCCCAGCACTCTTGGCGTGTAGTTTCTTAACGGTTCCTTGCGGGAACCGTTCCGGACGGATCCGCACCATCACGAAGTCACCTACTTTAAAAGTTTTAAATCGTCGTTTTAAATCAGCATATAACTTGTAATCTTTGTTGCTCTTTTCAATATTTTGTGCAATTTTCTTATGCAGTTCATGCAAATGTGATGCAAATGCGGATGCAGACTCAGAAATTCTATACCTAGAACTCATAGGAATCAAATCTAAAGGTTGTCTAGGTTTAAACCCGTATACAATCTCAGAAGGACTTAGACCCGTGGTTCGGTTGACGGAATTATTGTACGCAAATTCAGCAGTAGGTAGGACAGTGTCCCAGTCTCTAATGTGATTCCCAACCAAAGAACGCAGTAAATTTCCTAAACTTCTGTTGACTACCTCTGTCTGACCATCCGTCTGTGGGTGAAAGGCAGTGGAGAATTGTAGCTTAGTACCCATCTTCATCCACAAGGTTTTCCAGAAGTAACTTGTGAATTTAACATCTCGATCCGATACAATGGTTTTGGGTAAACCATGCAAGCGGACGACCTCATTAAAATAAAGCTTGGCAATGTGAGAGGCATCAGATGTTTTGGAACAGGGGAGGAAATGAGCCATTTTAGAAAAACGATCTACAACCACGCATATGGCATCATTTCTTCGAAGTGTCTTTGGCAGGCCTAAAATAAAATCCATACTAACGTCCTGCCAAGGACAACTAGGCACGGGTAACGGGGTGTAAAGCCCAGTGTTCTGCTTACGTTGCTTGGCCAATTGACACGTGTGACACCTAGCAACCATTCTACCAACATCCCTCTTAAGACTTGGCCAAAAGAACCGGTACTCAACAGCCTCAATCGTCTTATCTCTTCCAAAATGTCCAGCGAGGCCCCCAGCGTGAAGTTCCCACACAAGAAATTCTCTAAGGGAAGTGCGAGGTATACAAAGCTTTTGGGCTTTGAAAAGGTAACCATCATCCAAGAGGAAATCGTCCACGATGCGGGTGCTGTTCGTGGACAGGGACGAGTAAATTTCTTTGAAGTCTGGGCACTCAAGATAATCCATCTTCATCTGATCAAAGCCCACGACTTCCGCTCTCAACTCAAGAGTAGTCATCATCCGACGGCTGAGAGCATCAGCAGCCTTATTCTCGACCCCTGCCTTGTGCCTAAGAGTGTATGTGTACTCCTGAAGAAATTCTACCCATCGGCCATGTCGGGCATTCAGTTTCTTTTGAGAATTGATGTATCTCAAAGCCTCGTGATCCGAGAAGATGACGAACTCTTGCGGGAGCAAGTAGTGTCGCCAGTAGCGAAGGGATTGGATCACAGCATAGAATTCCTTATCGTAAGTGGAGTAACGCTGCCTAATATCATTCAGCTTCTCGCTGAAATAGGCTACCGGGTGACCCTCCTGGGAGAGGACTCCTCCAATTCCGACCCCCGAAGCATCGCAGGTCACTTCGAAGACTTTAGAGAAGTCAGGAAGTCTCATCACTGGGGCTTCCACCATTCGTTTCTTAATCTCATCGAATGCTCTGGTGGCAGCCGGGGTCCAATGAAAATCACCCTTCTTAAGGCAATCAGTGATAGGAGATACTATGGTGCTAAAATTTCGGATGAATCTCCTATAGAAGGTAGCTAACCCGTGGAAGCTGCGAACTTCCCGGATGTTCTGAGGAACGGGCCAGTCAACTATGGCTCTAACCTTCTCGGGGTCAGCAGAAACACCTTGCGCAGAAACAATGAAGCCTAAAAAGATGACTTGGTCTACGAGGAAAGTACATTTCTTAGGATTTGCATAAAGCTGTTCTTTCCTTAAGACATCACAAACTTGCCTAAGGTGGTCAAGGTGCTGATCAACGGAATGGCTATAGATAAGAATGTCATCAAAATAGATGACAACAAACTTACCCATAAAGGGGCGCAACACCTGAGTCATCACCCTCATAAAAGTGCTAGGGGCGTTACTCAGTCCAAAGGGCATGACTAACCACTCATAAAGGCCATCTTTCGTTTTGAACGCGGTTTTCCACTCATCACCGGGTCGGATCCGGATCTGGTGGTAGCCACTCTTAAGATCAATTTTGGAAAATAAAGTTGCACCCGTCATCATATCGAGCATGTCATCGAGCCTCGGAATAGGGAATCGATATTTGACGGTGATCTTGTTGATAGCACGGCTATCAACACACATTCTCCAGGTTCCGTCCTTCTTAGGTGTGAGAAGGGCCGGCACCGCACAGGGACTAAGACTCTCCTTAATGAAACCTCGCTGCAGTAACTCGTCAACCTGCTTCTTAAGTTCAGCATGTTTCGAGGGGTTCATGCGGTAGTGGGGCAGGTTTGGTAGGGAGGCTCCAGGGACGAAGTCTATAGCATGCTGAATGTCTCTAAGCGGTGGTAATTGATCTGGGAGATCATCGGGAAAAACATCAGCATACTGTCCTAAAATTGGCTGCACCTCCTCAGGAATGGGTGCTTCAGATTCAGTGGAAATCTCACGGCCAACTAAAGCAAACAGAGGAGCGCCTTGGGAAATTTCACTAATCAGAACCTTGGCGGTGACAAGGTTCACCCCCCTTTTGGGTTTGGTTGGGTTGGATTTCGTGGTATCCGTAACCCGGGGTTGTGAAGGCAAGAGCTTAATCTTTTTGCCCCCATGTTCAAACACGCAGGTGTTCGAACGACCATAAATGTGGACATCGTTATCGTAGATCCAGGGGCGACCTAGTAAAATTTGTCCAACATTCATGGTCAACACATCGCACCAGACATTCTCCTTATAAGTGGCAAAGGAGATGGGTACGTGGCTTCGTTCCTTCACCTCCAAGGCGTTGGAGTTGACCCACGAAACCTTATACGGGTTGGGGTGAGGAACGGCAGACAGACCTAATTGGGATACCATGCTGGAGGAAACAGCATTAATGCAACTACCACTATCCACTATGACTTTACAGTTTTTGTCTTTGATTTTGGTGTAGGTATGGAAAATTGTGGTCCTACGCCAGTCATCAGTGGGTGTTGGGTGGGATAGAGCACATCTCACCACGCAGATGGGAGAGGTATCCGACTGTCGAAGGCAGCTGAGGACCGTTAGTGTCGTCGTCCTCCTCGAAGTATTCGCCTTCTTCCTCAACTTGGTGGACCTGATCAACCTCGGGCTCGAGATCGTCCTCAGTTACTTCCTCAACGATCGAAACCTTGTAAGGACTGGAGCACTGAGAAGCGATATGCCCATACCCCTGGCATCGAAAGCACTTGGTCCCGGGACTGGAACGAGGGGCATCCGTGGTGGGAGGCTTACTTCTAGAATCAGATCTAAGTGCAGGTGGACCCGTGGGTGGTCGGGTCGTGCTCCCCGGAGTAGGTCGTGAAACAGGAGGGTGTGAGGTGGAACTACCGGCTGGTCTATACGAAGGTCTAGAGTCATGAGATCGACTCGGATGCTGAGAACGGGATTCTTCTAGATCAAGCACTAGGCTGTAGGCGTTCTCCAGAGTAGTGATATTCCGGGCAAAAAGTTCGTTGCGTAAATCTTCCCGCAGTCCGGTACGAAACATCGACAAAATTTGCGCGGGGGTGGTTGAGGTCTCCCCTTTGCAACGAATCAGGTAATCATCGAAGGATGCAATGTAATCCTTAACGGGTTTGCTTCCTTGGGTAAGTCGGTTCCATCTGTCAAGGAGTCTAGGGAAGTACGAAGGAGGTAGGTACTTCTGCTTAAGTTCACGTTTCATGGACGCCCAATCAGTAATGGGGTATTCGTTGCGGGACTCCCTAAGACTTTCTAAGTTCGACCAGAATTGGCTAGCTCTTCCAATAAGCTTCATCTCCGCAAACCTAACCTTTCTGGCTTCAGAAATGTTATACCACTTGAAGAAACTATCCATACCTTTGATCCAATCAAGGAAGAGTTGGGGATCTAGGGTGCCATCGAAAGTGGGAGCTTCTACCTTGATATTCTTCATCAAGTGAATGTCGGGGTCATGGTTGGTGTCGTGTATGTAATGAGGATTTCGATAAGGGGCACGTGGGGGCCCATCATCTTGAAAAGTTTCATCCCCATACATGGAAGGTGGCCTAGAAGGTGTATAAAGGGGTGCTTGGTTCCTACCTCGTTCTAGGTTGTCGAACCTATCAGTTGTCTGGCGCCGAAGTTCCGCTAAGTCAGCCTGGTTTTCCTTAAGTTGCTGATTAATCGCGCCCATTTGACCTACCAACAGGTCTAAAGTCCTGCCAAGTTGTTCCGGGTCCATTTCAAAACACTATGGGGGTACTTAGAAGGTTTTCTAGGAAGTGGACAGCAAACTTACAGAAGGGAAAACACTCTATCGGGACCCTAAATGGGGCTGGAAACTCACGGACAGCAAACTACAACTAAGGGTTAAGGTTCTAAATGCAAATGCTGAAGTGGGGAAATGAATGGCAGCACTTAGGCACCTAAACAGTGAACCTACAGCACACTATTTGATGCAGGAAACAACGTGGACAGCCACTAAACAAAGTGCAAAGTGAATCCTAGACAATTAGCTGAGTTAAAACAAGGAGGGCAGCAAATAAAACTCAAAACCAACACCTATTGCTCACTAAATGCATGCAGAATTTTCTGGACAGCAAATGTAAGTGACGATTAAAATGTTTTTTAAAGATGTTACGCATGCCAAAATAGTTATGCAAGCCTAATTAATAGCCTAGGATGAATTCTAGCACAAGTATTGCATGCTAGCCATGCTCTGATACCAAGATGATGTAGAACTATATGCGTAATTGGAAATTTGCACGATTATTTTAAGAGCAACGTTAGATTCTCGTTAGAGCGATTTAACACAACAATGAAAACAATTAAGTAGTACCTTCGCTTAGGTTAAACCACACAAGAGACTAAGCTAGATCAAAACACATAGGAAATTTAAAATATTGCATACGACATAGTTTCCAACTTAACCCTTGTTTAACAATGAGATCTAGAGCAAAGAAGTAACAAATCCTACAAATACTAATGGATGGCGACAAGTGGACACAATCTCTTGTTTTGAACAATTCTCATGAAGAATTTGGAATTCGAAAGTAAGAGAATCAAGAAAGGAAAGGATCACCTTCGCGGAGAGACATCATAGAAATACCTCGTACCTTCCAATGATTGTTCCGTCCAAGACTAGGTGAAATCTTGTCGAGAAAACGTCGTGAGATGCAAGGTTAAACTTCAAGCTCTGGATTGGTCTTCCATCTCCAATTGAATTAGGAGCTATACCTTGAGAGGAGGATGAGGAGAGCAAGAGAGGGGGGGCGGTGGAGAGAGGGGGGCGTCGGGTGTGAGGGGAAGGGGAACGGCTAGGGCTAGGGGAATTAGATGTTGTATTAACTCACAAATCTGAAATTATTTCAGGTTTGAGTGAGTTTGGAGGGAAAAACAATGGATTTGAAATTTCAATTAACAAGCATTAACTCCCCTTAATAGAGCATTAAATGGGATGGCCCATTGATGGGGCCGGCGGCATAGGGAGAGGGGAGAGGGAGGAGGGAAAATGATTAAGCGTTTCCTAATTAGCTCCGAGGAATTAATGACGAAAAATTTCAAATCCGCCCAAATTCAAATTTGAATTTGCCACGTCATCGAAACTTTCCTAATTTGGCGTCGCCCAAATATGGAAACTTCAACCTTGAATTTCAAAATCTGAAATTCATGGAGGTGGTCGGGGAAAGGCCGGTGATGGGTGGCCGGGAGGGGTGGTGGTCGGCGGAGCGGCCGGCGGCCAAGGTGATGGCGGGCGGGATGAAGGGGAAAATGATGGATTTCTTGGAAGAGGGGAAAAATTTCGGGAGGAAACTAATAGGCAACGATTTGTGGTGGTGGAGGATTAACTTGGGGGGAAACGGAAGGTAAGCGTAGAGGGAAGATGGGAAAAACCAAGAACCACCGGTGGTGGTTGTTGGGTACGACGGGTGGCCTCTCCTAGGCTCCACCTAGCTCTTAACCTCTCTCTCTCAAGCTTCTACAACGAAAGCTCCAAGAAGATTCATGCAAGAAGAAATTGTAATCATTCATTCATTAACCATCAAAATACAAGAAAGAGGCTATATATAGCCCATTACAATGTCATGAAAAATAAAAGACTAAAATACCCTCGAGGGGCTACAAGACTCAATCCCTCAAGCAAGGGCAAAAAGGGAAAAGTGCAGAAATAAAAATACATCAAATAAGATGACCAATCTAATAATCAGAAATACATCGGGCAGATCGTGGCCGTCGATCTACGACCACGTCGACGGTAGACTTTCCAACCGATGTCCCCATCACTTGGATTATAATTAAGGAAGAGAAATAAGGAATATGATGTTTGAAAGATTGTGTTTAGCAATTGCGTTCAAATATTAGTGTTTGAATTTCTTATTTGTTTTAAAGCAAAAAAAATAATTTTATAAATGATTTTGAAACGTTTTTTAAATAATACGCACAACGAATGCATAAAATACGCACAACGTACGCATAATACACGCACAAAAAATCACAACGTACGCATATAGTACGCATAAAATACGCAAACATTCTATTAAAGGTTATTGGTTATTTTCATTTAGTATGGAGTATGGACTGAGGGGCCATGACATGAATAATAATTTTCGTTAGCTGTAGACTGACGGGTGGCAGATATGGTTGGAAGGTGGGTTGAATTTTTATGAGCTATTATTTACAATTTATTACTTACTATTGCTCAACATTTCATTTTTCACTATAAAATGCGGGAACACTTGCCTTATGGTAACGCATGGTTTTTTCAAACAGAAGTAATGCAGGCTTGACAGAAGGTTTGATTTTATTACGCCTTACCTTCTGTTATGCCTGCATTACTTCTAGTATAGTATAGTTATATATTTAATATATATTTAAAAGTACATAAACATCCCTTACAGTTGTTTTGATAAAAAATTTTTCTTATAATCATCAATCATTAATTACTAGCATGCATAAAAGCCATAGCATGAATTTTATTAGGGTCAACTTGGACACAACCAGAGCGTACAATATAACCCAAATACTCAATAGAGGACTGAAAAAATTGACATTTATTTAGCTTGACAAATAAGTGATTTATCTTTAAGTATTGAAAAACCAAATGAAAGTGATCCTTTGAATTGTAATGTTGACTTGAGGACATTTAGCATTATAGAATAATAAGTTGTAATTTCCATTGTTGAATTAAATGATGAGCTACTACCATTATCGATTAATATATGGACATTTTGATGGTTACTAGAGCCAGAACGAGTTGAGTAGCCAGCTAAAACATTGAGGCTAATCCAGGTTGAGGCTCTGGGTTCACATCATTAGTAGAAGAGGTGAGGGGGTCATCCACAAAAACTAGATCATTTGTGCCAAATAAAATATAGAATTTACTGGGAAAATGATGTTGCAGGCCAAATTTAGCATCACAATTGAAACAAAAACCTTTTTCGAGTCAAAATTGAATTTCAACTAGTGAGAGTTTATGGATTGGAATATTTGGAAGTTTAGGAATATTGAGGGTTGATGTGGAAGAGGGGATGGAAAATTTGATGAAAGGTTGTGGCGGAGTAGGGGTAGGATTTATGAAATTCTGGGGCAACGTAGGGGTTGGATTTTTGTGGGTGAAGGAAAAGATTTTCGCCAAGTGGATGAAAGAATAGAGAAGAAATATTGGATTTTAGATTCATGACGCTTAGCTAAATCCCATTGAATCCAAATATGAAGTATGTCTTACAAGTAAAAGTTCGCAACGTAATTCTTATTTAGGAAGGAGATGAAGTAGTAACTAAGGAGGGCAGATTCAAATAAATTAGGACTTTAAAAGCAACGTTTTCGAATGAAGCTTGTGTTTAAGAATGTTGACCTGTAATACTAAAAAAAAAAAAGAGGAGAGTGTCGTATACCTGCCCTCTGCCATCCCACGACGTCGCCGCTCTTCGCACGACGAGGCCACACCTCGCGTCACTTCTCCCCACGTCGCGAGCACGACTCGAGCGTGTCGTTAAAAAGAGACGAAGGGAACGAGGTCGGAGGCCTCTGCGAACGATCGCTCACGCTCCCTTTTCTCGATCTCTCTCGCGATCCTCCCTCTCTCCCTCACACGAGCTCCCTCGACATCCCTCGTCGCCGCCCGACCCCGCTCGACGACGACTTACCCTTTTAGTCGGATCGAAAGTTACGACATATCGGAAGCAAGAAGAGGAGCTCGCCGGCTGTAAAAGTAACTTTCTCCCTTCCTGCGCCTCTTCGGCCGAATCCTGTGAGAGGAAAGAGAGAGAGAGAGGGAGAGAGAGCTCCTTACCCGATTTCCTCTTCTCCACCGAGCCCGATCTCCCCTCTGCCCGGCTCTGCTCCTCCGGCTGCTCCCCTCTCCGATCGGAAGCAACAACGGGATTCGCTTGTTGTGAAGGTAACTTTCTCCCCATCACACGCTTCTTTGGCCGGGTCCCGTGAGCAGAGAAGAGGGGTGGGGGGAATTAAAAATGTTTTTTTATTAATATTAATTAATGATAGTAATTATTTAATTATTATTATAGTTAATTAATTAATTAGGATTAATTAATAATTAATAGTTAATTATTAGTTATAATTATTTAATTAATTATAATTAATTTTGATTAATTATAATTAATTATTAAATAATTATAATTGTAATTATCTTATTAATTATAATTAATTATTAATTAATTATTAATTATTAATTATAATTACTTAATTATTATTATAATTAATTATAAAGCACAAGTGCTCGTGCCTTCTCCCGCCTCGGTCTCCGAGCCTTCATCGACGACCGACCCGATCCACCGGCCCCGAAGGTATAACCCCCTAAACTCAGGCTTCCGTCCTCGACGTGTACGACGGACCGGAAAACCGCCTATACACGCCTTTATTGCGCGTGGTGGGATGGGACCCCGGTCCGACGCCTACGACGAGGCGGACAGCCGCCTCCCCTCTCGCTCTCTTACCTCGTCATGCGTGACGAGTCAGTGGTCTACCCATGCACGCCTTTATTGAGCGTGGTGGGAAGGGGCAACTGGCGCGACATCTACGATAAGGTAAGCGAGCAACCTTCGCCCTCTTATCTCGACTAACGTGTCGGGTCGGTGGTCTACCTATGCACGCCTTTATTGAGCGTGGTAGGAGGGGCAACCTGCACGACACCTGTGTTGAGGTAAGCGAGCGACCCATGCCTTCCTGTCTCGACATGCGTGTCAGACCGACAAACCACCTAAGCACGCCTTTAGTGGCCGTGGTAGGAGGGAAACCGGTTCGACGCACACGGCGAGGCTAGGTGAGCCTGGTGTTCCTTTTCTTTGTGCGGCCGGAATGATTCATAAGTACCCCCGGGGGGGGAAAGCAACTGCTCTTCTTCTTGTAACAGGTACCGTCAAAGACCCCATGCACGCCTTTATTGGCCGTGGTGGGAAGAAAAGTCACGGCCGAGGTGTCCTCGAAAGAGGGCACCTACCATGCACGCCTTTATTGGTCGTGGTGGGAAAGGCCCAGTTTTCTCGTAGTTTCCCCTAAACGGGGGAGACGCCGGGAGGCTGCGAATTTCGAAATTTCGGTGAAATGTTACTACACTCGGACCTGTTTGAACTCAAAAAGAACAAAAAGTGGACCAAATGAGAAAGAGCAGTGGACTTTTGAACTTGATTGAAAATGTGCAGAGGACCTAAATCAGAACAAACCTAAATGATTTCTAAAAAGTTCAAATCCAGATAAAATCAAGACAGAACTGAAGATCAAATCCAAATGAAATGAACTCGAAATGGGACCAAATTGAAATCATTTGAATACAAAATTGAGCTCAAAAGATCTCAAAAAGACTTTGAACAATCATTTGAACAAGACTCGGACTGCATGGGACCTATACTTGAACCTGCATTCTGGACTCAAACTGAATATTAATGATTCAAACATTCAAACTCAAGCGAGTACTTGAGTTGGACTAGAAAGTGAACATTCAAATGAACTTGCAAGGACTTCAGAAGATCCTGAGCATGTATTTGAACACGATTCAGTTTTTGAACTCAAAACAAAAGCTTGAGTTGGACTGCAGGGGACTTGGACATGAACGATTCAGTCTTGCATTTGATCCGGACAAAGAACTTGAACTCGCACTTGAACTCGTGCTATGCAACATCAGGTGGGAGTTGTAGACTCGATGAACCCGAGTCTAAATGAAACTTAACTCGGATTCAAACACATGCAACGAACAGATCTTGAATCACACAAAAGGAACTCAAATTACAAGACATCTGTGCGGTCAACAGTGACTCAATGTAAGATGAAATACACTGATCTTAGTAAACAAATGTGACTAAGGCATACTACAAGATCTCAATACGTGGACTCCTACGACGATCTCTACAAAATGCCTGTTGATTGAGAAGGCAATATGAGAGACCAATAATGGAAGGACCGTCCCCTAAAGTAGATGCAATCGTCCAACACACCGAGATTGATGAAAGGGTGGATATGATGCAGAGACAATGGGTCTTCTGCAAATACTTTCAGGAGATCGTAGTTGATACAGCGGTCCCCTGTAAGTGCACATGAATACTTGTGGATAACAACAGTGGGCATATCATAAGCACATCAAGCCACTGTGGGCACAAGTATAAATATCTCCTACGACGATCTCTACGATCGTCTATTGATTGAGAAGGCAATACTGGAGACCAGTAATCAAAGATCCATCTTCTACAAACAAATTCAACTATCAACCACCTGAGATTGGTGAAAGGTGGTTTCAATGCAAAAGTAAGGGTCCTCCTACGAATACTCCTAGGGGTTCGTAGCTGATACAACGATCCTCTGCCAGCAAACACAAGCCACTTGTGGATAACAATCGTGGGTACTTCGTAAGCACATCGACCCACGGCGGACACAAGTATAAGTATCACCTACGACAACGGTGATCAAGATCTTCTCGATCCTGTATTCAGGAAGGGGAACAACTCTGGCATCCATAAATATCAGAAATATCAAGTCTACTACGTTAAAGATCTTAAAAAGATTCCATTTCAAAATAATGTTCATAGACTTCAAGAAATCCATCCCCGGTGATTGAGAAAGGGGGGAGTCAATATCAAGACTAGCACGCCACCGGATCTGCAACATTCGTACTAGCAGACAGAAGGCGTCTACAATCTACAATGCACCGCCACCGGATCTGCAACACTGTTACAAGCAGACAGAAGGCGTCTACGATCTACAACTCATCGCCACCGGATCTGCAACACATATACAGGCAGACAGAAGGCGTCTACAAAATACAACGCCACGCCACCGAATCTGCAACACATATACGAGCAGACAGAAGGCGTCTACGATCCACAAAATACAACGCTACGCCACCGGATCTGCAACATTCGTACTAGCAGACAGAAGGCGTCTACGATCTACAACTCATCGCCACCGGATCTGCAACACATATACAGGCAGACAGAAGGCGTCTACAAAATACAACGCCACGCCACTGAATCTGCAACACATATACGAGCAGACAGAAGGCGTCTACGATCCACAAAATACAACGCCACGCCACCTGATCTGCAAACACTCGTACAAGCAGACAGAAGGCGTCTACAACCTACAATGCACCGCCACCGGATCTGCAACACTGTTACAAGCAGACAGAAGGCGTCTACGATCTACAACTCATCGCCACCGGATCTGCAACACATATACAGGCAGACAGAAGGCGTCTACAAAATACAACGCCACGCCACCGAATCTGCAACACATATACTAGCAGACAGAAGGCGTCTACGATCCACAAAATACAACGCCACACCACCGGATCTGCAACATTCGTACTAGCAGACAGAAGGCGTCTACGATCTACAACTCATCGCCACCGGATCTGCAACACATATACAGGCAGACAGAAGGCGTCTACAAAATACAACGCCACGCCACCGGATCTGCAACACTGTTACAAGCAGACAGAAGGCGTCTACAACCTACAACGCTACGCCACCGGATCTGCAACACATATACAAGCAGACAGAAGGCGTCTACGATCTACAACTCAACGCCACCGGATCTGCAACACATATACAAGCAGACAGAAGGCGTCTACGATCTACAACTCAACGCCACCGGATCTGCAACACTCCTACTAGCAGACAGAGGGCGTCAATAAGATCTGAAATAAATACCCCTGCACGTACACTATAAATTGTATACACATAGGTACACCAAAGAGGTATATAAAAATCACCCGCATGGGCCCCGGCGAGCGTAGTATTGGTACACACGTGACATCTAGGGATGCTGCGCAGGTTATTAAATTTAAACCCGATCCTCCTTAGCAGGTAAAAGGAGTCGACAGGGTTTAATTACAAAACACTCCCAATCACCCGCATGGGCCCCGACGAGCGTGTTATTGGTACACACGTGACGCTTAGGGATGCTGCGCGGGTTGACAAGTGAATTCAAGTTCGAATCCGATCATTCTATACGGATCAATAGAAGTCGACAAGATTCGAACTACCTAACAAAATACACGGTTGTAGCGACCGGTGTATTTGTCTAAATACATTTTTTAGGCCTTCAAAGCCTAAAATCAAGAGAATTCACTAAACAAAAGGCACAAAGCCTACGAGAAACCCGATCCCCTATCGATAAGTTGATAGGGTCGACAAGGTTCAATCAAATGGAAATGACCCCTAAACACCCCGATGATGACCGTGTTGAATGATGATCTCAACCGGAGGGGTTAATTTCAGGCATTCTCAAATGCCTCCCAAAAAGTCCAATCAAAATTCAAAGCTCCACAAATCCCAAAACTCCCAAAAATTCCAAAATCCCAAAGATATTTAAAATCTGAAATCAATCCACCAATCGCTCAAAGCAAAATTCATCCACCCTCCGCAACAGTTTGCCGAGGTGGACAAATTCAAATTTACTTCAGCTCACAAAAGAGCTAAAATGCCTAGTCGAAAATATCACTAGGATCCATTCTCAAACAATCTCCTGCCAGTAAGGACGTGGTACGTGTCCTCTAACCGGCGGTCTGCCGCTAAATGGCCACCGCAGGATAAACAGTTACGACGACCCGGGGCCCTCTGAACCGCGTGGTTTCGCCGCCAAATGGCACCACGTTATCTCGGTTATGGCCAGAGCCAATACGCTCCTTACTGACATCAAATCCTTGAGATATGAATCAATAGGATATGATCGATAGGGCACAAAGCCCTCTGTTAGCTAAGGTGGATTCAAATTTGTCCCCTTAGACAAACATCCAACCCGGTCTACAAGGTCCCCTTGGACGAAGCAACCCATGGCTGCCGACAAGGATCCTTCTGTCAGGTTGGGTCGACTACCTCCTCTGACTAAGTAGACTAGGGACCGCGATGGCCCGGGACGACGGAACCATGGGATCTTGATCGGGTCCATCATCCATTCCCCCACCATCCGCTTTAAGTGCAAGATGGTAAAATTTCTATTTTAAATATCAAATCTTCCAAAATCTCCAAATTCCCAATTATTTCCAAACTTTCCAAACCTTTCCAAATACCCAAATATAGACTCAAAATACAATTTCCACATCCATGCTGCTACTATATGCCAGATATACGTATTTCTATACGTATCTGATTGACGACTAGCCTTAATCGAAAGTTCTCTCTCGTGATCGGGAGGGGTAATTAACTATAGGGGCTTGCGCCTATAGGAAACCAGAACTCAGATCATAAAGTCCTCATAAAATGAGGGCGAAATCTCTGGGTAGTGTCTTATCTACAAACCCATCTGCCTTCCAAAATTTACCCCGGAACTTAGTTCGTTAAAACTCCCTCGCCGAATATAAAAAGAAGCGCAGCGAGCGGAGGCCGGGGCCGAATTTTCGGAGCCCACAAAGAATTGAATTTTGTTGAGTTAGTTTGGAAAAGTTGTCATGTAAATTTTCATATGTAGATTTACCAACAAGTTGTTACAAAGATAAGATAAAATCGGGCTGAGAAAATAACTAACATTTCATTCGTAATTATTGGTACCAAGTAACTTTAGAACCTTCAAGATGAAATGAAGTAATCCTAACACGATGACACCTAGGATTATTATGAAAATTGAAATATTCATGTGCTTTAAACATCTATATTTCGATGTCAAATCCATTAAAAAGAAGAAGTTTGATTTTCATTGATTTAAGGAAAGAAGATTTTGCTGGGGAAGGTGGGGGCTATTGAGAAGGAATTAGACCAGCATAATCAAGGATACCAACGGAAGATGAAAGTTCTTGATGGAGAGAAGGATGTGGGCGTTTTGTGCGCAAACTATCAAGACACTTGTTAACAGAGTCCATAAAAGAATGGAATTGTTGTAAGGATGTGTCAATGAAAGCAAACTGACAGCTTGTTAGAAGGATTTTTGGATTTCGGAATATTGCAATTCTTGATTGGTTTGCATTGTTTGGAGAGCTTCTAGTAAATCAACATTTTTCAAGTTGCATTCGTTCAAGGGTGTAATTATTGCAAGATGTGTTTTTTGATAAAAAGAACTTGTGCCTATACACAAATAGCACAAAAAACAAGTAGAAATGTGTATTTAGATAAGAAAACCAAAGGAACAAAGAACCTAATTCAATCTTGAAAATAAGAATATAAAATTTGCATTTATAAATGGTGAATAGCAGCTATGTTGTAGGTGATAATTGTAGGTGATAATAGGTGGTCGACTGATTGCTTGATGTTGAAGGTGATAGAGCTGCTGTTGGACTAGTGCTAAGGGCTGAAGGAGTGGGAAGATAAAGAAGATGGCTGCCTATTTGCTGAAGGTTATGGTTGAAGAGGATTGGCTGAAGGAGAAGGCGGCCCTGTTGCTGAAAGCATGAAAAAGAGGAGGCATGATAGCGGAAATGGCTGCCCAGTTTCCGAAGACGATGGCTAAAAAAGATTGTGATCCAGGATCTGAAGGAGATAGCTGAAGAAGATGAAAAAGGTGTGGAAGATTGCAGCTGAAGAAGAGTGGCTAAGGCGTGAGCATGCGAAGAAGATTGGCTGAAGCCAAAGATTTAAAGGTTGATGAGCAGTAGAATTGGTTCTTGTCAAGGTTTGAGGTTAGTGCAACAAGCGCAACATTTGAAATAGGCTTCTTTGCAAACCAAGGAGGGGCATCTTTAGAATAGGTGTAGACTCCAAAAGGAGAGGAGAAGAGAAAAAAATGAAATTATTCATTCATCGAACTTTCATTACAAAGTTAGGGGTATTTGAACTACTTGGGTAAACCGTTTTACAATAAAGAACCAGACTATATAAAAAAATACTACTTCAGGGTAATGAAAAACTTATGCTTTATAGATGAACCCATGTGTATGGAGTATGGACCCAGTGGGTTGAAAACCATGCGGCCTAGACTTCTCTCGACTGAAGATGGGCTAATGTCCTTTGCAGTTTGTAATGCTGATGTGGCATGCTTTTATTCCTTCTTTCATAGACTTTAGTATTTATAGATTGTTCTGCCATGTTTGTAGACCAAGTTTCATAATATTTTTGTATTGTCTTAGGATTCAAAAGGATATGTTGATGTCTAGTAAGTTATCATTAAACTCATCTCACAACATTAGATTAGATAGATAATTCAATATTTTCAAATGGACTAACAACTTGAGCGCCTTAAAAAAGAAAATAAAACTTGCAGAAAAAATAGTATAACTTAAAAGAAAACAATTAATTATATTGGAGATAGAGCCTGTCTTTGGTGCCACAAAGAACAAAAGAAGTAACAATAGACAACTGAAAGAAGACGGAAGGTGGTAAGACCAACCTGTGAACATCTAGTGCATGCTTTAACGATCGATTATTGATGAAATTATCCCTGCACCACCTACTTAGGCTTTTGTCAATTGATTTCTCTTTATTAGTAGCAGCCCTACTCTTCTCCCGGTACTCAATAGCAGCACGAAATACAGTCACAAGCGTTAGATGGTCACCATCAGGACTTGAGAACTTCTTCCACGCAGATCTTGCCTTACAATAGAAAAACACGGGAGGTGAAGAATATAACAAAGCCATCTCGTAGATTATAACAACAAACTTGAGAATATCAATCATAAGGCGATAAGCATGCAAGTGATACATAATAGTTACAAGATTGACATTTTTCTTTAAAAAATAGAGCAAAAACCTGATGATGAAAGGGTTAATAAGGGTGTGTTTGGGTGTTGATAATTTGAATTAAAGAAAATGAGAACAAATCAAAAGAAAGATTCGCTCAATTCATAGATTAATAATAACCCACAAATTGCTTGAATTTCATTTCATTTTCTTCACTTTCCTTCATCAAACCAAACAAAGCCTAAGTCTCTTTAAAAAAAAAACAGACAAGTAGAACAATGAAGGGCAATGCCACTACAAGAGTGAAATTATCATAAAAACGAGGCAATATCTTTCAAAATTCTTACAGAAAAGAATCCCAACTTCCCCATTATAAAGAGATGAGATTATACAAGCGTAACTTGTAAAGAAAAACTCTAGCATATGTTATTGCATTTACAGACATTAAGCCTGTCTGGCCATTTGCATGCAAAAAGTTTGCATACAAACCGTTGTATCTTGCATGCATTCATTTTTATCCAAAAGGGTTTTGGGCTCATTTGGTTGCTTGTAATTAGAAAAATTGTTTTTAGAAAATCATGATATCATTTTCATTCATTTTATGTAAAGATACAGCACATTTGAGAGATTTTGAAGGTATTTGTAGAGTTCAAAATCAACATTTATTTATATAAGTACATCCAACCAAATGAAAAAATTTAGTAAATTTATCATTCTTTTCAAAATATGAATTCACACTTCAAGAACCAACTGGGCCTAAGAACATTCCAATCCCTTCATAAGCATATCATATGCCATATAATCTGTGATGCACCGACACTCCGTTTTAAGAGGCAATGCAGTGTCGGACACGCGTCCAACACGGCACGGACACGTGTCCGACGCGTTCTGGGTGTGTCCGGGCAGAAAAAAATAAAAATTAAGCCGGACACGCGTGTCCGGTTATTTCATATTTTAAATTAAAAAAAAAAACTAATAAGAGCACGGAAATAGCCCTAATGCCGCCCGCGTTTCATTCATTCGAGCGAGAGAGTCGCAGCCGCAGCCGAGGCTCCAGCCCGCATCCTCGAGAGGAGTCGCCTTCAGCTTACGACCGTCCCGACCAGGTGAGGTTCCGGCCGTCCCGAGCAGAGGAATCGCGCAGTCGATCGAGTCTCCAGCCCGCACCGTCGCCTTCAGGTTCCGGCTTTCCCGAGCAGGAGTTCGCGCAGTCGATCTGTAAGTTCGACGACGTTATCGGAGTTTACAACATTTTGATCGAAAGCAAAGACAGGAGCTCGCACGCTGCTAAGGTAACTTTCTCCCTTTCGCGCGCTTCTTCGGCCAAATCCCGTAAATCCTGTTCAAATCCTGTCGCCAAAGAACCCCTAAATCGACTCTCTGACCTGATTTGTAACAGGAAACTTGATTTTTTCTACAATTCCATCGAAGAGGGGAAACCAGCTGGTTTTACATTTGGGCATTGTCTTCTTCATTTGGAAGGAGAAAAAGGTATGTGAGATTGAAATAGAGAAATATTTTAATCTGCTGTTGCACTCTTCCTTTCTTACTTTTCTGGCTATGCTCTATCCTGGTTATTGTTATCCTTTCCATGTTGGTGGAGGCTTACAATAGTTCACTTTATCTTTGTTTGAAATTAGTACGATCAACAGTTAGCTCAGCAAAACCATGACTTGTTCATTCGTTGATATGTCTCAACTCCTATTTTTGCCATCTTTCTGAAGATTTTCAAAATAGGTTCTTGACACTTAGCACCACCTTTTAACACCTTTATCATTGCTGTTTTCTTTTTAATCACCTTCCACCTTGTCTTCCATAATCTTTACACTTTCCCTCATACTGGGAATACATATTAATCGTGCCTAGCTTGAAATTAAGGTTGTTGAATTGTTTATGATTAATGGCCTTAATGAGGATATCATTCGTTTGACATATGTAGTGGTGTAAATCACTTCAATTTATTTTCTTCTTTCATGATTTATCAATTATCTATCAATCTTCTTTATGTCAGTTTTAGTGTAGGAAGGATACATGAGTTTCAAACCAGTCATTTGTACTTTTCTCAGTGCACCTATGGAGAGCTTTATGTTTATATTGAAATGAGTTTGAGACATTTTAAGCCTTTATTACTTCCATTTTACCAGTGCATTTTAAAGAAAAATGAGCTCTACGGCTGGTGGGAGTGGATTAGACGAAGGTTCAAAAGAACAATCTGTAGAAACTGATAAGCCATTATGGCTTCCTGTTACCAAGTTAGGAAAAACATTTGAAGGAGGAGGGAATGTTTCATTCAAATGCAATTATTGTGGTGGAACCTACAAAGGATCATATTCTAGGGTGAAAGCACATCTACTTAAGATAGTTGGCCATGGAATTAAAATGTGTCCCAAGATTACTACTTCGCAGTTGACAGAAATAAACAGACAAGTTGATGAAGCTGAATGTAGGATCAAAAGGGCACTCCCTAAGGAGATACCTTTGCCATCCACCCATGGTTCGTCCATGCTTCTTCCTCATCTGTTAGAGTTGATCAAACAAAGAAAAGAAAAGGAGTTGCTAGTAGTCCTTTAGAGAAGGCTTTCAGCTTGCAGCAGCGAGAGGAGTTGGATGGTGAAATAGCAAGGATGTTTTTTCAGTGGGCTTACCTTTCAACCTTGCTAGAAATTCTTACTATAAAAATGCATTCAGTTTTGCATGTAACAACAATCTTGCAGGATATGTTCCACCTGGTTACAATGCATTAAGATCAAAATTATTGGAAAGAGAAAGAGCACATATTGAGACATTGCTTGAACCAACAAAAGGAGTCTGGAAAGAAAAAGGTGTTAGTTTGGTGTGTGATGGTTGGACAGATCCTCAAAGAAGACCACTCATAAATTTTATGGCCATTACAGAGAATTATCCTATGTTTATTAAAGCTGTGAATTGTGAAGGAGAATACAAGGATAAATTTTTATTGCAAATTGATTTAAAGAGGTGATAGTCATGATTGGGGCTTCAAATATTGTGAAGGTTATTAACAGATATGCACCGGTATGCAGAGCTGCAGAAGTTAG
>CM028342.1:0-26393 GCA_016618105.1 Dendrobium huoshanense | reverse complement strand
CTATAGCCAAGTCTCCTACTTGGAAATCCCTGAGGTGACACAGTTTATAACGAGCTTGAATCATACGTGACTTATGTAATTTCAAATTTTATTGAGTTCAAAACAACTTTCTTCAAGGCCTTCGAGATCCTCCAATTGGAGTCAGGCACTCTACTTAGTTGTGACTCAATTTTGAAAGTCAATTTTGTGCGATGTAAAACACACCTCTATTTGAGAACAACCTTGGACCCAGTATAGAGTGTTATTTTACATAGTGGATCTTAAAAGAAATGATGCCTATGTTTAAAGATTCACATATATCTCTTGAGAATGGGATTTGAATTCTTATCGAGAATAGAAGATTCATTCTTTTTATTGAAAATTTCCTCTTATTCATTTGGACCCTGTCAAAACGACAAGTGAGAACAAATTCAAAAGTATAGTAAGAAGTAGAGTGACCCCAATTGACCCGAAAAGAGCCAAGGGTTTTGGATTTTGTTGACCCGGATAAAACTTCATAGAAACTGAACTAAGTTCTCCCTTGTAGAAAGTTTGAATTAAAATTAATTTCAAAAGGATTTAAGTTGGATCGAGAAATTTAATCTTTTCAATTCTCTTGCATAGAATTTTCCTATCTAATAAACTGTCTATGCACGACAATAAATCTAGATTCAAAATTTTACAAAGTCAAGCTATTAAGGGTGATCGGGACCTTTGAAATTTAAGGATTTAAAAAGAAGGAAGCCTCTTTCACTTTTTTTGTGACGTGCTTTGCACACCTTTTTATTTCTTTGACGCACTTTGCGCCTTTTTTTTTTAATGCACTTTGTGCATCCTTTGAATTTTCTTCTCTCTTTTTTTTTGATAAGAGGCTTCACTTTCTTTAAAACCTTAACATGATTGCTCTTTTTTTTTTTAATCCAGGATTATATCGCAAGTATAAGAGAAGAAAATTTATTCTCTTATCCAAGGAAGAATAATCCCCAAATTGGACCCAATCTTTTGATAAGAAAATATCAACTTGACTTTGAAAATCATTGAATAGATTTAGAACATGCAAGGGAAGCCTATAAGATGAAAAATTGCGAGAAGACTAAGAAGATTTTCATTTCTAAAACCAACTTAAATTTGATACAAATTTTAATTCAAAAATCAAATCAACCCGCAGAAGCGGTGGGAGGGAGGGGTCTTTAAAGATCCAGTGGGGTCAATCACTACTCTCTCCTATTTTTGATTAAAAGTAGAGGTCAATCTTCATTAAAAAGATGGATCAACTATCTTGAAAATTCTGATCTAGTACACTTGAGAAATAATATGATTTCCTTCAAAATAGTAAGTCCAGGTGGCAAGGCCCAATCAATGTAAATTATATTTCCACAATCTCTTAAGAGGAAGAGATTGTTGTGGGGTCTGCACTATCCCTAACTAATGATGCATCATCTCAATTTAAGGATCTATCGCGATAGGACCCTTTTAAAAGTTAAATTCAAATGGTGTCACTATCTGATAAGATCTCATATCCATTATTATTTCCCTCCCTAATTACTAGTAACCTAGCAATTATGAGAGTGGCACCCCGGGTGGTTTCTGCACCTCCTCCTCTACAGATGATATAGTAGGGCACGTGTAGTATCGTGACCAAACTTCATCTAATAGAGTGGATGGGTCATAACCTTCAACTAGGGGCCTATGGTCTATTGCAGGTGATTGCTTGGTTCTTTCTTGATTGATTCTCTCTGTGTAGTAGTCAAGAAGGTGTATCGGAGATCGTGCTCTCATTTTCACAACCTCTCTCCTTTGAGTAACAGGAGTAGGGTGGAAAACATTTCCACCATGGAGGGGGTAGGTGTAAGGAGCAACGAATTCTCGATTGGCCTCAAATTTAACTTGTTTCAAGGCTTCTACCTTAGCAGTCTTTTTGGCCTTAGCAACCTTCTTCTTAACCCTTTTAAGGTATTTCTTTCGCTTACTTTTACTGGCAATAGGGGTGTTAGAACTTGACCCAATCTCATGTTGAGATGGTAATTCTTCCATTTTTAATGGTTCTCGATTCTTATCCTCCTGAGTAGAGGGCACAGTGGTCGAAGGGGCGACAACGACCTCCATCATAGAGATGGGGGAGTCAACTCCTGACCCTAAAGTAATCTCGACTAGGGGGACATCCCTTTGTATTCCAGCAGAGAGATCAATCATTTCTTCTCCGTTGACTGATAACTTGAAGTTTTGAAATTCTATCCCAAACTGGATCAAGTTGCCAGAGGTAATTCCTTCTATTGTCAAGTTTCTATCCATGGAGAAGATGAGTTTCCCAGCCATTTGAGTATTTAAGTATCCTGGAATTAAGGAAAAGTGGTTTGAGTTAGTCAATTTTGAATTAAAATTTGAATTTTAAGCATGATTAATTTTCTCTAAATCTTGAACCTCAATATGTTGAGTTTTCACCCAATAAGAGAGTTTACAAAATTGATTGAGAATATTCAAGGAACCTGGCTTAACTCCTTTGCTCTACCAATTAACTTGGAAGCGAAATGTCAAAGCCCGGCTTAGACAAAGATTTCATCACTCGCCTCTCTATTTGAAAGGTATTTTCTTTTAGATGTTGGCCACACTCACCCAAGAAAGAAATGGGTAGAGGGACCAACGGAAGAAAGGTAGTTAAGACTACCGATGAAACAAAATTTTGCCATTATTAAAGATGGAGAGAGAGATTTGTCCCACCGGGCGTGCCATTTTTTTGTTGGTGGAATTTTGGAAAAACAGGTTTTGAAAAATATTAGTTTTCTTTGGGGATTTTAAGATTAAGGTTGAGTTCCAATTCTAAGGTCGAATCGACTCGTTAGAAAGAGTATATCACCCCGGAGGACGAAAATAAACTTTCATAACGGTGTTCAGACTTAAAATTATGAAATCCATCTTGAATATTATGAGCGGATGATAAAGAGAAATTCATATGACTCCGAAGGGTCAAAATGAGGTTCAACTGAATATCCAATACAATATTCAAGAAGTGTGATCGTTAGGTCCACATCCAAAGTCTTATCAAAGAAAGATGTGTCTCCCCGAAGGGAGAAAATATCATTCGATAATAATTCTTTGAATATGATAATAATGATCACTAGTATTTTAAGTTTTCCCAAAGAAATCTAATTGAACTTTGAAAAATCAATTTTTAAAATCAGGTGCGTGTGTGGTTCTAAATCTCCTACGAGCGCAAGCCCTCGTAGTTAATTACATCGTATGGAGATAAAATCTCCTACGAAAACTCTCGATTAAAATAATGGCAAAATTTCGTTTAGATTTTCTAGGAGTGATATCAAAAAGAGAAGTGAATTTTGGAAACTCAAAAGGGAATGGATCAAAATTGAGCAGTTATTAACAGAGTTAAAGGAGGAGAGGTAGGGGACACTTTAAGATTCCAGAACCATCCGGAAGTGTCCCAACTTAATCTAAGTGTTGGGCTTTATGTTTTGGACTGAAATGATATTTAGTTAGAGTTGAGCATTTTATTAGAAATTTGGGATTAGATTCCCGAAGTTTGGGGTCTTATAATCAAAGATCTGCCCCGGATCCTAAATCTATTTTGGACACTGGGCCACAGTCGTCCGATCCTAACTAATGCAGTGCAAGGTCTGGACTTACCCCGGCCTGGATTGGGGAGCCAGCTAACCACCTAATCGATTTAAAATACATGAATCCGGTCTTTTATGAAAGAGTGGTAGGGACGTTGTAATTAAAGTTTTGGAAAGTTGGGGCCGACATCTAGAGATTCTCCTAATTGGCCCCATGGACTTATGTTGGGTGCTAAAATGCTAAGGACTATGAAATTAAAATTTTGACTCTTTAATTTGTATCTAATGCAATGCATGCTGGTTAACAACCTCAAATCAAATATGCTTGAAATTTTTTAAAAAACAGGCTTATAAAATAATTTTTTTTAGAAGACTGGACTTCCCCAGGTCCGGCACCTCGTCCTCATAGGTCAGACTATCCGGACTCTACCCGCAGGCGGGGAAGGGTCTAAAGCAAGGAAAGAGTAATGCAGAAATATGCATGCGACCCCGGGGTCGATCCCCGGCTAATTCCCTAGATTCGTTATCTTTCTATGTTATTTAGACTCACTAAAATTTTAGACTTTTAAGATTATGAGTATAAAAATTTCACACCCTCACGAGCCTCGCGTATCCAGGCGAAAACAAAGAGCGGCATGCAATCGCCAAAAAACTAGTAAAAGCAAGTAATTCTAAAGGCAATCATTTCAACACATCAGATATAAAATGAATTAATTAATAAATGTCCATAGGCAAAGTTGCCTTGCTTATTACAAACCAGAATATTACAGAAAGTAAAGTGGCCGGGCACCACTGACAACAACCCGGGTTCTAAGCCTAGTAATGACGCAAGTTATTTTGAGTGGGATACTCTCAATCTTCAAGTCTTCAAACCTTCAACTTCATTCTTCTTTGGACTCCTTTTCTTTGATCTTCTTGGAATCTTCGTAGTAGATTACCCAAATGGATAAGAGGGCACTTCCCTCTAAGGGGAAGGCCACTCTTTCCTCTTTGGGTAAGGAAGAGGTGATCCAAATTTGGATTTCCAAATGGAAAAGGAGTGTTCCCCAAAGGGGTATCCTTTCCTCTTTGTAATCCAAGCTTTGGATCTATGTATCCCAAACTCAAACTAAATTTTCACAACACTTGACAATTGCACAAATTACATTGATATCAAAATAAAAATCTAGACTCACCTGCAGGGTTATCCTAAGCAATTAATATAAAAAAAAGGCAGTTATTCCCAAGCAGTTGTATATGAGCAGAAAAGAAAGTAAACACACTGGCCACGCTCTTTTTATTTGGGGGCTTTAGCAGCTGAAGCACCTGTGCAAAGAATTTATAATATTTATGCATTTTTTTAATTTGCCCCCTTTTTTATATCGCCCTGCATGAGCGTGGCCACCTGCAGAAAACTGTGTCAACATCCAGATCGTACCTAACCTAAGGGTAATCTAGTCGCCAAACACATCAATCCATCCACAGAGTACAGAAAAAGTAAGCAGACACAGCAAAGCAATTTCATCCACAACATGCAGTGAAAACTACGAAAAATCCGGCACACAACAGTAAAGTAAACACCGGCCTATCCTAGATCTAGAATTGGTTGTCCTAGCACATCATCTAAAGTGTGTGAGAAAGGTCGTGTGGCAGGGGTAGATCCTAAAGTTGGTGATTGGTTAAAGTTGTCTAAAAGTTTGGATTTGTTAAGGCTTAGAAGGGGGTTTAAATTAAAATTTAACTATTAATGAATTAAGAATTTTAATTAGACATATTTTAAAAGTTAATTGATTACTACCTTTGTTTCACACCGAGGCCGTGAAGTTTATTTCACCTTCCTTGGGGCTAAGCTAATAGCCTCGTAGGCCTGGGTTACCCAGTAGCAATCGGGGTTGATTAAGTTATTTAAATTGGTTAGAATTAGAAGAGTGGATTAATATAAAGAAATGAGTTAATTACTGATTTTAAAAGCTTGATTAATTTAAGTTTGCCATTAATTGATTCGTGGCGTTGTGCCACCAGACTCGAGGAACCAGCCTCCTTAGGACACTTAGCCCCGCAGCCCGGAGTAGTCCAGCCGATAAACCAAATTAATGTAGTTGAATTAGAGGTTTTAAAAGGTTACATAATTAATGATTAATCTATTTTAAAGTTTAACACCCCTTAGAATCCATTCGTGGCGTTGTGCCACCAGGCTCGAGGAACCAGCCTCCTTAGGACACTTAGCCCCGCAGCCCGGAGTAGTCCAGCCAATAAACTTCATCTTTAGGATGGTTGTTGTGTTTTAAAAGGTTTGTTGAATGTTTTAAACATTAAGTTAATATTTTCTGGAATTTTGGAATAATTTTGAATTTTATGAATTTTTGAATATTTTAATCATTTAGTTAAAGGGTTGAAAATTGACTTCTTAATTAAGTTCAAATTATGGAATGTTTGTATTTTATTAAAATACTAGACCTCACTACGATCAGTTAAAAGGTGAGTACATTGAAATCGGATTTTTCTGCATTTTATTACAAAGGTTTGAAGTTTTGAACTAGTTTTAACTACGGTTTGACCAATTTGTTGACTTTTTAAAATATTGCAAATTTCTGGAATTTAATATTTTTAATAAATACTAGACATCACTAGGAGTTGAATGCAAGTGAGTTTGGGTGGTTTGGATTTTTCTGGAATTAGTTATGAATTATCGAAGTTTTGGATATTTAATGAATTTTTGTTCAATTAAAGGCCTTGAGTATTAATTTAGAATGATTATGACTTGCTCTATGATTGGTAAGAGTCGATTAAGGTTGATTAAGATTGATTTAGGCTTTCAAAGAATTTTACTTAATTTATTGTAATTTATTGAACATTAAAACTTTTAAAGAGAAAAACACCTAAATCTACTAGTTATCTTGAGATCAATTAGTGTCAAATCAAAGTGAGTTTAATCATTGGGTATATGACACTAGTTTTATATGTTTGGTTTTATCCCAAAAAGGATGCATGTAGTTCTTCCTAGATTGATCTAAGTTGGCTAAGACCGAGTCCTTAATTGTTGTCCTTAGTGTCACTAGATTTTAGGATAGCAATCAATATTCTTCTAACCCTTGGACACTAGTTTACAATCACATCAACGCAAACAATAAACAATAAAAGGTGCTCCTAATGTTCTATGGAAGGATTATAGTGAATCATTATAGTTATAGGTCATTTGATGACCTATAAACTTAAACAATTTACTATAGAGGAATAGATACATCAAATTAGAATAAAATGATCTTGGGATATATATTTATGCATGTGCATATCAATATCCCTAAATCAAGAGTCAATCTAATTTGATATGATGATCATGTACAATTTATTAGTTAATTAAACTAGGTTAAGCGTGATATTGAAAGTAGATTTTAACTAAACCATACATGATCAAGATCTAAACCTATTTTCAATGAAAGGGGAGACTTTACACTGATTCCATAGAACCCTAACATGCCATGATTGGATTTAGATTGAATTGTTTATGAATTTCTAAAATCTAGTTCAAATATTGATCTAGATTTTGTAAATTCATAAACTAAGTCATATTTATATCAAACTGACTTAGGAAAATTACAGAAAATCAACCCTAGGCCCTATTACACCTCTGCCAAATTTCAGCCAAAAAGGATTTATATATTTTTATTTAAAAATAAAGGTAGATTTTAGGTATTATTAAAATTACTAATAATATACAGATCAAAATAATTTTAACTTATTTTTATAATATAGTAGTTAAAAATATGAACAAAACAAGCCCAAGAACACCAAAAATGGATCAGAATTGAAATTCTGGTGAATTTTAGAAGTTCTGGTAATATTTTGAATTAAAATATAGTTTTAGTTAGCCGGGTCAAACGGCGGCGCTGACCCGGGACACGCGGCGGGAGCGGATGCAGCCACGCGGACGGCGGCGGTTACGCGGGACCCGCCACTTAACCAGCGCGGCAGGGCTTGCAACCGTTCGATCTTCCACGGTTCCGATCCGACGGTTGAGATCAAACCCGCGGGATCAAATTCAATCCTAGATGATCGAACGGTGGATCTAGCTCCCGCAGTTTGTCTTAACGGCCTGGATTCGGCTGGACAGAGGATCGGTCGATCCAAAGTTCTATCAATATGAAACGGAGTTCGAAATCAAACCCGATCATAGCCGTTGATCCAAACGGAATAGATCCAACGGCTAACGGGTTCTCTTCCTCCTCCAGCCAAACCGAAAAACCCTAGAGGCATTTTTGTTTCGTTCTCGAAAAATACCCAACCAAATGCTTTGAAAATTTAGGCAGAGACGTAATACACCCTAAGGAAGAGTGGGGGATAATTTTTAAGCCATTTGATACAATATTGAATGTATTTTTTAAAAACCTAGAAAACAAACTAGGGTTTAGGATTTCTCACCGAAGGATGGATCAAATGAGCTGATTTTACCACGGTTGAACTTGTAGATTGTCCACGTGTTGATCTCCTTCAGGCTTCAAGCTTGGAGGATCACTGGAAACGGAGTTGGAGGAGTTTGAACGGAAGTGGCTCTCGGTCCAGCTCCGATCTCGCCGCCGGCAGCTTCAAAACGCCGGGGATCGATAGGAAAATCAAGGTTGAGCTCAATGGAGTCAAAACGAAATCATAAAAGCTCTGGGAGAGCTCTGGAATGCAAGATCACTTGGGATCAATGGGATTCGTCCCTCTTGCCTATTCACGAGTGTGGAGCCTAAAGGGGTGGTGGGGATTGATCAGGGAGAGTGCTGGGATGATGGACACCTGTCCCAGACGGTTAGGGGACAGGAGGAGCGGCTGCCTCAGGTAAGAGTGACCTGAGGTCGTTTTCAAGCATAGGGGGACCACTGGTTTGATAGCTCGGGTCTAGAGCCATGCCAGCAGCTGGGGGAGGTCAGGGCAGGTTTAGGAAAGCTTTTAGAGTAAGACTTAATGCTTGGATTGGCCTGAAATGGGAAGGGGAAAGAGTTCAAATGGGTTTGAACGGGTGAGCCCATTTGAACTCCCATTGACTGTTTGACTGGTCAATGGGGTCAAGACCTGCTGAGTTGGCATCAAAGCAGGCTGTGAGGTCCCTCCCAATGGCTGGTTGAGTTTAATTTGGGCTAGGTTCAATGGGTTAAAGAGTTTGACTATGAAAATGGTCCTTTGATCCTTGAGTTGACTTGTTGACCAGTCAACCCAATCAAGGGTTTATGTAATTGCACCAAGGTAGTCCAAATGGGCTGATTAGGTGGGTTGGGGGGGTCAATTTGGTCAAAATCACCATTTGAACCCTTAAGGGCCTGTTTGGTCAACCTAGGTTGACTTGGTCAACCAGGTTGACCCAGGGTCTGGGTTTGGGCTCAACAGGTTTGAAATGATATTTGGAGACCATTGAGGGTAGTTCCTGGGTCTGGGGAGGTCAAATTGATCAAAATCCCTATTTGAGTCCCTAAGGGCCTGTTTGGTCAACCTGGGTTGACTTGGTCAACCAGGTTGACCCAGGGTCTGGGTTTGGGCTCAACAGGTTTGAAATGATATTTTGAGGTCAATGGAAGTGGTTGGGTGACCTAAAAAGGTCATTTGGGTCAAAACACATGTTTGGACCCTTAAAGGGCCTCTTGGGTCAAACCAGTTGACTTGGTCAACCAGGTTGACTCAAGGGTTGGAGATGGGTTCAAAAGATTTGAAATGACATTTGAAATTTGTTAAAGGTGGTTGCATCCCATTTGGAGCTCATTTGGTTTGAAATCCCCATTTGAGCCCCATAGGGGCATTTTGGTCAATTTTGACCTATGGGTCAATTAAGGTCAAAAGGGTCTAAAAAAATGCAGTTTACTGCTCAATGGGTTAAATTCAAAGGTCTGGAAGTGATTGGAAGCTTGGACAAGGGTTCCAAGGTCAAGATCTCAAAGGGGTTAGGCTCAGTGGCATAGGCTGTAAATATTTGAAGGTTTTACAGCCTTTGAGTTTTAATTCAGATTCTGGGGTTAGAGCCCTCAGAATGAGCTCAAAATTGGAGGGTAGCCTTTAGAGACATGTCTTATCACTTTGCAAGTGATAGACCCTGAATCAGAGGCCATTTGACTGGGTTTTGAAATGTTTGAAAAATCTCTGAAAAGGGTGTTTAGGACAGGGCCTTAAAGGTTTGAATTTGAGTTTAGACTCTGGGTTTGGATTTGATTTGAAGTTTAAATTAATTTGGAGTTGAATTGAGTGGGGTTTGAGATTCAAATTGGTCATATGTAGGAGTCAAATTGAAATTGAAGTGAATTAAATATAGGAATTGATTTAAAATTGAGGTTGATCAAAGGTGGAGGTTGATTTGAAGTTGGAGTGATCCTAAGATCTAGGAGAATTCTAAGATCTAGGATTTAAAGAGATCCTAGGCTCTAGAATAGGCTCTAAAGTCTAGTTCTAGGAAAGATCATAAGATCTAAAGAGGATCCTAGGGTCTAGGATTAAATTTAGAATCTGGAAGGGTCTTAGTGACCTCATACAAAAATGAGGTCAACAACGCCTCAAAACGCCTTGAGGCTTACGCCTCGCCTCATGAATAAAAAACGCCTCAATACCCGAATACGCAATTTTAAACATTGATTTGACCTCTTGTTTGTCTAAAAATACATTGAGCAATTGGACTCATTTAGGCACTAAATCAACTAAATAGACATCTATTAAACACAAATTCAATCTTCTTGAGATCCTCAAAATTCATGGTGCGCATAAAAAATTGTGATTGATCACATTTGAATTTTTTACAACCCCAACCATAATTTTAAGATTTGTTTAGTCATCTGACGTATAACTGTTTTAAAGCTGTATTAGTAGTTTGATTCTGTCAAATCAATTAGTTCCAGAACTGAATCAAAATTGCCAAAACTATAATAGGTTTCTTCTCATTTCTATATGAGTAATTTCAACCTATTAGGTGGACTAATAACTTTCTTAGTCAAAGGAATCCAAGGAAGCTCCATCCTAAACTAATTCAAATTACGCATTCCCCTTATAGTCTCCTATCAGTAGCTTACGATAGTCAAAACAGCATATGTTAAATATCAAATGAAAATATATCAATCACAAACTCCTTTTGCAATGCTTCTTGTGCACTGGGATAGAGATGGAATACCAGGAAAGAGAATGGGATGTGTCCTATTCAACATCTAGCATGCCAGAAATGTATGAGTAAAAGCAAAATGTTACTATTATGAATTTATTTATTGGCCAAATTTGCTAGGTTGTCAAGTACTAAGACTAGATAGATCCTATCATTAGTAATGTAGCATTTATATCAAAAAAAGTAAAAAAATAATTCTTACTTTAGCAACAGTAGAAGTACAAACTTCTGTTGCAAGATTATGAACATAGATTTAGCAACTGAAAAATCGTTTGTTTAACAAAAGATGAGGAAACATGCCTGAAAGCTCCACAAAAATCTTTCATTCGAAGTAAAAACTCGCGCAGTGCCTCTCTAGCCATAGCAGGAATCATATTGTTAAAAATATAATAAAAAATGTAAAACAAAACACAATAAAATGCTGATATTGAAAAGGAACAAAAAAAATCACCTATTTATTGAAAGAAGTGCTGAATTGCTCCCCAGAGTAACAAGTGTGTTCACTGCAGCATATGTTGTTGCAAGATGAGGCAACTGCAATGAGTAAAACCTAAGTCAAAATTAGTTAGTACAAACAGAGAATTAAGTTTCTGATAATCATGTGCTGCCACAGATGATATGGCCCTGAATCACATTATATTATGTGTAAAATAATAAACCTTGGGAAAAGAAAAAAAATAACATGAATTGCAAAGTCAAACTCTTTAAGTATGAGAAAATAACAAAGTAAAACTAATTTTGTAAAGCTGTAAGGTTAACTACTTTACAATGTAACACCACAACAACATCAAGACTTTATCCCATGAAGTGGGGTCGGCTAAAAGAATCTTTTTTCTTCATTGTGTCATATTAAAAGTCAAATTCTCCTTTAAATACAACTAAAAAAATATCATTTTTTATACTTTTTAATTAAGTCTTCTTAGTTCTACCTCTACCTTTCTCAAAGGTCAAATTTAATACATATATTCTCCTTACCAGTTCGTCGGAAGGCCAACGAATTATGTGATCAAACCATCTATGGCAACTCTCTCTAATCTTATCTACCATTGGAGGTACTCCAAACTTTTAACGTATATACTCATTTTGCACTGTCTCCAAGTGTAAAACCACTCATTCACCAAAGCATCCTCATCTCTGAAACAATTAACTTAATTTTATGCTCCTTTTTTAATGGCCAATATTTTGAGCCATAAAGCATTGCAAGGTTCACCATATCTTATAATTTTTCCTTAAGTTGGAGGGGTACCTTTCTATCACACACCAAGCCCGATGCCTTCCTCCACTTCAACCATCCTGCTTGAAATCTACTAATAATATCTCTATCTATTTAACCATCACTTTGAGCAATAGGCCCTAGACATCTAAAATGTACACTTTTTGCAATAACTTAACCACCCAATATAACAATCCCACTATTTGATTTATTACTACTAATATTACACTAAATGTATTCGATTTAAGATCTACTCTAACACATACTTTTAGACTCCAAGGTTGACCTCCATAATTCAAGTATTCTTTCAACTCCCTCTCAAGTCTTATCAACAAGAAGAATATCATTAGCAAAAAGCATACACCATGGTACATCCTCTTGCAAACATCTAGTAAGAATATCTATGACTAAAGCAAAAAGATATGGGCTTAAAGTTGATCGTTGATGTAATCTAACTGAAATATGGGCTTAACGCAAAATTTTGGAAGAAGACCTAAACTGAAATAAGAAAATACTTACTTATGTCCCTTCTCAATTACATTGAAAAATTGAATAATGGAGTAAAATTTTGCTTCCACTCAATTTTTGTGTGATACAGAATGTAAATTCTTCAAGCGCTTAGCAAGACTTGATAATAATTTTAGTGGGATAATGATGAGGACATCGTCAGCATTTTCGACGCCGGAGATCAACGGCCACGAGCATGAGTTGTATTTTCATCATCTTATGTAGTAGTTTATTTTTACTTTATGTTTTTCCATTTTTCCCTTATGGGTATTTGATAACTATTGTAGCCCAATGGGCATTTTAGTCTTTTATTTCTCTTTCTCATTGTGAGGCATATTTATATGGCCCTTCTCATGTAATAGTTAGTTTTTGATGAATAAAAAAATTTTGGCCACTTATGATCTCTTTGTGAGTTCACCCTCCTCGATCTCTTAGTGAGTTCGTAGGAGAAGCTAGATCTCTTTGTGAGTTCTAGATCTCCTTGTTCTACCATTTTCTTCCTTATTTCTTGTGATCGATTTGTCGTCGTGGAGATCCGGTTGAAGCACTTGTGGGAAATTGGAATTTGCTCCTTGAATTCCTATATTTTCCCTACCTCTTCCCCTCCCTTGCTCATTGCCGCCGCCCCCTCTAGATTACCCAGCCGCCGGAATGCAGCTTCCATTTGCCGGCCAGCAGCCACCGGCCAGCCCAACCCGCCTGCCAGCAGCCGCCGGCCAGCCCAACCCGCCTGCCAGCAGCCGCCGGCCAGCCCAACCAGCCTGCCAGCAGCCGCTGGCCAGCCCTTCAGCCCACCAACCCGTCGGCTCCCTTCCCCCCTTCCTACCGCCGCCTCTTTCCCCTCCTTTGAATTTCATAACTGAAATTCAAATGGTTATGAGCCATTAATTGCTTCATAAATTGCTTCCCTAAATCACGCCCTCAATTTAATTGGATTTCACATTTCGAATTTGAAATTCGAAATCAATCTAATTGAATGGCTGTAATTTAGGAATCTCTTCTCAAATAAAAACTGAAGTTTTAATTTCAGATTTTATTAAAATCCTGAAATTAAGACTAGTGGTCCCCACCTACTTAAAACCTCAACGCCACCTCATCCCATTGCTCCTCTCTCTAATTGCCACCTCACCACCACTTAAATACCTCTTTAATGTCTCCTCTCAAATGGTTAATTTCAGATTTCCTAAATGGTAATTCCAGATTTCAAAAATCTGAAACGTGAAACGGTTCTTCTCCCTTTTTTTCCCCCACATCTTACATATCTATCAATTCTGGAATTTAATTCCCATTGGAAATTCTCCCTTGCTGCTGGCGAAATCTCCCTAGACTCATGCGTTGGCTTCTCCCCCACTTAATCCTTCCCAACTTCTGAAAACATTAAGTTACCTACCTCCTAAACCTGCAGCCAGAAAATTCCAGCCTTTGCCATTGCATCCACAACAATAAGAAGGCCTCCCAACTGCTGTCCAGAGATTCCCGCGGTAGTTTGCTGCTGTCCCATCCACGCTGGGAATCGTTCTCCCATGTTGAAGACTCGCTGCCCAAGAAGTTGTTCGTGGAATGTGGCTACCTATCCAAGAACGACGATCCAAAGCTCCTTCTTCCTCGGAGTGACATCGGTTCTAATGTGAAGACGCTTCTTCCGCTAAAGCCTAGATTAGTTGAGCGTATGGGCTCCAAAGGTGAAAGTTCTCTTTATTAAATCATGGATTATTGTTTATTGTCGTAGCATACAATTATTCTTGGTGTTTTCTTGAACTGTTTGGTTAATCAATGTCACTCTTCGTTGCCTAAACGAGTTAAAAACTAAGAGTTCTAAGGATCACTCTTTTATTCTAAATGATAATTTTATTTTGGGTTATTAAGTTCCAATTGATCTCTTTAATTTGTTAAAGTAACTCCATCATCGCATGTTCGTTTTACATCAGATAATTTTTCTAAATTCAGCATTGATTTTCCATGAATTGATTTACATCCTTAATTTTTCCCGGATTATTTTTGATCTGTTTGAATGCAAATATTCCTAGTGTAATGTAAATCAAATACATTCATTTTGAAACTTTTGTTGTATGGTTGGATGAAAAGCAAATGCTTTATAAAATTCCAATGCTTTTTTTTTTTGTAAAATTCCAATGCATTTAAAATACCCTATCAAGCTTGTTTTCGGTGTATTTTTAATTCAGCCCATTTGGGCAAATTCCAGAGACACAACATGCGTGACGCATGGCCCACTACCATTGCCCATGTTGTTCGCCACAACCGACAGTGCAGAATGATCACCACACCACTGCCTCCGACAAATTTTACACTGAATTAAATTTATTCCAAAGCAATCACAAAAAAATAGAACCCTTGCAGTACATGGAGATGGTTCTATCACTAGAAAAGGAAGCTCAAGCCATAAAAAACCATGAAGTTATACATCATTATATGTTTTTTATGTATTTTGTATTATTTTTTATGTATTTTCATATTTGTGGTGTTATAAGATGTGTAGGCTGCATAATGCTGTATTTGTCCTGCTAGTGTTGATGTGCTTGGTTAAGGAAGAAATTGGGTGGTTAAGGAAGAAATTGGGTGGTTGTAGGTAATTACAACTGGGTAATGCATGGAACAAGGGGTCGGCTCCTCCCTCTTTTCCTTTCCCTTCGTGTTTGAAATTGAATACCAAGAGGTGTGTCTTTTCGAGTTATGGTAGTTTCATAATACACACTTTGATAAAAAAAATTAATACAACTTTGATAAAAAAAAAATACACACTTTGCTGAAATAAATGAAGCAATTGGTTGTGTAACACATTTTGAAGAGAAATTCAAAGGAGCTTGGTGGTTTGGTGGCCAATAACCCAAGAGGATTGGGTGATCCTTTTGAATTTCTATTTTGGCTAGTAGGGTTTAATTTTTCCTACATTTATTTATTATTACAATCTTTTATAGTTTTTTTTTTAATTCTAACTTGTCTTTAAAAAATCCAAAAACCATTTTCATCCATCAAAATCTAACTCGAATCCCTATATCTAGGGTCAGCCAGAACTTTTGTTTTTATTGGACTAATTTTATTCCTAGAAGCATTTGATCACTCTAAACCGCATAAAACTCAACCGAAATCCCCAAACCTCTAGTCTATATCCTATACTTCAATAACCCTATATTATTTGGGAACTAGTCAAAATTTTGAACAAAAAATCCTAGTCATATTTTCATTTTGTTGTTTCAGTTCAATAACATGTTTACAGCCCACAGGAATCATAAAAAAAAATATCAAAGCACCACAAAAAATCCTAAAACCTTCCAAATCCCATCAAGGGAGTGTCCTTGAACTATTCTAAGTGGATTTTTTTAATTCCACCATATCAATAGAAAACCACACCGAATTTTCAAACCTTAGTCTGTTTTGGATAGAATTGACCATTATCACTTCCAAAAAGAATAGACTTACCAAACCTTTTCTACTCCTTACCAAGCTCTCCAAAATTAAAGTGAACATCCTCATCTATAAATCAAGTTCAAGTTCACCGCATTTAAAATTCTAGAAAGGAGGAAACATTAAGTAGAAGATTTAGTTTCCAGTTCTAGACAAATTGCAGGAAGTAGAAGATTTAGTTGTACTGCCCCTAGAAGTTGAACTTCCATCCCTTCGAGTTACTATCCAGAATGAAATGACTCAGGAACAAAATGCTCGATTAAGAATGGAAGAGCTCGATGCACTCGATGAAATCAGGTTGCAAGCTCAGCAGAACTTGGAAATCTACCGAGCAAGAATGACAAAGTCTTTTGATCGAATGGTGCGTCCTCGATATTTTCAAGAAGGGGAATTGGTACTGGTGCAGAGAAGACCAATCATCCCACACCGAAAAATTGGTGGCAAATTCGTATCCAACTGGGAAGGACTTTTCGTCATCGAGAAGGTATTTCAAGGAGGAGCTTATCAACTCATTGATCTGAATGGTCAGAGGCCCATGCCGCCGATCAATGGTCGATATTTGAAGAAATACTATGCATGAAATCGCCAAAAAAAAATGTTATTCTTAATGAGTTATATTTTTGTACAAATTTTATAAGCATGTACATTTTATATTTTGAAATTTTCCTCTGTTATGAGAATACATTTCAAAATCCTTCTGTTAAACTGGGGGCATTTTAAATATTTATTTGGGTCGACATCGCGCTGCGTGCCGAGATCTCCGAATAAATATTTAAAATTTCAAGATTCCAATTCTATTCTGCTCCAAAATGTCCCTACAAGACATGGGGCATTTTAAATATTTATTCAGGTCGACATCGCGCCACGTGCCGAATCCCCGAATAAATATTTAAAATTATCAGTTCAAATATTCTTTTGTGCTAAAGAATATAAAGACTTGTTTTCTAAAGTATATGCAGGTGATCTTTCAAAAGTTAAAGACACCTCCAACAAACCAAGACTCAAAGGTCAAGAAAGAGACTTTTGTAACTACACACTCCTACA
The DNA here is from genome assembly GCA_016618105.1 of Dendrobium huoshanense. Taxonomy (NCBI): domain Eukaryota; kingdom Viridiplantae; phylum Streptophyta; class Magnoliopsida; order Asparagales; family Orchidaceae; genus Dendrobium; species Dendrobium huoshanense. The sequence continues at coordinate 9,565 of CM028342.1, read as the reverse complement.
AAATTAAGCCAAAGAAGCTTGAAGCCTTTCGACAGTCTAAAGCTTAAGGTTTGAATGGGTGTAAGAGGTCGGATCCAACAAGCTCAAATATGACCGGATCGCTGGCAGCTCCGTCTACTCAACAAGCCATAAGAAAGGCCGTAGTAGCAGAACCCCCACTTCGTCAACCCGTCAGTAAGGACTGTAGGAAGAACGAAGGCCAATTTGACTCGACCAGTTTAAGTGATCGTAGTCTACAAAATTCTCCTAAATGACTGGATAATCAAAGTTCCGGTGGAAGATGGGTCTCGAGCAACTACTGAATGTTTGTAGGCTCCAAAATCTAAAACCACGAGGGATGACTCCAAATTTGCTAACTTCAGTAAAATCAGCATTGGGAAGCACAATTCCCATAGCTCAAGTCTTAAGCCTGAATGAGTATAAGAGGTCGGATCCAACAAGCCCAAATATGGCCGGATCGCTGGCAGTTCCATCTACTCAACAAGCTATAAGAAAGGCCGCATTAGAGAAACCCCCATCTCAGCAACCAGAGGATGAAGAGCTGTCAAATCCCAGCCCTCCCGATCTGATAAACTCAAGTGATTCAGATTAAAGTATTCTCAAGTGGTTAAGGATCAAGATACTACCTACGTTTGGTACTATCAACTGAATCCAGAACCTGCAAATCCTTCAACAAATCCATAAAGCACAAAGCGAGGATCGAAGGAATTTTTCTTCAACAAGTCCATCAAAGCACAAAGCAAAGGACCGAAGAAAACTATCCTAAAGTTCATGAAAAGCCTATAACTGAACTAAGAGGATTTCATCATCAACAAGTCTGCTATGCACAAAGCTCTGGACCGATGACTTCTTGCCATCGACCTAGTATAAACCTAAAAGGTTTTAGGTCACCGGCATTTACCCCTTCATCAAGCCCGACAAAGCTAGAAGCAAAGGGCAGAAGGCATACAAATCTTCTGACAAGTCAGCAAAGACAAATCAGATAACCCTTCATCAATGTCCGCAGCACAAAGCACAGGACAAAAGGATCAAGATCTCAGGACTCAAGCTAAAGTTGCAGAATGAGCACCCTGAATAATATCTACAAATGTCCCTAAAGACTGGGGGCATTTTAAATATTTATTTGGGTCGACATCGCACAACATGCCGAGATCCCCAAATAAATATTTAAAATTCTATCAACGTACAACCAGATAATGGAAGAATCTTGAATATATGCTACCCACTAGCGTCAATCTACAAAGACAAGATATCAACGATATATTGATATATCTAAAAAAGTCAAGAAGAAAGAGAGATTAGTGTGACATCCAAACAAAATTTTGGAGATCCACTAAAAGAGAGTAGTGTGACATCCAAGCAAATTCTTGGAGATTCACTAAATGAAAGACCAGTGTGATATTCAAGCAAATTTTGGAGATTCACTAAGTAAATTTTAGTGTGACATCCAAACAACTTTCGGAGATCTACTAAAAGAAAATAGTGTGGCATCCAAGCAAATTTTTGAAGATCAACTAAATAGAAACCCTAGTGTGACATCTAGAACAAATATCTAGAGATCCACAGGGTCAATTAGCATACAAACGTGATTCGCTCTAGACGCGTATCGAATTTGTTGGGGGGGCATTTATTGACCAGTATAAAATTTAAAAAAAGAAAAAAATTATACCTGTAACACCGACTCCCGTAATGGCAAATTCCCGAAATCTCGCAAAGTCGGACACCCTACGCCATCTCCTACCCACGATTCGATACTGCCTCTTCCACGTTCGGCTTGAATGCGTTCTCTGCCCCGACGCTTTGCCTCGCGTTGTTAAATATCGGAGGAGACGAGGCTCTCGGCTATTTTTCTTCTCTGACTCTCTCCCTCTCCGACTCCTCAGTGGTTGTTCGGCCTTGCTGCTCTGACGACTTTCTCTACCTACTGGATCGGAAGTTACGACATTAGGATCGGAAGCAAGAACTGAAGTTCGCTCATTGTGAAGAAACTTTCTCCCTTTGACGTCGCTTCTTCGGCTCCTTCGTGGCTGGTCCAACTTACTCCTGTGACGACTTGATCGGAAGTCACGACACTTCCGATCGGAAGCAACAACACAAGCTCGCGGGCTGTGAAGGAGCTCACTGGAAGTGAAAATAACTTTCTCCCTTTCACGAAGCCTCTCGGCTCCCTCGCGGCTGTTTGACTTTGCTTCATCCGACGCCATCCCCTTCTTGTTGGACAGGAAGCTACGACACTTTGATCGGCAGCAACAACTCGAGCTCACTAGCTGCGAGGGTAACTTTCTCCTTCTCGAGCGCTTCTCCGATCTCCTTCGTTGCTGTTCGACTCTGTTCCTTCACCGACGTTCCCTTTTTGTCGGAGAGGAAATTACGACACTTTGATCGGCAGCAACAACAGGAGCTCGCTGCTAGTGAAGGTAACTTTCTCTTCGTGCGCTTGTCCGGCCAAATCCTGTAAATTCGCCAAACAGAGAGGTAGAGGGAGATAGTAATTAGTTTATTTTAATTAAAGTTGATTTTATTTAATTTTAACTTTAATTATTTTAATTAATTATAGTTAGTATAATTAATTAAAATTAATTTTAATTAAATATTATAATTAATGTTAATTAATTATAAAAATTTAGTCAAAATTAACTTCAATTAATTATATATTTTTTAATTATAATTAATTATTATTAATTAATTAAATTTAATTAATATTAATTAATTATAATTAATTAAAGATAAAAATGATTAATTATTTTAATTAATTATAATAATTATTAATTAATTTAATTAATTATAAACATAATTAATTAAAAAAATTATTATAGTTAATAATTAATTATAATAATATTTTAATTGAAATAAAAAAAAAAGTGCTTGCTCCTTCCTCGATCCACGAGCCACTGCCGGATTTCAAGGTATGAATTTCTAGCTTAAATCCCGTCCTCGACGCACTTGACGCGCCGATGGATCCCCTATACGCGCTCTTGTAGCACGGTGGGGGAGAATCCAGTGCGACATGTGCGACGAGGCGGGTAAGCCCTATACACGCTCTTGTAGCGTGGTGGGGATGGTCCTCGACCTCGACACCGACACCGCCGATGACTGCTACACAAAGGTATGATGTTCCAAATCCCACTCTCGATGTTTGCGGCGGACCAAAGAACCACTTATACGCGCTCTTGTAGCACGGTAGGAGGGAGCCCGGTGCGAAGCATACGACGAGGTGGGGAAGCCCTATACACGCTCTTGTAGCGTGGTGGGGAGAGCTACTGGTGTTCTGCTGTACGGGTACTGCTGAAGGCCCCATACACGCTCTTGTAGCGTGGTGGGATGATAATTGTACGGCCGCGGTGTCTAAGGACACCTACCATATACACTCGAGTAGCGTGGTGGGAAGGCCCAGCTCCCCTATTTTCCCCCAAACGGGGGATATGCCGGGGTGCTGCCGAAATTTTCATTGAAATGTATAAAGACTTGAACAATTTGAAGACCTTCTTGGGCAACAATATAGAAGACCTGTACTCGAACAAAAATACACAGAAATTGAACTAAATGAGCAGAGGACTTGTACGAAGAACAGTGTACTTGTGGACCTAAGTTTGAACAAAATTCTAAATGATTTCTAAGGGTCAAAATCAAACAAAATAAAATCAACCTGAAGCCCAATTCAAATCAATTTGAACATGAAAATGAACTTACAAGGACTCCAGAAGACTTTGAACAAAATGTGAACATGCAATTGAATTCAAAGAACTATAGGGGACTTGAACAAGACTAGAATATCAAACAAAGACTTTGATTTGGACTGGATTCGGATCCGAACAAAGCAGTTGAACTCACACTTGAACTCAGGCTATACGACATCAAGTGGGACTTGTGAACTTGATGAATTCAAATTTGAATGAAACTTAACTCGAATTCAAACACATGCAAGGAACAAAGCTTGAATCACAAACGAGGGAACTCAAATTACAATAGCACTTGTACCATCAAAAGTGACACAAAGCACATTACAAGACCTCAATGCATGAAATCCTATGACAATGCCTGCATGTGCCTGTTGATTAAGATGACAATACTAGAGACCAGCAGTCAAAGATCGTCCCCTGTAAAACAGTACAATTAGCAAAACCACCTGAGATTGGTGACAGGTGGGCATGATGTGGGAACAGTGGGTCTTCTACGAACATCTCTAGGAGGTCGTAGCAAATACAACAGATCCTTACAAACAAACACGAGCCGCTTGTGGATAACAACAGTGGGTATATCGTAAGCACATCAAATCACTGTGGACACAAGTACGGATATCACCTACGACAATGGTGATCAAAGTGCTGTCAGTACACCGGGTACAAAGGTAACCCGATGTACGAAAAAGGACATCCCCTGGCAGAAGGGAGGAAATGTTTGAACAAATTAGAACCAAACTTCCTGGTGTTCCAAAGTCTCTTCTTAGTGCTATACTCGAGAAGAAAATAGTTCTGGTGCCCACAAACACCAAAAATATCAAGTCCTCTACACCAAATATCCTGAAAGGAGTTCTTTCCAAACCAGCAGTCATTGACTCCAAAGTTCAGAAAGATCATCCCCGATGAATGAGAGAGGGGGGAGTCAATATCAAGACTAGAACGCCACCGGATCTGCAACACTCATGCAAGCAGATAGAAGGCGTCTACAACCTACAATGCAATGCCACTGGATCTGCAACACTCATGCAAGCAGATAGAAGGCGTCTACAACCTACAATGCAACGCCACCGGATCTGCAACACTCATGCAAGCAGACAGAAGGCGTCTACAATACAATACAACGCCACCGGATCTGCAACATTCGTACAAGCAGACAGAAGGTGTCTACAATTATTTCAAAGTACTCCTGCACGTGCACTATAAATTGTATACTCATAGGTACACTAAAAGGAGTAAAAACAATTATAAAACCCGCATAGGCCCCGGCGAGCGTGTTATTGGTACATACGTGACGTCTAGGGATGATACGCGTGTTATCAAATTTTAAACCCTATCTTCCTTAGCAGGTAAAAGAGTCGACAGGGTTTAACTATAAAATACCCCCAAACCCGCATGGGCCCCGGCGAGTGTGTTATTGGTACACACGTGACGTCTAGGGATGCTGCGCAGGTTGACAAGTGAATTCATGTTCGAAACCGATCCTTCTATATGGGTCAATAGAAGTCGACAGGGTTCGAACCATTAAGCAAATATAAAGTTGTGACGACCGGTATATTTACTTTAAAACATTCATGTTAGGCCTTTAAGGCCTACAACAATGTGAATTCACTAATAAAGGCACGAAGCCTATGAAACCCGATCCTCAATCAATAGCTCGGCTGAGTTGACAAGGTTCAAGTTACAAATAGAAATAATCCCAAACACCCTGATGATGGCCGTGTTGAATGTTTATCTCAACCGGAGGGGTCCATTCAAATTCAAAAACTCCAAAAATGCCACTCAAAAATCCCAAAATCTAAATATTTAAAATTTGAAATCTAACCATCTATACTTAAAGCAAAATCCATCCACCCTCCGCAACAGTCTGTCGGGGTGGACAAATCCAAATTTACTTTCAGCTCATAAAGAGCCAAATGCCTAGTCGAAAATATTATTATGATCCATTTTAAAAACAGTCTCCTGCCAGTAAGGACGTGGTACGTGTCCTCTAACCGGCGGCTCGCCGCCAAATGGCACCGCAGGATAAACAGTTATGACCCGGGGCCCTCTGAACCGAGTGGTTTTGCTGCCAAATGGCACCACGAAATACTGGTTATGGTCAACGCCAATACGCTCCTTATTGGCATTAAATCCTTGAGATATGAATCAATAGGATATGATCGATAGGGCACAAAGCTCTCTGCAAGCTAAGGTGGATTCAAATTTGTCCCCTTAGACAAACATTCACCTCAGGTCTACAAGGTCCCCTTGGACGAAGCAACCCATGGCTGCCGACAAGGATCCTTCTATCAGGTTGGGTCGACTACCTCCTCTGACTAAGTAGACCAGGGACCACGATGGTCCGGGACGACGGAACCATGCGATCTTGATCGGGACTATCATCCATTCCCCCACCATCCGGTTTAAGTTCCATATGGTGAAAATTCCAGTTTTAATATCAAATTTTCCAAATTCCCAAACTTCCAAACATTTCAAATACCTAAACCTATGCTGCTACTATATGCCAGATACACGTATTCTCTACGTATCTGATTGACGACTAGCCTTAATCGAAAGTTCTCTCTCGTGATCAGGAGGGATAATTAACTATACGGGCTTGCGCCTATAGGAAACCCAGAACTCAAATCATAAAGTCCTCACAAATGAGGGCGAAATCTTTGGGTAGTGTCTTATCTACAAACCCATCTGCCTTTCAAATTTACCCCGGAACTTATTCCGTTAAAACTCCCTCGCCATAGCAAAAAGGAAAAGAAAAGCGCGGCACGGAGGCCGGGGCCGAATTTTCGGAGCCCACATATTCAAAAAGCATTAAGGGTAAAAATGTCATTTAGAACTTTCCGGAATTTTAACTCCTAAAATATTTAAAATCCGATATGGGTTCTATACATCAAAACGATTAGAATTTTGCGCTCTATTTTTGAAAATTATTCCCGTCGAAATCCGACAACCTCAAATTTTTCACTTAAAACTCGTCGCGGCACTTTGAAAAGCGTGCGAAGCCTAAAATGGTATTTTGCGGGTTTTACAAATTAACACCACCAAATTAAACCTTACTCTTCTAATTATCTTATAAGAGTCTCTCATTTACCAATTGATCACAACAGTGACCTAAACCCACCACCAACCCTCATCAAGTGTACTTAGCTAAAAATTCATAAGTATTTTCAGTTTAATATATTTATTATTCACTATATTCATTTTTACACTCTATTCCTTTCTTAGCAGAACAAGCTACCTCTCACCTCAGTAATTTCTCTATGCGTGATTGAGCTTTTGTAAAATTAGAAACATGTTGGTTTTTTTTTATGATATAGATCTCAATTGCTATAGAATTTTGCAATCATTTTTTAATTTCTTGTAGAATTTAAGATTCTGGTAACTTCTAATTTGGATTGAGTAAGCATCTATTTAGGTGGTTACAATTGTATGTTGATGTAGACAAAGGGAGGGTCAACTCATGTCCAAAATTAATCAATTTTGGCTTCCCTTGAGTTTACAAGCTCAATTAAAATTGAGCTGAAATTTTAGCTCATTTATTAGCTAGTCTTTAGTTCACTTATTGAACTAAGGGTTAACTCATTATTAGCTAACATTTTAGTTCATAGTTATTTTTTAATTAATGTACTTTTATTATAGTATTTAATGTATTCATTTAAGTTGTCTCTTGGTTTTCCAAAAGGGCTTTTGGAATCCCAAGAAATTGCTTTATTTTCCATGTCGTGGCTCCTTGGCTTCCACGGTGGGCTGCTGTTTTCCGTGCCATGGCTACTTGGATTTCCGGCCGTCTACTGGTTTTCTGAGCCTGGGGGCTTTCCCGTGGCTTTGGCGCCTTGGTACCGTGCGGCCTCTTTGGTTCCCGTGGTTGCTCCTTCGGTTTCCTGAGCTGGGCAATTTTTTCGTGAAAAGCAATAGGTTTTTTATGGCTTGTAATGTTTGAATTTCTACGTGGATTCAATGTCGTGTCCTTTCCGTGAAAAACACAAACATTGCACCATGTTTAAATAGGTGTATTTAATCGTCGCACAAACTTTCCATCCACACATTATCATCACTATGAGCACATGGTATGATTCAAAATTTTAAAATTAAATACTGGTGCACATTGGTCCAATGCAGCTAGAAAAAAACAAATAAGTACTCATGTGCATTGTTTCAACATGGCATGGAGATTTTACATTTTTTCTTGATATGGTATGAATGCTTATGTGCATTTTTCTTACATGCAATGTAATAGAAGACCGCTCGGTCGTGGTACCCTACAAAACTATTCGTGCACACCTTTTTAAACATGGTGCAATGGTTAAACACCCTTAAAGATGCCATTATATCGGGGAGATGTCAGGAGACTCCTAAAATTTATACTGACATGAGATTCAAATATAATGAAATATAATGGTTTCGAGGCATAAATGCAATGAAATAAGCAAAATATAAAATTGCAAAAATTATTAAAAAAGAAAAATTACAAAATAAGAACAAATAGTGATCGTAAAGAAAATTTATGGAAGACTTAAAAGAACGTTGCAGCTCACCTACGAGCACAAATGGACTTGCAAAATGCACATGCAAGTGGACAAAAGGCAGAAGGTGATCATTTCAAATTTCAAAATTAAAATTTATGGACATTTCAATGATAAATGTTAGCACAAATAACCAAAATTCAAACATTTACTAATCCTACACGCATCAAAATAGAACAATCGAATTCAAGTGTGATGCAATAAGGAGCATGTAGCTACATCAAGAAACATATCGGGCTTGAGAAGCATGTAGCTGCTTCGAGAAGTGTGACACTATCTCAAGAATGGTAAAATTGTCTTAAAAAGCAAGAAGTTATCCCGAGAAATGTGCCACCACTCTAAAGCAAGCAAATTCATCGCAGCAAAAAAACATGCAAGTACACTTCACAAATGGAACAAAAAGCAAGCAAGTAGACTATATGGATGTACAAAAAAAAACACTCAAGTATAATAGAACGCGTGCGAGTGCACAGTGCAAATGCAACAAAAACATGCAAGTGCGTGTGTAGTAGGTCATCAAAAGCGCTCAATATATTCAAACGTGTAAAGTACACTATGTAAATACACTAAAAAACATGCAAGTATATCAAGTTGGCACATTTAAAAATGCACATCAAATAAAAAGCATACAAATATTTTGTCCAAAAACATGCAAGTACATGCATTAAAAAGCATGCAAGTTCATCAAAATGATGCAATATAAAATATTTAAATATATTGAAAAGTACAAAAGCATATTGTGTAAGTACAATAAAAAACACACAAGTGCACCATATACAAACATCGAAGAGTGTCTAAGCATAATGTGAGAATGCACCAAAAAATAAACACATCAAAAAGCATGCATGACATGCCAAATTGTCGAAGTTAAAATTGTTCACATGTGCTTCGACAAATAAGGGCAGAACATATGGCTGAGGTGGGCAATTGCCCACACCAAAATTAATTGCTACTAATATATGGGGGACAAAAGCATGCAACTACATTGCACAAATGCACCAAAAAGCATACAAGTATACTATGTAGACGTAAAAAAAATGTGCAAGTATATTGGAAAGCGTGGGAGTACACTATGAAAATGTGTTGAAAAACATACAAATGCATCATGTAGGTACAATAAAAAGTGCTCAAATATATTCAAAGGTGTACAAGTATATTGTGCAAATGCACTAAAAAGCATGCAAGTATATCAAATAGACACATTGAAAAGCACCCATCAAATAAAAACGTGTGAAAAAATGTACGTACAATCATGCATATGCATTTAAAAACATGCAAGTTCATAACAAAAGTGCAATATAAAATACGCAAACATATTGAAAAGTATACAAGTACATTGTTAACAATACAAAACATATGTGCACC